>JAVRXN010000002.1:41540503-41571277 GCA_033556935.1 Timema podura
CCTGCCAGTTTGGACTGTAACCGTATCTACCAAAAATTGTATTTAAAAAAATCATATATATATGCCTAAGTTCTAAAATTTCACAGGGTTTCAAACGTAGTTAAATACTTAATCTTTATTTCTTTTCCTATTTTGTTCCTAATCTTCTTATGAATACTTTTAGAATCTTTTTCTTTTATTTTGTTCACCTGGTTTACACATTCGAAGTAGTTTTTTTTTCCCCATGAGTCCTACTCCATTAGATTTCAAACAATGTTGAGTTTTATTGAAATATCGCCCTCCTTGTAATGTGATATTATTTTATATAGTGTAAAATATGTGTAGCCCGTAACCCACATAGGTAGTCACATGGTCTAACGCGTCACTTTCATTTTGGACTGGATTTGCCGGTGACGGGTATGTTGGGGTTCAAATCCCTGTCGAGTGTATGAGCACGGTTTTTCCTACATGATTTACCAGTCTCCCTCCACGTAAGTGCGGGTATACTTTCTCTAAAATTCTACCCTACTCATCCCTAATTACTCGTAATCAATGTATTCATATAGCCTGTAGGGCTACTGACGTAGTGGGAAAACAAAACAAAGCAGACGCAATTGTACCACTGTTGCTCTTGAACCCATCCATTAAAGGTGTATACTGCGGGTACCCCTCTCTATCTAGGCAACTCCTAAGGCATCCAACTCGTGAAGGTCGCATAGTAAGAACGGCGCCAGGTGTTTCCACACCTAACCAACAATTATGGACGGCGTCTACTCGCTCCAGATTTATTGACACACCTTTTAACGACAGAGTACACTGCCGCCCCAACTTCCAAGTGACGAATGATTTATACATCCGTTTAGTAAAAAAGATATGTGGCAAATAATATAACTTACCCACTTCCTGTGGTATACTCCTATACTATTACATGGACAGCATTATTATTAACGGTTTTCCGTTGTTCGGGAGGTACTTTTGTTTTAGAGACAATTGATTCATATTATATTATGTGTGGATTCCTAAATGTCAACCAAACAAATTCATGCTTAAAAAACTTTTGAAAAATATGTTTGTGAAATAGGGTTTATTCAAGGTGATCAATTTTGTTATTACTCAAAATTTAATAGCTTAGTCTTGAAATCACGAACACAAAGACATTGCCTTTTGAACGTTATAATATGTTTTCAATTGGCTAGAGGTTAGTTTATACCACACCTTGTACGTTTCATGCCAGTGTCTTCTCAATATTATTAGTTCTACCCGAATATTTACACACGATCGTACGTCGGTCGTACCATATCCACTACGTGTACAAAATAATTATCTATCTTTACAGTAAGATGAATATAATATAAATAGTTTTACAAGCCAATTTACTGTAGTCAGAATTACGAGAAAACTGCTGAATCTATTTTGACAACAAAACACTAATTTTTAAGGTCAGGGCGCCAGGATGTCGTAAAAATAGTAGCTTCCTACTAAAACCCGATTTCTCAAGTGAATTTTCCACATTTTCTTTGTGCCCAATTTCTCATATCTTTGTGTAATCATCATTTGCTTACAGCACCATAAAAATCCTGGTTTGTGTGTGAGTGTATACTGTATATCAACAATTTCTCTTTGGTTAAAAATAAGATTTTAATTCTTACAAAAGTGGTATGGTTCAACAAATAGACACGAGAGCTAGAAGATGGATCATTTTAAAATGCTCATCGTGATGTAAGGAAAGAAAAATACACGTTTTGCTTAAGATTTAACAACAAAGCTCAAAATATATTAAACGTCGTTAGCGTTTAACTAGAAAACCTTTAACTATAAAGTCGAGTGAGGTATAATATATAACTTTTCACAATAAAGAGTTTTGAATATACTTTTGCGATATATATTTCAGCAATAGCTGTAACGATTCACTTGTATTAATTAGTTTATTTTGCACGCTGATGAAGATGGTTGCCCTTGTATGTTACTTTTACCTTATTTAATTTAATGAATTTCAGATTCACACAAAACCATTTTTTTTCGGGTTAATGGGAGGAGTTCTACCCGCTGTGACTTGTGAGGAAGTTCAACGACAACAATTTTTGTAAACATTAAAATCCACATCCAAGTCATTAAAATAACAAAAGGGGTTTATGTGTTATTAATTAATCAGGCATCGAGAAGTAAAGAAAATTATCAGCGCATCTTACTACCTGTTCAAGCGATATGAATATATGATAACCACTCTAATGGGGTAGGGATGAGGAAGGAAGCATTTTAAAGGTAATCTACCCGCATTTGCGTAGAAGGAGAGTGGTAAACCATTTAGGAAAAACCATTCTCAGTAGATCCGACCAGGAATCAAATCCCGATCTCCCCGTCTTCAGAAGAACAGTCTAACACGAGAAGGACAATTAGACCAATCGCCCAATGAATCGGGTAAACAATAATATATATTAATGATATTTTGTAGGGGAATGGGTTTGTTCAACCCCTAAAATTCTCCCTCGGTATGACCCTGAATCATTTATTTTAATATTTTGACTTTCAAGTTGCAATAAAAACTCTTAGGAATAAATAAATTATATAACATTTAATTTAAAAGAAATAATTATTCATGTTTCTTCTCACTCATGTTTAAAATAATAGAAAACTTTTTTTTTTCAAAAGTGCAGATCACAACGGATAGATAATTAGAAATAATCACAAATATATAACTAACTAATGAATACCATTCACATATTACCAGTCCAACACAAAATAATTATGTCAAAGTGAAAACTTGTAAAATCTAGCTGTCAGCGATATCATCAAAAAGTTTGGCACGTATGACATTGCATCTGATACGTGTAAATACATGCATTGGAAATATATTGGACAGTATTAATATCACTATGCGTCACAAACCACCCTGATACAGAACGACACGATAGATTTATGTGTAGCTAAACTTTGATAATTTGTACTTCATAGAAAATCTCAAATATAATATACTCATATTAGCAATTACTGTTAAGGCTGCCGCCTAGGTCATCGAAAAATATCAACCTCTATCAATATACACGGCTTAAAATACAATAGTTTATGTATTTTTCTGGAAATACTTATCAATTATGTCTAAGCTTATACACCCTTCTACTATTCACCTACAACCACCCTTTGTCATGTCAATTAGAAAGAGGTGAAATAAAACTACTAAACTTCTTATTTCAAGATAAATATAAAAGCTAGCCGCTAGTTCTCAAATATCTTAAAAGTTTTCTGTTGTGAACCTATAAAATAATTACGGTACTGTATTTCTTAGTAGAAGACTATATCTAGAGACCTTTTACACCCAACCTAGCCTCATGGCTCCACAAATATGCTTAAAAGGTCGTTGAAGATGAGCTAATGTTACATTTTCAGACCTTTTTTTAAATTAATAAAGCTAAAATTATAGCGTTGTTAAGAAAAAAAGAGTCTTGTTAGAATCTTTCGACTTTAATTTGGCAACTCATCCTTACACTAGTCCATTCTATCCACCTTTTTTACAATAAAGGGTTAAAAATGAGGAAAGTAGAATTTTAGAATAAGTGTGCCTACATTGGAGTTGGGGAAGAGTGAAAATCAATAAGAAAATATCTTCAAAATACCCAGATGGGATTCGAACATTGACCTTTCCATCCTAACAAAATCATATAGGACGAGACTGATGTTGTCCACGTACCTCACTATTTCGAGTATGGTATTGGTTGATCTATTTCATTTAATATTTACTCCAAACAAACTGTTAATCTTATCGTTAGTGGCTTATATTAAGTTTTGTTTCGTGGAGTGAGCCAAAATCCAGGGGAAAAAAATCTGTTAAGCTTGTCGTGAATGGTTTATATTAAGTTTCATACGGTAGATGGAGCTACAACTAACGTGGAAGATACCTTTGTCAAGTCCCACTTCCATATAGGGGGAGAGGGTTACATACCTCCAGCGGTGTATTTTGTACCACGCTGTACTGTGCTGTAGCGTTGAGAGCGTAATGAAATATGGAACCGGCCAGGCATGTGGTAAATGTTGGGGTCCAAGACCCGACTACTCTTCTCCTCTTCCTATACACACACATCCTTCTCTTTCTACTTACTACCAGTGTTTTATAAACACGGGGTACCAAGTATACTACTGGGCCCTACATAGTAGCTTGAGACTCTTTGCTTGAAGCCTTGCAAAGTTGAATTATAATCTTGTCTCATGTATTCGTTAAGTACATAGGCCTCTTGTTTCAAGTACTAAGTACCAACACATATTGTTTTAAGGGTGTTAACAATGTAGAGCACTGAGAGAAATTGCAGGCATTTAGAAATTCCACATTATTTAATAAGTTGTTTAATAATTTTTAATTTTTTAGTATACAAAATATAGTCAATTTGTTCTTTTGAGATTAAATCAAAAAGTTATAAACCTAGTCTTAGCCTTTTTCTATCAAACAAAGTCATGTTTTTATTGGGTCATAAAATAACATTTTAAGGTAATGTGGGATTGTTGAACTCTCCTCTACATTTTGGTGAAAACCATGTTTAAAAAATATCAAACCACTTAATAAAAAATCCAGCATTTCTAAACGTCTGCAATGCTTCTTAGTGATATACCATATAGCCTTAGAAAAATAACGTGAGTTTCTTGTTACAGATCTTCGCAAAGTAACACAAGATTATCGCTATATATGGTTAATGCTAGGATCAGAGTTCAATTCCAGCCCAGGATCAAATTGATGGCAACAATTTAATAAATGTGTATATGTTAACAGTGCTTCTATCTATTTTCCCCTTTCTTTATACTTGTGTGTTTCTTTCTTTGTGTCCCTGCCCATCCTTCTTATCCCCCCTCTTGACCTTCTCCTCACTCTATCTCTCTCTTCCATACACACTGGCGCGAGCGGGAGCAATGTAACCAAGCAGGTTCCCCATAAGATTAGACTTCCCTGTCTCATATGAAAACTGGTTCCTTCCAAACTCCTCTAGAGCTACCACCTTGCCCCTCCTAGCTTCCATGGATGCGAGCAGCTAGTTTCACATGTCTTCCTTTCTTTCTGTTATTCTATTTGGCCAACAATCTCAAGGCAGGAAGAAGAAGCAATGTCCTGTAAGTGCACTTAACGTACTTATATTTGTACTCTGACCTCTCCCCTCCCTATTTTATTTTCTATCTCTTTTCAAACGCATAACTCCTTAACCAATCCCAATTCTTACTTTTTTTTTTATGTCTAGTAAACACACTAAACGAAGTATGAATAATGTATATCTCCTCATCAAACAACTAACGGACGCGGGATTTTTTTTTTTCATTTGTACCTATGTTTTGTTTCATTTAAGGTTTTTTTTTTAATTTTTGGGGGGAGTTGTTGCAAAGTGAAGACAGACTATGGAATCCACGCCCATTGACAAAAACTACGTCTGAGACTACGTCATTTTCTGCAGCTGTCAAACTGTGAATGTTAGTGTACAACTTTGGCAGATGTTATTTAAATATTATCCGCATATATATCCACGGTCTGAAGGCACCAAACTCAGATCAGTGTAGGCCTTAGTATTATTTTCAAAATAGCAACAAAAAAAATTCAAGATTAAAAAATATGTTTAAGTCCAAGTAGATCTTTATTGATAATATAATTGTTGCTCAATGGGGCTACTTAACGACGTAGCCTACTTCGAGATTTCAAAGCTATTTTGCGAAGCGGGCTGCATCTCAACTTGATGCAGCTAAGCAATCTAAGCACTATCACACACGCCAATGTACAAAATAGAAAGAGAGGTAAGAAGATAATAAGTTCACTCTTAAAGGGCTCTTATCTGTATGCTGATAACCCTTTACCTCTTCCTCTGACGAGTTTACACAGTCACTTTAATATTAGCACCTTGAAAACAATGTCTTTCCTTTTAATTTTACCTTTTTCTTGTTTCCTATTATAGATAGACATATGCAACCATGGACATTTTTAATCTAGATCCTGGCAGGAAGACTCCTACAAACCATTTTATTGACCAAGACAAATAGCCTAAGTTACAGAGATTTATAAAAAAAATACATTTACAAAAAACTACTTAAAGATAAAAATAATAGTTTTGTGACTATGTAGGACTATTTTTTGAATTATTTAAGAATTAATGGTTCTCGTTTCAACGTTATATCTTTAAAACTAGTTGAGTAAAACGTAAATTCACTAATTTGGGAAATTCTATCTTGACCGGTCGTGACGTCACAGGTAGGCAAAGTTCTTAAAACATTCCTTCACTATCTTAAGGACACCTTACGAAGAGGGTGAGTTGATAGGACATGTCCAAGCACTCCCCTAGAGAGAAAATAGCAATTCAATACAATAACAATCATAACAATAAACATAGAAAAAACTTTTCATTTTTATCGTTAATATTAGATATTTAAGGTGCACTTTATCAGACGATTAATTATATCAGTAAACGACTTATTAATGTTACGGTTCTTACTTTCTATTCTTAACTCTAAACTACAATCTTACAATGAACTGGTACTTATTAATATGCTTATTTAATATACATGTCTTGACTTGGTCTCACAAGTCCATTACAGCGTCAACACACGCTCTCTAGTCCTGCCACTCTCAGTCCCGTTGCTTGACTGTCTTTTGTCACACCTGCCTACACTCGGCCCGTAGGAATGTCCCCCACCCCCTTACTAATAGGGGTGGCCCAAGCCTGGTGACTGCTCAGGGCTGGCCCGAGCAGGGTCTCGCTCGCTACACTATCCCCCTCATAAATTGGGCACGACCCAGTGCCCACAAAATTATACCCGGCTTGATACCGCTCTGGTACACGTGAGTCTCGTTTTGGGTAGCGCCGTTCGGACTCCGTCCCCTGCTCGCACATTCGTGTTTGTTGAAGCTGCTCCCTCAGTCCTGCTGGTACCAGTTTTACCTGGAGGTGCTCTTGTTGGAGAGGGTGGGTGTTTTGCCCCTCACGTGGCAGCTGGTTTGCCGGTGTCTTTCCCTCCTCCAGGTTTTCAGGTTCTTCTACAACCTTAGGGGCTTCTTTGTTCTCACCTTCGGTGTCTAGAGCCTGATACAATTTGAGCCTATTGAAATGGACAACTAAGCGCTTTTGGCCTTTCTTGACACGATACGTGACATCGGAAACTCGTTTTATTATCACGTATGGCCCTTCCCATGGACGGTGTAGTTTCGGTGTGCATCCCCGTTTAACGGCACTGCTAAGTAGCCACACTCGCTGCCCTTCCTCATAAGGGGAACCTGAACATCGTCGATCATAGAGAGTCTTCTGTACGTGTTGGCAGTTTCCCAGTTTTTCTCGGACTCTTTCATACGCCAACTCGAAACGGCTTCGCATGTCTTGCACAAATAGGGTTTCATTCAAAAACACTTTTTCCGGGTGACCGAACGCCACATCGACTGGTAGTCGTACATCTCGCCCAAACATGAGATAGAATGGTGTGTAGCCTGTTGATTCATGCTGACTAGACCTGTAGGCTAACATGACTTGGGGGAGGAAGTTGTCCCAGTCATTGTGTCGCTCATTAACCCACTGGCTCAACATGGCTAGAAGTGTGCGGTTAAACCTTTCAACTAATCCATCTGATTGGGGATGGTATGGTGTAGTCCTAGTTTTCCTGATTCCCAGAAACAAGCACATTTCTTGAAATATCTTAGCTTCGAATTGACGCCCTTGGTCACTGTGTATTTCATCAGGAGCTCCAAATCGACACACGAATTCCTCAATTATTATCCTTGACACTGTCACAGTTTCCTGGTTAGGCATGGCATATGCTTCTGTCCACTTCGTGAAATGATCCGCCACCACCAGGATGTACTTATTGTTTTGGTCGGTCTCAGGTAGTGGGCCCAAGATGTCTACGGAGATCCGTTGTAATGGGTATCCTGGTCGACGATTGATGAGTGGTGCTCTAGCAGCCATATTTGGGGATTTCCTACGTGCACAATCATGGCAGGATCTGCACCATACCTTCACATCTTCCAGATGCCCAGGCCAATAGAACCGCTCCCGAACTTTCTCTAACGTTTTCTTAAATCCCAGATGACCTCCTGTTGGTGAACTATGGAGTGCCTCCATGACTTCATTTTTTAGGTCTCGTGGTAGAAGTAGCTGAAGTCGTTTGTTACTACTATCTCCCTCCCCCTGTCGATACACTAAGCCGTTCCTTAGCGTCAAACTATCCCATTGTTCCCATAGTCTTAGCACCTGACGACTTTCTTGCACGATTGTGTCTCGGGGTGGCTGTTCTCCCGCTTTGCACCACTGCACTGCATGTTTAACTACAGGATCTTCTCCCTGTTTCTTCTGTAGTTCTTCTAGAGACCATCCGAAGCTGTCGATCGCAAGAAAACTCACATCCACTGCTTTACTTAAGCCTCCCTTGAAATTATTCGGCGTTTCCTTTCCTTTCTTTGCTTCGAATGTATCTTCCTTCGCACTGTCTCTTCCACATTGTTGGCATGGCCGCCGAGATAGCCCATCAGCATTCCCATGAGACTTGCCATTTCGGTGTTGCACTGTGAACTCCAGCTCAGCAAGTTGTTCCAGCCAGCGTGCAACCTGCCCTTCTGGCTCTTTGAAAGATTGAAGCCAGCGTAAGGAGCTATGGTCTGTTCTGACAATAAATGGCTTGCCATATAGATAGTGCCGAAAATGTCTGGTGGCAACAACTAAAGCCAACATTTCCTTTCTTGTCACACAATAATGTCGCTCTGCCTTTGTCAATGTGCGACTCATATAAGCTACTACCTTCTCTTCGCCATCGCATTTAATGCTCAATACAGCACCTATACCTATATTGCTTGCATCTGTATCTAGAATAAAGCTATCTTCGGGTGAAGGAAATGCCAGAACAGGACTGGAAGTAAGGCGTTTCTTTAAGTCTTTGAAAGCTGTCTCACAGGTTTGATCCCAGGTATACCGTTCACCTTTTTGTGTAAGCTTGTAAAGAGGAGCAGCTACGGTTGCAAAACTTTTTATGAACCTACGGTAATATGAAGCAGTTCCTAGAAATGCCCGAAGTTCCTCTATGTCTTTTGGTGCCGGCCACTCCTCAACAGCACGCACCTTCTGTGGGTCTGTTGAAATTCCCCGTGATGAGATGGTGTGTCCCAAGAAACTGACTTGAGGCTGCATGAGCTGACACTTTGAAGGCTTTAGTTTAAGCCCTGCTTCTCGCAAACGCGAGAATACTTCTTGAAGTCGAAGTAAATGTTCGTCAAATGTTTTCCCATAAACTATTACGTCATCTAGGTAAACCAATGTGGACTTCCACTGCAACCCAGCTAAAATTAAGTCCATTAGACGTTGGAAAGTACTTGGTCCATTGCACACACCGTAGGGTAGGACTTTGAATTCATATAGCCCCCCTTCCCCTGTTGAAAATGCGGTCTTTGGGCGATCCTTAGGAGCCACTTCACATTGCCAGTACCCTGATGCCATATCTAGAGTACTGAACGATGTTGCACCTCCTAGTGAGTCCAGGAGATCGTCGATCCGTGGAAGAGGGTAAGCATCCTTTTGTGTTACTGCGTTTAGCTTCCTGTAGTCCACGCAAAATCTTGTTGTTCCATCCTTTTTTTGCACAAGAACAATGGGAGAGCTCCATGGAGATGACGATGGCTGTATAATATCATCCGAGATCATGTCCTCCACTACCCGGCTCGCTTCTCCCCGCCGGTGTATTGGGAGACGTCTTGGTGGCTGCCTGACAGGAATAGCACTACCTGTTTCGATGTGATGATATATACGATTAGTTCTCCCCAGGTCATTTGATCCCTTGGAGCAGATATCACTAAACTCATTTAGCAAGCTGCAAAGTCTTTGGCGTTCTTCCTGGTCCAGTTTGCATTTTGTCAAGTCAAAAAGATGTTCTACTCGTCCGTCACTCTTGTTTCTTTTTCCAATTGTTGCAACTTGCATCTCTTGTGGTACTTCAAAGAACTTGCCTACTGTCGTGCCTGCCCGCAATGTAATAGGCGACGGACCTGGGTTAATAAGTCTAATTGGTAATTCTTTGTTTTGTATACATGCCAATACATGGGCAGCCATAACTCCGTGCTTCTCCCTAAGGTTGTCCGAAGGCTCTAACAATCCAGTAACATTATCGTGAACTGCATTAACCGATCCACGAGTGAACACCTCACTATATGATGGCACTATCATTGTTTTGTCCACAGCTACGTTCCACACGCTAGTTCCAGTCACATTATTCTTTTTTGGAACTGTTGTTAACCCTACCACTGAATCACCAAGCCTTAGCTTTGAGCTAGAGAGTAAAACATCCCCCTGATTTTTTATGAGAAAATCTACTCCAAGAATGCACTGTTGGGTAATATTACACACGACTAAAAATCTGTGTAGCACTTGAGTACCACCAATCTTCACAGTCATTTCAACCTCTCCCTCAGTATTTATTGGATCTCCACTCGCGTTCACGATACAGGCTAATGTGGGTGCTACCGACATTTTAGACCGTCCCTTAACACTTTCCCACACATCTCTGCGTATTAAGGACACGGCGGCACCAGTGTCAATTAAAATACGAACAGCACAACCTTCTACATGTCCGTTCACGTATACTGCCCCGTCAGACTCTACACTCCATACCCCAAATGTGACAGGGTACCTGTCGATATCCTCGCGGTCCGCGCTGACACGTGGGGATGCAGAACCAATCTCGCGCCCCTCACGCACGTGTGAACTTACCTCACAGCTACCATCCCCATGTGAATGCTTCTCATCCAGCCGGCTTTCCGTGATCCTGGGTATATCCTCCTCAGGTGGTATGCGTTTACCGGTCTCTTGTGAAGCCTCCCCATTCGGCGCGCGTTTCACGGTTCCGTGTGAAGCCTCCCCATTCGGCACGCGTTTCGCGGTTCCGTGTGAAGCCTCCTCGGCCGTCGCGCGTTTCGCGGTTCCGTGTGAAGCCTCCCCGTTCTGCGCGCGTTTCGCGGTTCCGTGTGAAGCCTCCCGTTCGGCGCGCGTTTCGCGGTTCCGTGTGAAGCCTCCTCGGCCGTCGCGCGTTTCGCGGTTCCGTGTGAAGCCTCCTCGGCCGTCGCGCGTTTCGCGGTCCCGTATGAAGTCCCGGCCAGCATGAACTCGTTCACACTGGCCGCTGGCCGTTTCCCTGAGGGCACTGTGCCCGTCGGTGTCCATTTTCACCACACGCCCAACATCTAATTGATCGACCAGATGATGATTGTAATGGGCGTCGGTCACCCCGCTCCCGTGATGCAGAAAGTGTTGTTGATAATTGCTGCATCGCTGTTGTCATGGCCTGAAGCGTCTTTTGTTGTTCCTGAAGCAGCTTGCCCATATCTTGAAGTGTAAGACCCGCCACCATGCCCGGATGGTTGGTGGGCGTCTCATTACCATTGGTGTGGGTTGGTAGCGTCCTCGAACGTTCCACTTCGAGGGTAGATTCTGTTTCTACAGCAGCAGTCATAGCTTCATCAAGCGTTTTAGGTCTAGACTGTCGCACAAATAAACGCAATTGCGGGTCATTTAACGCCTCTATAAATTGGTCCTTGGCGAGAACATCTCTCACAGCCGCATCTAAATTTGGGAAAGCTTTAGCGGAAAGTCGGCGTAAATCCAGCCCAAGCGACGGGAGTGGTTCTGCGGGTGCATGACGTCGGTTACGAAACATGGCTTTAAAAAGTTCGTCTCCTTGCCCCGGGGCCAGAGCTTGTTTTAATCCATTTTTAACTTTGGAATATTGTTTTTGTTCTTCTTGGTCCAAAACAAGATACGACTGTAACGCTTTACCGGCCAAACTTGCCGCGAGATACGCGCACTTCATTGCGTCATCCGACCAATTGTTCACTGTAGCCACTAACTCAAAATGTGCTATCCACTCCGACACATCACTTTGACCGTCAAATGTTCGGGGCAATAATATAGCGCTAGCCATTGTAGTTTAATATAACAAAATAAGTTTAATACGTACTGTCCGACCGCTGCCACCACTGTTACGGTTCTTACTTTCTATTCTTAACTCTAAACTACAATCTTACAATGAACTGGTACTTATTAATATGCTTATTTAATATACATGTCTTGACTTGGTCTCACAAGTCCATTACAGCGTCAACACACGCTCTCTAGTCCTGCCACTCTCAGTCCCGTTGCTTGACTGTCTTTTGTCACACCTGCCTACACTCGGCCCGTAGGAATGTCCCCCACCCCCTTACTAATAGGGGTGGCCCAAGCCTGGTGACTGCTCAGGGCTGGCCCGAGCAGGGTCTCGCTCGCTACATTAACAAACATAAATATAGAACAGAGACAACATCCATTCCCCGGCCATTAATTTTATCATTGTGATAAATTTTTCTGCCCTGCAGAGAATCTAGCCCAGGATCCTTAGCTCAGTATACAGACATGATACCAAATGAGCTAAGGTGTCGGACTCATACAAAATCAATTAATTAGATTAGAAATAATCCCCATCCGCCAGAGTCAAGAGTGATGACCACTACGCCAACCCTCCTGGGACGAAAGTTATGTTTTATTATTCCACGGATGATAACGTTACCAGGTCCATGTTCATTTATGCACGCTAAGTCACGTGAGGTTTGACAGGTGGTGTCAAATTTTGACAAGTGTATCGCATTAGTTGTTAATAGATTAGTTAAATACGTGGTTTTGGTTTCGGCGTTTGGAGCGCTTCGCAACAGGCGTTTAAACGGAGCCAGAGTCGCATCGCAGTCATTCTGATATTACATCCCTCCTTGTTTACATATAGCCATAATTTGACCTACACGGGAACTGTTTGAGATCGATCGGTGGAGTGGTCGGTCACACATTGACCTAAACTGCTTACCGACCTACAGAACAAATCAATGTGTGTTGATTTATTTAATTATGTCACGACGCCCAATACTTATTTTCTCAGAGCATTAAAAACAAGGGATATTTTTTCACAAATCTAAGCTTGTCTCAAACCAAATACTAGACTATTTTCAAAAAATATCTGAAATTTATCAGTAGATAAATAAATTAACAGAATACAACAAGTAACACTTTAAAATAAAAAGAACGTGGGTTTCAGAAACAAACTGGTTGACTGATCAATAATAGCTAAATAATGAATCACTAATCTTAAACTTAATGTAAATGAAAAAGATATTGATTTTTTAAACATGAAGAGAGATACTTTTGAATGGAAAAAAAGTTCACTTAATTATTCATATTTTCTAGACTTAAACGTGACTTTATATAAAATTAGGCTCGTGTAGAAGTGACTGAATGATAGACATGTTTTTTTCTGTTTATAATAGTTAGTAACGAGTTTTTTTATGAGTTAATAACTTATTACTAAGTGTAAATTATTTAACGGCGTTCTATTTTTTTCTTGTGATCTTGTGCCGGGCCTGTTCTAGAGTTGAGTTCGTTTCTTATGTTTGTCCTGAGTTAAACATCCGAGTCACAAAGAGAATATTAAATACCCCAAAAATAAACAGTGTGGTGCACCGCACAGACTTTCTCTGTAATCTTAAAATATACGTATTTGCTGAAATAAATGAAAAAGTAATATACGCTGTTGCAGAAACACTATACTAAAGAGCATTAATGTATTAATATACACGGTTACAGAAACAATGATAAAAGAATAACATTTCTGTACACCTAAGAGCACAACAATCAATTTCATATTTCTAAGTATTTCATAGAAGATATATATGGTTGATTATAGCTCGCAAACTATTAGTTATATAAAAATATATTCGATGTAAATATATTTTTAATTTAAACAGTACTACAGCTTTGCTGTGATGAGTTATTTTGTATCTCAAATAATTGCGTAAATATGATCAAAATTGGAAATTTCTGCTAATGTAAAGTGCCATTTTCATAGGAAAACGTGAGCTACTATTTTATTTGTAATGTTAATTAATCAAAAAAAAAAGTTAGAGCATATTTTGAGAAAAATGATTTGATCTCTTTTTTTCCATCAGTAAAATACCATTAATTTTAGGATTCGATATATAATTCCAAAAAAAACACCCTCGGGGGAGAAGGGGTGGGCGGGACTTTATAACAACACTAGGTAACAAGTTTTAACCCAATCGGTAAAATGGTTTCAGCTCTAGTCTGAAACATAGACAGAAGGCATCGCAAAAACCACTTGTTCGATTTCAGGGGGTCGTGAAACGTCGAGAGTTATCAAAATATCGAGCTCGTTTTTTTTTTTTGTTTTTTTTTTTTACTTTCACAATAATTCTTTCTTCGAGGGGTCGAGAAAAAGTAAAAACATCTTTGAAAAACATTATTTCTCCAACATGACCTGGACAATATCACCTACGTTTGAGAAAATATTAAATTTCAATTAGTTGAAGCGTAATTTTGTATAATATATGCCAATTAATCAGCCTTAAGATGGGCCCTTAAGACACATAAACAGGTTTCAAACCCCAAAACAACCATTCCAACACACGTTCGGTGCTATTCCTTACTATTCATTGTCCACTCAGATTAAGCTTCTATAAAAATATTCGTAAAACCGTTTGTAAAGTGTCAGCGATCTTAAGATTTATTTGAGTATTTCAATAGTGTTATTATTATTTAGCACCGCGTCTTACTACCCGTTCGGGTTATACGCTTAAGTACTAATTACACTAATGGATTAGGAATTCGGAAGGTTGAATTTAGAGGAAGTGAACCCGCATTTGCGTGGAGGGAGAGTGGAAAACCATTTAGGAAAAACCACCCCCAGTTCACCCGACCGAGATTCGAACCTCGATCTTCCCGTCCTTGGTGGTCTGGCTCAACACGACTGGCGCGTTAGCCAACTACGCCACCGAGGTGGATTATTTCAGTAGTGTATTGCACCATTATTCATGAGGAGAAATTAGGTAACGCATAGGAAATTAACATGTTTTCTTTATCATCCTGTTCCTAGAAATAAATTAAGAATATCTTCAGATTTTTGATTGAGGCTGAAAGTCAAAATACTTTTTTCTATAAAGACCAAGATCGCAAAATGTATACACCAGTATTGTATTTTTGTTATCATTTTATGACTAACGTATCTCTTTAGCTCTTTTTATATATATATTTTTTTTCAAAACCATTTGGAGTGCACTACTATCGACCATTTGCACGGTTCAGCGGGTCTTTCAACCTCCTTTTCTCCAATCGAAAGGGACACAGAAAAGTAGAAAGAGAATTTTCTTCAGAAAAGGAATTTGTTCACACATCACACTCTTTTCCACCATTTATGAAAAATAAAAAGCTATTATGATAAAAATGTTACCCGTTTATAAATTTTAACATTTTTAACTGAACAAGGTAAACGCTCAAATAAAATCATTAAGATCATGAACAAGAAAGTTTAAATTATTCTTTAGATCGCTTTAAATTTTAGCAAACACGTATTTGAATCTAAGGTTTTTTTTTTTTGCATTATTACGTTTAACGCCAGGGCGATTGACTTTATATAAGGGATCTGCATAAAAAGGACCGTTCGAAGAAAGATTGCAGCCACTTTAGAGGGAATAGAAAATGGGTAAAGCCACAGGGATGCCATTTTGTGGAAAGCAACCCGACGGTACAGCTGGCCAAAATTTGAACCCCAACCTCCACGTTACCAGCATTTCAGTATCCTGCTAGTATATCTGCCTAGACTTAGTGACTGCCAATGAGTTACCGGAATCATCTTACAAAAGCGTTATACCTAATATGAAATCCAACTCAATAAAATCCCACGCTGGTGAGCACACAGTTTATTATTATTATTATCATCATTATCATTATCACCGCGTCTTACTACCCGTTTAGGCTATGCGCACCACACAGTATAAATGTAAAGCTGTTGGGGAGGTCGAAGTACGAATATTTTTGAATCTCATTATTATAAATAAAACTTAAAGAGTTATTTAAGGAAAAGGTGCGGTTAATATTTAAGGAGAGGTGGATAACAACAAAATGATTTTTATATATAAGACTTTAAAAGGTAATTTTTTTTAAAAGTGGATTTAATTGTCCAGGATATACAAACTGCCAGGTATAATGAAAGTTATTTTTCCTAAAAGGGTCACCATTCTCCCTCCACGGGGATACATTTCCTATCAAGTCAACCTTCTCTACCTCTTATAGTTTAAAATAATTAATATATATATATATATATATCTGTTCGGTAGCTGCATCGTATAAGGAATCACTACTGTGTTAGACTAGAGTGCTTATGACAGGGAGATCGAGGTTCAAATCCCAGTCGGGTGTGCTGAGGGAGGTTTAAAAGAAATTGTTTTCCACTCTCCCTCCACGCAAATGAGGATAGACTTCCTCTAAATTCAACCCTTCTCATCCCTAACTCATCAGAGTAATTAGTACATAAGCGTGTAACCTAAACAGGTAGTAAGACGCAATGCTGATTTTTTTAAATATACGAGAATAAGTCAAATGGGGGGAGAAAAATGTGGTAAAGAAATTTATGAAAACGTATTATGTCCCAAGTAAATTAATAAATAGTATATATTGTAGAAATTCTATCAGAAGAAAACCCTAAATGTTTGAGGAGTGATTGCATGACTTAATCAGATTCGGAAGGGCCAAGGTTTTATTTCTGGCCGTAGGAGTTCTTAAAAGGCATGGTCCCTCCTCCACTCTGCATGGTAATGCTGAAGCGTTCCCTTAAAATTAGCATTATCCAGTGTCTTACTACCCATCCGTTATATCTGCACAATTAAACTAATGGATTAAGGATGAGGAAGAGGGTTTATAAGAAATGTCCCCTCGTTTATGTGGAGGATGAGTGAGAAACCATTTAGGTCTAAGGTAAAAATTCCCCACTATCGTCAAACCAGACAACACAATATAGGCGCCTTTTTCCAAATGCCCACCGGTATATCTTTAAAATCAAGTTCCTTTATAGAACTAAACAGAAATGAGGGTTTCATAATTTAATAAATCTAGACAAACCAGAACTGATTCAAGTAATTTTCAAAACGCTAAATTAATTACAAATTATACAATTTAATAAATGCATGTGATAGGCCTATATTAAAGTAGTTTTATCGCAGACATTTTTGTTTCAATAAGAAAGGAGAACCAAAATATTTCAACTGAAAATGAATTTAAATAACCTACAGAGATTTTTTGTTTTCAATAAGAGGTAAATAGTCTTTTTTATTTTTAGTTTTCGAAGTAATTTTTTAGTTTAGTTCCCACCGCATCTTATTTCTCGTCCTGGATATAGGCATTTGAATTGCAATAGCAAGGGAAGGATGAGTAAGGTATAATTTAAATAAAAATATCCTCGCATTTACGTGGAGGAAGATCGGGATTCTTTCAGAAAAAACACTTCCAGTACACCTGGCCGAGATTCAAACTCCGACCTCTCCGTCACCAGCAGATCAGACCCAACGAACTTGACATCTGTCCGCGTGTACACCGTTGTTGCAATAAATGTTATCAACAACTTAATCTAAAAGCTAGGGTCGAGAAAGGTAGTTTAGAAGAATTGCACTCACGTAAGAGTAGATATAGCCTGATTTTGGTTTGAAGAAGAGTAGAGAAAATTCAAACTTTTTTACAACCAAAATTGATAACATTTTACTTTTTTATTTGTGTTATTTTATAGGTATTGATACTATTTATGAAAAGTGACAACCGCAGATAACATTACTTTATGTATGAATATATTAAACTTGTTTTAGTAATTTTAGTAACTGACTTCTACTGTTCTTCCTACTAAAATCATAATGGAGATTACATTCACCACACAAGCATACTTGGATGACCGCTCAAAAAGTTACTAGAAATAGTCCCTAATGTATACCTGCGCCAGCAGCTGACATCTTTCACTTAGGATAGCTGTATTGAAAACATATAGTAGTGTATGAATGCGATAGTTAACTACAGTAATTTGGGACAATATTATTTATATTTAAGTTATATGAGGTCAGACACAAAGCTTACTTACTTTTTTAGGTGGAGTAAAACGATATTATTCACAGCACTTTCACAAAAGATCTAACAAATATAACTTCAAAATGGTGGCAAACGAATTTAAACCACGACGCAAGAAAGTTATTTTCAATGGTGCACCCATGCAATTAATAAAAATATTTTATTCAGCTAAATATTTTGAAATACGATAAAATAATCATAAAATATTTTATTAATATGTAAAAATAGAAAAGTATTTTCTCTTTTCCAAGTAAATACGATGCCTATAGAGTCAGTTGGGAGTCAGGGTAGAGCCTGGTTTGGATTAGGTTTGGTTAGGTTAGGCTAGATTAATGGCTTAGTTTTGACTTTTGAGTGCTTGTCAAAAATAGAACTAGGGATCCTCCCTCCCACCTGATTCTAGAGATTGTTAAAACTCATAATGTAGACATATTCTAAGATTTTTTTGAATTTTACCATCAGATTGATAATTGCTAGGATATACTGGTAAATTCTAAAATTTACCGGTATTCAGACTTTTACAGTAACATGTTCACTATATTACACACTATCGATAACATTCCAAACCGAAGTACAAGTTCTTTAAATTATATTTAAAATATTATTCCGAATTTGACTAAAATAATTATTTAAAGTAAGGAGAAAGTGTGAGAAAACTTAAGTTTACGTTATTTTAAATATAAAATATAACGTGTAATTTAAAAAAAAGTATCATTTATAACCAAACAGTGATCTTTAACAAGTTTTTGGCAACCCAAAACCTAAACATATGATTTTAAGCTGTCATTCAGGTAAAAAGTTAAGGTGAACAGACTTTTGGGTTTGCTAGCGATGAGCTCGGCCAGTATTTGAAACCATTTCTTTCTAGTCAATGGTGATGAAGATAAAGTGTACGATGACATACACCCATCAATAATGATTCGAATAAACCTTTTATTGTCAGTTTTGTCTGTAGAGTGTGGCCAGTGAGCAAATGTTTAAGAACGGATGTTTTATTATCAACTGTAGAGTTCATTTTTCCCACCTGTTCTCGTCTTCTTGACGGCGTCTGTCTGGCCCTTCAAAAAGAAAAGAAAAAACTTACCCCGGCCATTCATAAACAAACTAGACAAAAAAATAATGAACAAACTATTCAACCGGATGTTACTCATTCATTGGGGAAAAAAAGGACTCTGGGACGGGTTCGCTCAAAAAGTTTAAAAAAATAAAGCTTATGGGACACGTCCTTGGATGAATGGGAATTTCGAGTCCATAAAAAGCTCTTTTTTTTAAAGTTCTCAGATTTTTGCTACCTGTCCGGGATAACCATATATTTACAAAATGGGGTATGGTTAGGGAGGTGGAGTATACATTAAATGTACCCGCGTTTGCGTGGGGAGAGGGTAAAAAAACCCTTTAGGAAAAAAGCGTCTAAGTACACCCAGCCAGGATCACTTTTTTTTCAAACTAAATATACTTTTTAAATCTGTTTACAAATAAATTTTTAACAATTTTAAATAGAAAAAAACAATTTTAATCAATATTTTGAATCTGAATTTGTAAAAGAAAAAACTCTGTGTTTTAATTTATTATATTATTATATACAAATAACAATTAATATAGTGATGTTATACTGAATAAAATCATTTTGGAGATACAAACAAAAATTTTATTTCCACACAATTGAGAAAAAGTTGTTTTTGGCATACTTTCTTTCTGTAAACATCCCTCTAGGCGGTTGGCCGATATTTGTCCAATTTGAAATTACTCAACTTAATATAAATGCTAACAAAAGAAACAGGGACACTCACTATACCTGAAGCTACAAACCCATAAAGTCTACCTGCTCCAAAACTGCTCTAAGCTGTTTCAATTACATTTTAGTAGGCCTACATGTTAGAATTTAGGCTTGAGGATATTGTAGAAAGAAATAACGCAGAGGACAAAATAATCGCGTGTATTTTTTAAATATATATTTTATTGAAATGATCACAACATAGAATATTACAAATTTATACAAACCGCAGGACTTATATGTTGTATATATTAATTATTTTAATATATAGACGAATATTTCTACTTTATATTTAAGTGCAAATAAGCGATTCAAATCCCTTTTTTACCTTTTGGAGAAAACACATGTCACTAATTTTTTTTTCAAAAAGACTAGTAACATTTCTGATTAAATTTAACTCATTTAACATAAGGAAAGTATTATTTTAAATAATATATCACGATCGGAGATTTAAACCTTCAATTCTAAGGTTGTGCGAAACTTCGAAATGTCGTAGTCGAATATCATATTCCCTAGGTTCCGACTTCATCACCCACAATAACCTTTTCATCTTTAAAATATTTTGAATAAATAATAAAACTTCAGTATATCATAGACATGTTTATAATACAATATCCCACTAAATATGTAATATTTCAACATGGCATTCAACAGTCAATAAAAATATGTTAACGCCGACTAGGAATTAAATGATATCCATCACGTAAGAAGAGATGAATTCAGATAATCATGTCACCATAAAAAAAATCTCTCTCCAAAACCTTAGCTTTACCAAGATGTACGTAATGAATAATTTAAAAGTTAAATAAAAGAACTGTCATGCGATAACACCAAAATAAAAACCCCTAGGTCTAGCTTTGGTTTTGTATTAGAATGTCCTTATCATTTACAATATAAAATATTTTCAAATGCATTCTCTTAGCTTAAAAGAATAAACTGATACACGTAGAACTATAGCTCCACAGATTCACTTTTACAAAAATGTCAACAATGAGTAGAATATTTGAGAAAATCAGGCAATTAAAATAAGCATCCATTGATTTCGTTTAATTGTAATATTGATAATCACATCATCGACAGGACTGATTATCTCCTTTAAAATGGCAAAAATTAACGAGATTTGTGCGGTATTTTTTTATTTGGCCTAATTTGAAAAGAAATCTGTTTTAAACACTATGCTAGGTAAATAAAGTAATCGGTAGTTTTGAGAGTATAATTAAAAGGAATTTATTTGTGTGGAAAAAATCTCAATTGAGACTTTTTCATCATATTAGTGACGTAAAGAGGTTAACCTTTAGAAGACTGTTGTATAGACTTCATGTAATAAGCTTAATAGTTTGTTAGTCTCTTTCGCTTCAAGCCCAAATGTCACTTAAGTGATACACGTGTCAGATAAACTAGAAGGCTTCCAAGAAATGTTTATCTATATAAACAAGGAGTAAGACCGGCGATAATATTGACAGCTATTTTACGGACAAATATATTCAAAATTATGTCAAGGTATTTAAGTAAATTGCGTAGGGCAAGCTCCTATATAAGGCCGTAAGGATATTGGGAGCTGTATTGATAAGTTTAGTATAAATAGTTCCATTTTTATAATGTAACCATCTATTTATTTTCTAGCTATCTTACAGGTAGAGCAAGTATTGTTATCGTCCAAAAAAATCAAACTCGAGATTTTGATTAATGTCAACGTTTCATGACTCCCGAATCCAAAAAAGTTGTTTTTGAATTTCCATCTGTCTGTGCCTCGGACTAGAGCCTAAATTATTTATCCGATCGAGCTAAAACTTGTTTTTTCTTCTGGGTATGAGACGGTGAAAATAATAATAGGCCTACACTTTCTTAGAGATTTTGTGTGTTTGTGTGTGTTTGTGTGTGTGTGTGTGTGTGTGTGTGTGTGTGTGTGTGTGTGTGTGTGTGTGTGTGTGTGTGCGCGCGCGCGCGCGCAAGTTGCATACACACTACAGCTCCCGTTTTAAGTTAGGTAGGTTTATAATGTTTGGATTATATTTCTTTACAACACTTAACCCATTTTGGTTTGTGTGTGTTTGTACATACTAAAAGAGCAGACTAAACATGTGGCGATGATAAATACTTCCCTGAATTTTTTTTTTATTTTAGTATACTAAAGATGTTTTAAAATATAAGTCTGTCAACAAGCAAGTTCGTAAAAGAAAATATTTAACAGCCATAAAATTAAAATAGCTCTCTATGTTAGAGGAAATTAAAGGTTGCCATATTACATATCTAGGAAGCGGGACTGTAAAATTCGTATGTTTTTAAAGTGGAAATGTAGGAAAGGAGAAGCAAAATTAGTGTTTTTTCAATTTATAGAGCAAAACCTCATTTGCCAAAATAAATAAAATATTTTCCCAGTAGAAACCGTTAATTTTCTTCAAACAATTCTTGAATATCTGTGGAGGGTGACCTGGAATTTGATGAAAACTTTTTCTCTTCATTTAAAAGTTTCTCGTCAAATGCTAATGTATGCTAATGACAGATTCAACAACTGTTTATACCATCGGGTAGAAAAAAATTTGAAGACTATGTTTCTACTGGAGAAATATATCATATAGCCTATTTTGGTAAAAAAATATATGTTTTTATAAAAACTGATATTTTCTCGCGTCCTTTACAGTTCCACCTTAAAAGTGTTCAACCGGAAGAAATAATACTTCTTAAAAATCACAAGTTACATCACAATACATTTAGTTGAACAATACTACTGGACAATAATCATCGATAACAAAGGGCTTATATGTTGTCAACACTGACAACACTTAGTTCTAAACGCGTCTTAAAGTCATCTGTCACTTGTTCAATGATTTTATGACAGCTTCTTCACTTGTTTCCGTGTTTTGTAAATCAACGATTCGTTACAAATTCAATTAGAGATATTGTTTACAAAATTCGTTTAATAAATTCCGAGCTAACAAATTATCTCTAAATGCTTTTAACTAGTTAGATTTGTATCGTTTTAGTAGCCTATTAGCCAATGGTTCTCAAACTGTGATCGGCAGAAGAAACCATGTTTTTTTTAGCACCACGTCTTACTACCCGTTTGGGATATACGCCCATGTACTAATTACACTTATGTGTTAGGGATTAAGAAGGTTTAATTTATATAAAGTGCACCCGCATTCGAACGTAAGGAAAGTGGAAAACAATTTAGGAAAGACCCCCCCTCAGTGCACCCGACTGGGATCTCTCCGTCTTCGGCAGTCTAATCCAATGCGAGAGTCACGCCTTAGACCATGCAGCCACCGAAGTGAGTTAGTGGTACAGTTAAAGAGCTCAAGAGTAAACGTCCGTCATGTTAACCATAATTTGTACCACAAGTACTATTAGATGTAAAATGTGCATAAAAACAAAGGGAAATAAAAATGTTGTCTTTATTGATTGATACACACGGGTAATAACATCATTTATGGCTTCGGAAAGAAGACAGGTAGGTAACTTATTTAAGGTGGGTGGTCCACAAATGCATCGAACACTTATCAAGTGACACACTAGTGGAAAAATTTGGAGAAACAATAAGCCGCTGAGGAAAGAAAATGATGTGCATTATATCAAATAGGTAGTTTTTACTGTAATTATGTCCACTTCTGGTGAATGGGTGGGATAAAACGTCCACCTTTGCTGGTGTGGTTTTCCGATAGTAACAAGGTCGGAGCTCGAATTCCTGTACAAAGGAGGCTTTTTCCTAAATTATTTTCCACTCTCCTTCCATGCAAATGTATCTGAATTATCTCTACCTCTCTCTCTCTCTCTCTCTCTCTGCTTAGTCCCAATATTTGTGTAAACACGTGGAAAGACCTGTACGATTAACAAGATGCAGTGAACAAAAAAAAAAGTTGTAAGATTAACACTGAATTAAAAACTTGGCCTACGTATAAATATATGTTTCTTTATCTTATTTTTTAGAATGAGCTGTAATAGCGCAAGAGGTTTCAAAGTGGTTTTTAATATATTTATTTAAAATAAAGGTTTGAATTTAAGTAAGTTATGAATTAAAAAAAAAACTATCAATGTAACGACAAAAAGCAGCTAGTCCTTTTTTACGCTGGTAATGACTATCCAGGAAGTGAATCCATTAAACAACTAATGTTGCTTGTGGTAATTGAATATATTTCATATACAATTATGTTATGAATGATCAACTTGGAAAAATAATGTTTTATTACTTAATAAAATTATCCTCAAGGCTACTTCCTTGAAATAAAATATTTGGGCATGAAAAAATAACATAAATTAGCGGAAAATTTACTACCGAATCAATGATACCTCCTTAGGGCCTACCTATCAGATAGGATTGGCACATATTAACTGTGAAGCATGGTAAAAATCGCAAGATTATTATTCACTATATTAAAAATAGATTTAATATCCAAAATTTCAAATAGTCACATGTATAATAAACACTAAGATTTTTTTATTTTAATATTCTACATCTATTAACCCTTCAATCGATATATTTTATCTACTACTTCAACTTATTGGAGCGTTTGAAATACATTTAACATTATAAATATTCTTATATATTATTTTAGAAGCGTTATGGTAATTCAAATTAATTCAAATTTAAAGCATACTCCTAAATGGTAGTAATAGGTGTCAACATATCTGTAATGGATAGAAATCCTAGGTTTTAAGTTTAGTTTATTTTTTTTAATTCATGTAAGGTTAAAATTAGCTCTTTTTCAACGACTTTTCACATGAGATGTGGCAGCTATGTAACCAAAACCGTTAAATAGTAAGAAAATATATATATAGTCTTCCTCAAACAGATAAAACTCTTTTAATAGGTTTAAAAAAAAGAATAATTTGGGATCGGCTTAGTGGTTTTGAAGTTTTAGAAATGATTGTCATTATAACCAACTTACTGCAGTGTGAGGATATTTACTTTCAATTGGTGGTGAGATTATATAAATCTAGATTAATGTTTGTAATTAATGTCAAGGAAATATAATTTGACAACTTTTCTGGACAAGCTCTTTCTCAGTTGCTAAGAATGTTGTTTCCATTATTTCCATAAACTTTATTTCAATCGATTTTCTTTGAGAAGTGTAGTCAACTGCAATTCAAGTAAAGAAAAATAATTGATCGGGTTACCTTAAATAATAATACAATCTTTCAAAATCATCTTATGTTAAAAAAATCTTATCTCGCCTCGTGTATTTAATAGCGAGGTTGGCAGTACTGTCTACGTCGTCACGTAGCCCGCACACTTCATCGCTTTCAAACTGATAACACTAAATCATAAACCTGAGCTACGTAAAATGAAGAGAAAGTGGGGGGGAGAAAAAGAGTGTTTTCAGTATTCTATTTCCAACAGGAAAAATCATTACCATAATATTACAATTTGTATAAGATCCTCCAACGACGATTTGCCTCTCAAGTTATGGATATATATTTCGGGAACGAGGGAAATATTTCGAAATTCAAATTTAATACAGATACATTTCCATATTTTCACCTGCTTCAAATTACAAAGAGCTCTTTGGATGTTCATGATAAAAATATATATATACTGTAGTTCTACCATGTACGTGTAATCGTATATAAAGAAAAATAATAAAATACTATAATGCATCTTCATTTTCTGGGATGAGAGATTATCCTTATATATATAATTTTGCTTAAAACATCTCATGCATGGCAAGTTTTTCTTCCCTCAATCAACCTTCTTTTATTCTTACACACAATTCCATCTAATGTATTCGCTCCTCAGTTAATCCATATTATTTCGTGCTACAGACCACTGTGGAAAACCTTCCCACAATTTATGTGTTCTTTTTCCTCTACTTTTTTTACATTAGTAAACAAAACATTCTCAAAACGTTGTTTTATATAAAACAAACAAAAAAATGTTGAAGGCTACAGTGATTCACTAATAAACAGTCGCTATAGGGATTCTACCCCCTTGTGAAAAACTAAAATGTAACCAAAATGTTTTGCATTTTCCGATGCATCAACAGTTTGTTTTGCTGTTAAAGACAACACAACACATTACTCGCTTCACCCCTTCCCCTTACCCTCTATCATTCTCTCTCTCTTACCCAGAGAATTCATAATGACCTTAGCCCTCTCGCAATTACCTCCAACCAACACACAACAATACCCCCGTTGTTTTGTCGTCTGAGTGACAACATTAGTAAATTGTACAACCCAAACGCATGCGCAGATAGAGACATCGTGTCACAGTGCAGGGTTTTACTACGGGGAAATATCCGTGAAGGGGAGGGGGAAAAAAAACAAGTGATGCCAACAACGTTCCAATTTTTCAAATTAATAAAAGTAGCCTATATTAGATAATGGCATTTCAATTTGTGTGCTAATAATTATTTACTTTAGAACGGGCGAAATAATTAAATATATTAAATTTTGAGACCATGGAATATACCCTCACTATTATTTTTATTTATATAAAAATAATACATATTCCGTAGATTATGAAGGGGGAAATATGCAGCGCGAAAGGGGATCAGTCCATTGACTACAGTATCGTAGGGGTGTGTGGTGCTAGTGTCATCTGCTAAAAGTTCTGTCACTACAGTCACCGTACAAGAGACAACTAGGGGCTGCAATGAAGGGGGGGGGGGGGGGAGGGGGTATGAGATAAAGTAAAATAACATGTGAATGTAGGCCTAGCCCATTTACTTGACAACACAATTTCATGTATCACGTTGAACTTGTAATATTACTATGTAATATCGTATGGAATTGGAATTTTTAAACTCACCTCAAAGGTTTTGATAATAATATTATATCAATATTTTTATCTCCGAAAAATGTGCTCCTTTCTGTTCTTCACACGAAACACATAGTATATAAAGTATTATTCTGCAAAATGTTAGAACTAAACATAAACATATAATTCAAAAGAGACACATTCGAATTACTCTCCGTAAGATTTATTTTCAAATCCACCTATTGTTATTAAATCAGTCGATTTTAAAAACATTCAGTTCATTTTTTTTTTTTTGCCTTTTTTGGTCACACAGCTTACACTTTAAAATAAAACACTAAAAAACTACACTTTCAAAACATAATGAGAGATCACGAAGTAAACAAGATTTGAAATAGGGGTATATTATGTAGCGTGCTGGGAACACCAACGAAATAGGCCCCTTATTTTTCGTCCAACGTTGGAGTTGGCTAAATAAATCCGTATCGATCGACCAGTGAAATACACGTAGACTTGGCCACTAGTTCCTTTTTTTTTTAATCTAGTTCACATGAAAATAAAAAAAGCAGGTCAAGTCACATGACTGCAATGACACACTACTTGACACATTCGCACTTTTTCTCTCTATATTTAGATTTAAAAAAAAACACTTGTCACTACTTAGAATATTAATTTGCTATAAACTCACAACGAACCAATCACTTCCTATCAAATATGTATTCTAGTGAACGATCACGCTACTGTAACACCGTTCACAAGTAAACGTCAATAGTTCAATGTGCTTGATTCCAAAGGTGAAGCAAACTCATAACATGATTTAAACCTCGCGGGGTTTTCTCAGGGAGTTTTGGCTGGTAAAGACCGATCCGTTACGGCAGCTAAATCTCAACTGGGGGTTGAAAACAGCTCCGCAGGCCTGCCACCTTGCTCTCTTCCCCTTCCCCTCATTTCCCCCTATAAACCAATCCAGCCTGCGGTACCTGTCTTGTGTGTATGCGCGCGCAGTATCTCTCTTTCTCTCTCCCTCTTTAGCCAGAAGCAGTAGCTGTAGTATAGTGATACCGTGGAGTGGACCTAGTAGAATGTTCAGTCCTTTCAAAACACCGAACGGACCCACGCGACTAAACGAATATTATTTGTTTATTTTCTCTTCCCCTTCGCTTTTTCAAACCATTTTTCTTACCACGAGGGGAAAAGGGGATCTAAAAAGAAAGCAAGACGAAGTAGGGGAAAGCATAGACCTTAACCCTTAGATGGTTTGAAAAGAAGCTTCCTTAAAAGTATTATGATGAGCTGGAAGGGAAGACCACGGGTAAAGGGTGGCTTGGAGTAATTTATGCAAATGCACGTAGTCCCCGGTAAGACGAGGAGGGCTGTGTGAGAAGGAGTATTTCTAGGGTAGTGGAGGGAGGATTACTCTGTGCGAGTCTCTTCCTTATCCCCCTTGAGCATTCACCCCCCTACCAACAACTCCTTGTGTTGACAGAAAGACCACCCTCTTTATACAACTTACTATAGCAGCTCTATTTCACGCATGGTGAATCACAATGAAACGTGGTAGTGGATGTTAGTGATTTTATTTTCCCCTGAAAGAAAGTGACAATCTAATAACGATTTATAACAATGACGTAAATAATTTGTAATGCCTATTTGGAGAAATTATTTGATATGTCGATAAATAAGTCGTGACACTGCGTTATTTTTGTGTGTACATACACAGTTAAACCTCGACAGGTCTGATTTCAATTAATCCGGACTGTAGCTAATTTCTGATCTACTCAATATTGTATTAATTGTCATTAATTTATTTAAAGAAGTAAAAATGAGATATTACAAGTACTTATGGCACCTACGTGAACTTATAATAAAATAAATGAGTTCCAAAAGCCCTCAAAATAAGATTGGCAGCGTCTTCAAGCCCTGTCCTCTTTTAAATGTTATATGTTCTTTTAAAGTTTAATTGATTTTCCAAACCGAATTGCAAAGTTGTAAGTACCCAATAAGAAAATTTAACAAAAGTAACTTTTCTTTTTTGCATGTAAAAGATGTATATTTTTTTACAATGTTCTTGTAGTTTTTCTGCTTGTTTCGAACCCAGACTATATCTCACCATTCCTCTCCCCCCTCCCCCCCATCCGTTCCCCTCACCATATAGTCCGGATTATTGAAGTTTTACTGTATATTATTATGTAAATATAGTTATACATTTGGGTAGCACGTATTGGAACAATCAACCTCGGTGGTCTTAGGGTAAAGTGCTTGCCTCAGGACTCGATGTGCATAGGTTCAAAACCCAACTGGGATAAACGGATTTTTCCAGAGTGATAAAAATCCGTAGCACAACTTCCTTTGGAGGGAAATTAAAGCTATCGGGCCCATGACGATTGTGTCATGTAAAAGAGCCCTGGAAGCTATGGGAAAATATATTTCGGTACAAAATTGTTAGGCTCTTTCTCTCTCACTCATAAAAATTATTGTGTGCTTATATAACCAATCGGTTCGGAGAGTGCATGTTAAATACCTTGTATATTATTATGTAAATATAGTTATACATTTGGGTAGCACGTATTGGAACAATCAACCTCGGTGGTCTTAGGGTAAAGTGCTTGCCTCAGGACTCGATGTGCATAGGTTCAAAACCCAACTGGGATAAACGGATTTTTCCAGAGTGATAAAAATCCGTAGCACAACTTCCTTTGGAGGGAAATTAAAGCTATCGGGCCCATGACGATTGTGTCATGTAAAAGAGCCCTGGAAGCTATGGGAAAATATATTTCGGTACAAAATTGTTAGGCTCTTTCTCTCTCACTCATAAAAATTATTGTGTGCTTATATAACCAATCGGTTCGGAGAGTGCATGTTAAATACCTTGAATTAATAATAAATAGTCAAAATAATTTTGGAACAGGGAATCTATAACGCTCTTATATTTATTAGTTACATTAAAGCCCCAAATATACAAGAATTATAGATGGTTAAAGTATTTGATATTGCTGATAAAAGGAGTTTTATTTGACACCATTTAGGACGAAGACACAGGCATCAGTCTCGTATGGTCTGATTTATTGGATATGATGAGATCAGGTTTACAATCCCGGGCGCTAGTACTGAGATTTTTTTTTCTTAAATGGGATATCATTCTCCCTATACACAAATGTGGATGCATTTCCTTTATAATTATACCTTCCTCATCCTTAAAATTGGTTAGAGTAAAAACGAATCAGGTTTGGTAAATTAATGATAAACTAAATTAATGATAGATTCAGATAGGGAGAAACTTTTTTTACTGCTAAAAAAAATAATCATATATTCATATGTCAAGTAATATAATCACTTTTGATAAATAATATCAAAACCTGTAAAATAACACAAATAATGTTATCAATGCTGACCAACAAAATGTGTTTGCATTTTTTAAAAGGTTCTTTCTACCAGAATCCTACTACACAGGAACCACATCCATCCGGCCTAATTGTGACAGGATTTAATCCGAATTAACTACAATTCAGATATTCCGGAAATTACAGGAAAAATACATTAAAGCAATCAATTAACACAACTCACCATTTATTTTTACATTAACAAATTAATTATAAAATACTTGAAACGTGTCACAGCCACTATTCACTCATAAAATAATGAGTACGTTTTTGTTGTGTCAATTTTTTTTTAGCATCACGTCTTACTACCCGTTTGGATTACACGCATGTACTAAATACTATAAATGGTTAGGGACGAGGAAAGTTAAATTTATAGGAAATGTACAAGCATTTGCGCAGAAAGAGAGAGAGTGGGAAACCATTTAGGAAAAAAGTACCCTCAGTACACCCGACCGGGATCGAACCACGCTCTCTCCGTCAACGGTAATACAATATATTGCGAGTGTGATGCCTTAGACTATTCGGACACTCAAACAGGCACTGTGCCAATTTTGAATGGCGGTTACGAGCTGTGCGGTTACGAGCTGTGCGGTTACGAGTGGTGCGGTTACGAGCTGTGCGGTTACGAGTGGTGCGGTTACGATGGTGCGGTTATGAGCTGTGCGGTTACGAGTGGTGCGGTTACGAGCTGTGCGTTACGAGCTGTGCGGTTACGAGTGGTGCGGTTACGAGCTGTGCGGTTACGAGTGGTGCGGTTACGAGTGGTGCGGTTATGAGCTGTGCGGTTACGCAGACGTTTTACCGCCTTAAGTTCGGCCGGTGTTGTTTACGACTGGTGCTCCAAATGAGCCACCATTTAAGACGAAATTTTAGCACGGATAAACTGACAATCCGGATAATTGAAATCTCGGTAAAATCCGTTCCACTGTTTATATTTAGTAACGTTTCTGACAGTGAAACAAGGTTCTGCCAATAGAGATCCGACTATAGATGTTAGTGACAACTGTTTAGTTCCGATCAATTAGAAACATCATATTCTAATTA
>JAVRXN010000002.1:42253877-42541377 GCA_033556935.1 Timema podura
TTCTCGTCTGGAAATGTTTAGCAAATTAGGTGCTTCTAAAAGCTACTTAGAGTGGTGTTCGACTGTATTTTTTTATTTAATGAAATGCCTCTCATAACTATTTGGATTTGTCCTTCCCTGCCAAAGTTTTAAATTGAATGCCTCTAGAGGCTATTTGGAATTTGATACAAAATCATTTTTCATCTTAATATCCGATAATATCAAAGGAGAGTGAAATAAATCTAGCGAGGGGCGAGTTTATTCCAATCGGGAGTGGGGGGATACAAATTATTTCTTAAGGGGGGAAAAGCCCCACCCTCTTCCTCCTGTTATTCCACCACTGCTTGACTTAGATTTGTGCGTGTTTTTTTTAAAAAATCATTGGTCACTTTAACCAAACAAAATCAATGTACGCAAATTAATCCGTAGCTGAAAAATGAAATATCACGCCCATGATAAAATACTAACTTAAATTTAAATTGAATTTGAATCACTTCCCGACTCTCTTCCTGTGCCAAATTTAATTTAATTACAAATATAATGACTCCATGAAACTTACAAACCCTTTTAAACAAAAGAGAGGACTGGACTGGACCGAGCTAATTATAACATTGTGACAAATTCCAGTAACAGGGTGTTTACCATCCGGGAAGACTGGAATTAACCGGGAATTTGAAGTGATAGTGAAAAAAACGGGAATAAGTCGGGAATTTGGTAGATTACAACAACAAAAAATCCGGAAAAATGTTATTTTACTCAAAATATGAAATACAATAATCATTAAATCAGTAAATTACAATGTGAGTCAAATTGTATTTTTTTGTTTGTAGCTGTGTAATATTTTTTAATTCTCAAATTCCTAGTAGACTATATTAATACAAATAAAAAAGTATTTATTTAAATTTTAAAACTTGTTATTATTAATTAAAAAAAACTGGAGGGGAAGGGAGGAGTAGAAGAGTGTGAAATACTTTGAGTCAGATATTTTAGGAGATGATCAGGGGAAATCAGGGTAAAAATCCGGAATTTCATTGGTTTAGGTTGAGTAGACACCATGCAGTAAGTTCCTCCGGAAGTGTTAACTGTTACCGCGTCAAATGCAACGCTGGACATATTTGTTCCACCCCTGAGAACAGGGTAACCTATATATTGTGCATGTAATATGTAGTGAAAACGAGGAGGCGGCAGCCGGGAGTTGGACCAGGCCCCGCCTTGTAAATGAGAAAAGGGCCTAATCCCCACCTCCCCCCCTTCCTTTAACCTTCCCGAACACCCACCCCCTCAAGCTCGGAGGGACCAGCAGCCAGTAATGAATTATGTTTCAAAGTCTCTTAATTAATTACGGCCCTACCGAGAGATCTGCGGACGTAGCGAGATCAGAATAAGGGAGACCGGTGTGGAGGGTGAGGCCAAAAAAAGGAGGGATGGGGGACGTATTTTTCTTTTGGGTCCGTATTACATGGTTTACCCTTATAATTTACATCCACGAGGTAGCGGATGACACATTTAAATTACTCAGTTTCTTATTTTTACGTAATTAGATGACTTCGACAGCGACAAAAAATAACATTCTCTTAGATATATTTTATGGTGGATTCAACGTAGGGGCTTTTGTATTTTTTTCCTAAGTCCTACTACCCAACCGGACTATCAGCATTAAGCTACAGTCATAAAGTAGAGATAGGAAGGAAGAATTTTAAAATAATACACTTGTATTTGCGTAAAGGGAGATTGTAAAGCCAATTAGTGGAGAAAAAAACCCAAAGTACCTTCAATCGGGATTAAAGCTCCAATCTCTCCATAACCACCAAAATAAAATAAATGAAACTGACACTTAGTCCACGTGTCCACCGATACCGCTGTGCTCTAGCCAAATTGAGTTTCCAGGGAGGATACAGTGTTATCTACATTGTCTTTGAAGAATACCTTCACAATTTATAATATATTTATTATTATTATTATTATTATTACTATCATTATTAATGCCTCAATACCCTCCTCGGTGACGTAGTTAGCTAACGCGATAATCGTGATGAGCAAGACTGCTGAGGATGGCGAAATCGAGGTTCGAATCACGGTCGGGTGAGTTTGGATGGTTTTCCCTAAATGGTTTCCCACTCTACCTTCACGCAAATGCGGGTTCACCTCCTCTAAATTCAGCCTTTCCTATGCATTTAGTACCTAGGCGCATAGCCCAAACGGGTAGTAAGACGTGGCGCTAAATAATAATAATAATTATATCAATACAAAACTATCTTGAAATGACAGTGGGGAGCTAATTAGTTCTCCTTTCTTAGGAACTTCGTTTGTTTGTCACTGAGAGGGCGTAAAGTGGGGGGGAGGGGATAGCCTGAGTGTGTCCCACTACTCTCGATAGTGTCACTCCTGATTTTGGGCGCCTAATTCTCAGTACGAAATGTTAGGAAAAGGGTAGTTGATAAGTAAAAAATGTTCTTTTAAAATCATGCCAATTTAAAAATATATATATATATATTTCTTGTAAATATTGTTTAGTTACAAAATATAATTCTATTTCTAATTCTGTTTTTATTATTTTCTTTTTTCAGGCCATTTATGATTGTAGGAATCTGCTACTAATAATCGAAATTACTTCGTTTCATTCTGATCGATTAATTTTGTCTTTATCCTATATAGTTTTCTACATTTTAATAACCCCGCCACTATCGATAGAATATCGATAGCCAGGTTCAATAGTATCGAAACTATCGCTAGTACTGACTATCGATATTTTCCCAACCTTAAGTGCTAGTTGCAGTTCTCAGTGATAGAAGCACTTCCAAGTGAAAAAAAACTCATGTTCACATTTTTCGTTGTAATGGGGTGGTGGTCCAAACACAATAGGTCGGGTAGCAGCAATGCCCCCCTCCCCCTTTCACTCACCAACATATATCTTTACAATGAACACATTTTTTACAACTAAACAATTAGCAAACATTCAGTGAACAAAACAAAGGGCCATGGTATTCTATGTTTTCCTTGTAATTTTCAATCTGAGTAGCTCATTTGAGAGGCTGGTTTATGTAAAGGGGGTGAGGCCGCTACCTGAACATGGCCTCTTAAAAGCCAATTTATTGACACTATTAGGCAATTTTTGTTTGTTCTTTAATAAAACCATCTTTAAAGTGAATTGTTTCTTTTAAAAAAATGCTTGATTGATAGCGATGTTGTCACTTGGAACTGTAGTGCTCTCCATTTTAACCTGGATGCTGTGGTCCTGGTGTATACCTTGTCTGTGGCCGAGGCCAACATATCTTAACTGAGTGTTAAATAACCGTAGCACAACTTCCTTCGAAGTGGAAGCAAAGCCATTAGTCCCGTGTCAATTGAGGGATGTAAAATATTCCTGAAAAACATTATCTGAGATAGCTTTACGGCAAAATTTGTAGGCACTTGCTCGCTCATAAAAATTCAATGCGGAAATCAACAGGAAACCATCGCACTTATTAACAACTTCCAAAGTGCATGTGCTTTTTTCCCAAATAAAGAGGGCGCCACCCGATTAGCTTAGTGCGTGCGCTGCTCCGGAGGGATGAAAAAGCACATCAAACCGAACATCAAGTTGCAAAGTCTTTCAATCGTTCCTAGATGTATTATTTAATCTAGATTTATTCAAATATCATAATATTATATATATATAGGTGTATGTATTAATAGATATAATTTTAGGATATTTGAATATATATATTATGAGTACAGGAAAAGAAAGGGGAATGTCACATTTTTTTTTAAATTTGAGATAATATTACCAACATATGGTTCAAAAGCAGCAGAATTTAATAGTACTTCATGCAATATAAAAAAGAAGATAGTCACGACGTAATAGCCGTTTAAGGAATTAGTGTATAGGAAAAGAAAGAGGATTGTCCATGTGAAACAAAAAAAGAAAGAGGAATGTTACACCATACTTTAGACAACAATCTAGGCCGCAGCTGCACTATTGCAGCGCTTTTCTTAAAATAGATTTTATTTTACTCTGAATCCATAGAGAAATTATAATTGTTTTAAAAGTAATTAATATTAGTTTTGTTGGTAGCATTGTATAAATAAAAACAAAGTATTACTAATGAAGTTTATTGATATCAGTGATTTTTCTGGTGACTAGTTATGTAGTCATTCTATTTTGTATAAAGTGAGTTATTATTTTTTATATTTAGCACCGCGTCTTACTACTCGTTCGGGTTTAACGCTTAAGTACAAATTACGCTAATGGAGAAGGAATTGGGAGGGTTTAATTTAGAGGAAGTGAACCCGCATTTGCGTGGAGGGAGAGTGGAAAACCATTTAGGAAAAACCACCCCCAGTTCACCCGACCGAGATTCGAACCTCGATCTCCCCGTCCTCGGCGGTCGAGCTCAACACGACTAGCGCGTTAGCTAACTACGCCACCGAGGCGGGTGAGTTATTATTGTATACGTCTTATTTAGTTTATAATATGCCTACTTCAGAGGACGAAAATGATTGTGAACTAAAAAATGCCGTGACAAAGAAGAGAATAAAACACGGTCGTATGTGTGATGTTGATAAAATGTTTAGACTTACCACATTCTGAAACAGACTATGATTAGTATTAATATTATTAATATTCACCCATCCTGGATTCAAACCCCAACTTCTTGGTTCATAGTCGATCATACTGTCTCTGAGCAAATTAATAATAATAATAATTTATATTTTATAGGTTTTCTACCTACTTCTCATGAAAAATGGCGGGACCTTCAAGTTCTGAAATCATTTTGTGGACCAGAAGCAAGACTTTTCTCTAGTAATCCTCCCTAAACAGCGAATAAAGCCAAGAAGGGCAAATAATCTTCCCTATACAGTGTATAAAGACAAGAAGGGCAAATAATCTTCCTTTACAGTGTATAAAAACAAGAAGGGCAATAAAACCAAAACTTTGACTATAGTCATAATGTGGACATTCCCCTTTCTTTTGTACATTTTTAGTTAATTATGTTTTAAAACTCTAACATTTATAAAACACACACATATTTTAGGAATAATTTTGGTTCTAGCATGTAAAGAAATAGTTCAAATATGCATTCATAGAGTTTCACTAAGTTAGTTATTTAATAAATGTAATAAAATTTGATCAGAACATTCAAATTGATTTTGTGGAAAAACAACCTAATGTGACATTCCCTTTGTTTTCTTGTTTTCCTGTACTCTTCATTATAATTATATACAACCTCTTCGGTAGGCACGTGGACATAATTTCAGGTTCTTTTAGTCGGTTTTCCAGTGATGGAGAGGCTGGGGTTCGAATCCTGATCAGGTATATTGAGAGGTTTTCCCCCCCCCCCCCCCCCCATGAATTGGTTCCCACTTTGCCACCAAACCGATACAAGTTTTTACCTTCTAAATTATTCCTTCCTCATCATTAGTGTGAATATGCCCATAGCCCGGAGAAGTAGAAAAATATGGTGTAAAAAATTTAAAACTAAGATATTTATGAAGAATGATTATTCCTGTATTTAGATAAATAGTATTGTCACAATGACTGATACTTTTTTCTGGTTAAAAACCTAAAATGCCCCTTGTGTCATATACAATAGACTATTCTACCATTTAAAAAAAAACACTTTGGACCTAATTTGTTAGCATTTGAACAACAATATGTTGTGTCTAACTTGATTTTAAATACATAGGCCTAAGATAGCCAAGGAAACTGTAGTTTATTTCAAATTTAAAAAAAAATATGTTTACAGTACTCGATAACAAAAAAAACTCCATTTATTCGAACCAGATTTTTTTTTAGTAGGGCTTTACACGAAAATGAATAATATATTCTTTCCTGCCGTATCCCCTTCCTATTTTTTCTCCGTATCAGCACATAAAGTGCGCCTGTGTTGGTTTTCGTATTAATGGGCCATCAGAGAATACAAGCAATGGCAAAATAAAAAAATATACATACGTTCATTAATCCTTCAAACACATCCGCTACGGATTTTTTCCTCCATGCGACCGGAGGATTTTTACGACATAAAGAGCTGGCTGGCTAGTATTGTATAATACAAATGAATTCCTAGTCCAGAGTAGAGTAGGTGTTTTTTAGAGGCATAGTTTCAAATATATTTTCCGGTATATTTTTTTAACTCTATACTTTGCAATGAACAATTCAGTGATCGGTAGAAAGTAGGCTTAATACTGTACTTGATACTTCCTATCTGATTCGTATTGTGTTTGATCACATGTAACAGCTGATAAGTTGAAGAGCGGCTTATTCTGAAAAAAAAAAAGTATTAACACAAAGGGAAATAGTCTTCCTATAATTTCAGCTCGTTTTTTAAATTGTTATACATGCAATATGGTGATGTCTAGATTACACCTTTTCATTCTGCCTTTTTTTTTTAATCACAGGAAGAATTAAGTTCCTATAGTAATTTGTTTAGTATTTCAAACAAAATATTGTTTGTTTGAATGAGCGATTAAATACTTGATACAAAATTTATAGTATTAATATTAAAAAAGAGGTATGATTAGTTTAGTACTTTTGATATTATTTCTTGTATCTATTATTTTTCAAAGAATACATTGTTCAGATTTAAAATTATTATTATTATTATTATTATTATTATTATTATTATTATTATTATTATTATTATTATTATCACCGCGTCTTACTTCCCGTTCGGGTTATACGCACTTACGCTAATGTGTAATGGTAGGGTGATTGTGAGACGAAATGGAGGACCTACAGATTAACGTGGAATCCGAACCACGGTAGAGACCTGGCATTCCTCACATTCACAAGTTGTGATTAATACACGTCTTGTCAGAGGTGAAGGAAGGGTTTGGCAATCAGATAAATTTGTACCGGGACCTAGGATTGAACCCCGGCCTCCAGCACAGAAGTTCGACACCTTACCCCTATACCACCAGGTCACCCTTCAGATTTAAAAATTGAGGAAATATTTTTAATGGGGAAGTATAATTTTATACAACTTAATTTTACTCTATTAAAAAAGTATTTACTAAAATCACTATAAAAGATAGTATATTTTAAGCCATCAATAATTAAACTGTAAACTTTAAGATATGTTTAATTTATGGTGTTGTTATTGGACCGAGTGTAGAAGTGCTCTTTTTTAACTTGAAAATTCAGCATTTCTTCTGTCCGTCCGTATATATGTCCGGGTCTTTGTTACACGATAGCGGTCAAATCTATTGATCAATTTTAATAAAGTTTTGCCGGGACATAATATGAGTCTAGGCCGAACAACATATGTACAGGGTTTTACAATATGGATATCCGTTTCAAGATGGCAACCACTCAAAAATCTGTCTGTTTCCCGATAACCGCCAAAGGATTTGACAAATTTTAACAAAATTTGGAAGGGGCATTTTTAGGCTTTAGGCATAACGTTGTATGCACGTGGTTTTTAAATCTGGCTATCCTTTTCATTATGACAGTCTCTCAAAAGGTTTTTCGTTTAATAGCTCATATCAAGTAATTTGAATTTATAATTATAAATGACCGATCTAGTAGGTCCTACCTCACGCATATTTTTTCAAATGTTGACATATATTGCGAATCTAATGTCTTAAACCACAAGAAAAACAATTATTACCGTATATTACGAATTTAATGTAATATTGAATATAGGAATAGTGTTAATTGGTTTTATATCTAACTTTATCAATGATCACCAAAGAAAAATATCAACTTTAAAGCCAAAGAGAATTTATAGGAGATGTCACAAACATAAAAAAAAACCTTAAAAACACAATGAGCCAAAACCCTTTAATAATACCAAAAAAAAATACCTCTTCGTATTTCTCAATATGAACCCCCGACCACCCTCCTTTACTTCATTACCGAAGATTCACAAACCTAACATTCCAATCCGACCTCTGGTTAGCTACTTAAATGCGCCAGCGTACAAACTTACCAAGAAGGTAGCAAAATTATTATCTGATAACATCAAACTCCCCAACAAATTCAATATTGAAAGCTCTATTCAGTTAACCGAAAAACTCAATTCTATTTCCATCAATAAAAACACTAAATTTATGTCACTTGATATTTCCAACCTTTACACCAACGTTCCAGTTTTTGAAACCATCAACATCATCAAAGATTATCTAACTTGTTTGGATTTCACCAAAGAGTACATCGATCAACAATCCAATTTAGTTCAAATAGTTACAGATCAAAACTATTTCCAATTCAATAATAAATTTTATCCACAAAACGATGGACTTGCAATGAGTTTCCCTTATTTCATCTATTATGTCAGAAATTTTCTTACAAAAATATGATCCCATCATCTTTAATAACCTAAACAATTTATTAAACATTAAATTCTATTGTAGATATGTGGACGACATCTTAATTTTATACGACAACAACCCTAATCTCTCTGATATTTCTACATTGGTCAACAACACTCATCCGAATCTCTCTTTCACTATTGAGAATGAAAGCAATGGCAGTATCAATTATCTCGACCTCAATATCTCTAAAAATTTGAATAACCAATTAGATTACATAATATACAGGAAACCTACCCGCACGGATGTCATCATCCCTAAAGATTCTAATCATCCCACCTCTCACAAACTCGCCGCCTTCAATAGTTTAGTTCACCGGTTATTAATTATCCCATTCAGTAAATCCAACGATAGAACTGAGATCAACACTATTAAATTAATAGCCACTAACAATGAGTACTCTCACTCTCTCATCTGCAAAATCATAAACAAAAATAAATAAGATCGCATAACTTCTCAACTACCCTTACTAATGATAACCATAACTGTTCTAGGAAAAAGGATAAATCGGTCAAGTTCACTTACACCGGTCCCGAAACCCATCGCATCACAAACATTATTAAAAAGTATAATCCCAACATTGCTTTTTCCCCAACAATACAATAAAGAAAAATCTCAGCAATAGCAATTTAAACAAAAATTATAAATATAATAAAAACGGTATTTACAAATTAACGTGTGAATGTAATAGTATCTACAATCGAAAGACTGGCAGAAACTTTATAGAGTCCGTTACAAAGAACTTATTTAAGATTTCATACACAACAGGACCAAATCAAAATTTGCAGAGCATCTAAAAAATTCCAACCATCAACCCAAACCAATAGACCAATGCATGGTACCCCTTCACATTTCTCACAAAGGCACAAAATTAAACACTGCCGGAAATGTTTTCATACAAGCAGCTTTATTCCAAAATAAATCAATCCTTAATGAACAATAATTACAACAATCCAACCAAATTCTTGTAAACTCATTAACATATCTACCTAAAAATATTAAAATTCTGTAACCTTTGTTATCCTACTCTTCCCTCCAACGTAGTCAATGACCAGATCGAGCCGGAGTCGAGAAGATTAGTTTACCAGTCCCTCATTTCTTGTCCTTCCATTAATCTATCCATCCTTGTTCTACTCATTATTTCACATTCATTGTTTCAATAGCTATTTCCCTAACCATTTGTTTACACCGTGATCATGTATGTAAACTCTCGTTGCCATGGCGCTATTTTGTTAGTCTTTTGTTATCCCACATATCCGTCTGTTTAAACCACACCCCGATTAGTCTCAATCTATCAGTCGTAACATCATCTTTTGTTCCCGCATAACGACTTTGGTAAGTTTGTTTGTTTACCTATTTGGTTTGTTTTTCATGTTTTAAGATAACGTTATTTTTTTGTTTTTCACTTTCCACAGTCTTCCTAATAGTCTTTAATTTCATTTTACAGTGGCCATGATTATGGCATAATCATACCTAAACATATCGGCAAGAATTGAATCTGGATACTTTTAAACACCGATTACCTGCTAATGGAGTAATGGGACTAAATAAGAATAAGTCTTAGATTCTATACCTAACTTATATTAATTACCAAAGTTTTAATCACAGTACAAGACTTTACAATTACAGTCTTTTGTATCACTTTGAAAGACGCTATACCTACGAGGTTAATTGTATTTAACTATTCAACATCAGTGTTGGAATGTAAACTATATGTTATCCTCAATTTTTGATCTAGATATTTTAATTATATTTTAATATGTTGTATATGTTGTTTTTTTTTCTTCAACTTATGGTCTAATAGTTGTTGTTGATGATGTTATTGATACATTTTTAAACTTATCATGACATATTTATGCTTGTTGAAAGCACAGTTTAACCGGTTTTTGAATATTAAAGTATATCAATTTCAACCTTTTAATAATTTTTAACATTTTATTAATTTATCAGTGTATTATATCCTTTCACTTTATATTGCTAATATTAAGTTTCTATCTAAGTCTTAACCATAATATGACCATAGTATGACGCCTAAATTCTACATATATCATATATGTTAATTTATATGCTCTAGCGTATAGCCCAAAATAGCAGTAAGATGCGGTGCTAAAAAAAATATGTATGTATATGCTTTAAAAGGTTATTCATATGCACTATACCAGCGTTTCTCAACCTATGGTACGCGTACCACTGGAGGTACGTGAGTCAGTGTTGGGTGGTATGGAAACGAAGAATAAAATAAAAAGATAAATTTACATAAAATATAAAGATATGTGTTTGTGGAGATTGTTGCCAAAATTAAAGAAGTCACTCCTGAGGCTAAGAGACAATGGTACATTGTAGCATTCATCGCGAGGCCTTAGCCGCAATAAATATTCCGGTTGATCTAAAGACAGTATTGAGCGAAGCGGTGAGTGTAATTCAACTTCATTAAGTCCAGAGCTATGAACTCACGACTATTTTCGACTTTGTGCAGTGAAACGGGTGCTGAGCATGATTCACTTCTTACTTCATACCGAAGTTAGGTGGCTGCCGTAGGGGGGAATGTATTGAGCCGTCTGTTTGAACTTCATTTTCTCTCGCACGTCTTCGGACTTAAATTATTTCATTTATGAACTGTGGCTTGTCCGGTTGGCATACCTGACAGATATATTTTGCCGCCTTAACCAGGTAAATAAGCGCTTTCATGATACATGTACTTCATTATTCTTGATACGCGAGAAAAACATGGATCTTAGAAAAAAAAACCACTTGAGTTCATCACTAAAGAAATCTATACCTCAGTTTTAGCTTATGTGGTGCTGACTGACAGCTCACAGCTGACTTCTGACGGTTTTGAAAAGCTACCAGACCAAATTATGTATCCCTACGCCGAACCATATAATCTGCAAAAAACATGTCTTTAGCAGCTGTCACTTCTGACATTCAAAATTTAGGTATATACCTAAATGCTGACTTTCAGAAGTCAGCTGTGAACTGTCAGTCAGCACCACATAAGCTAAAACTGAGGTATATTGTAGAAACACGTGCTCCTTTCCATTGTTGGAGGCTTTTTCTTAAGTGAAAAGCAAATTCTTTTTAGTAATGAATCGGCGGCGAATATAAAGGAGCGCCTTGGAAGCCTAATCACAGATTTTAAGGAATACTTCCCTGAAAACCTAACTTCAGAATTTTGGATTAAAGACCCATTTATTATTGACGACACCATGCCAGAATTGTTTCCCGAGAAAGCCGAACTGATCGAGCTCTCTTGTTATGGAAGTCTCAGGTAAATGATCAAGAAGATGGAGCTAAATAGACTTTTGGTTGGTAAGAGTAAATTAATATGCTCTGATATCAGAAAAGGCTGTAAAATTGTTTATGGTGTTTACAACTACTTACCTTTGTGAATGTGGGCTTTCTTCTCTAATTCACATAAAAATAAGTATAGGAACAAGTTGAGCGTTGAACCTGATTTAAGACTCAAATTAACTCAATTGAAACCAGACATTAAGAAATTGTGTTTCGCTAAACAAGCAAAACCTTCACAATGAAACAAGAATGTGAGCTTTGTAATCAACAATAAACTATATTTACAGCTTATATTGATTTTAAGTGTATGTTTATTTTAAATTAAAACAATACATTAGTGATTAGTGGTAGTATAGCATATAAACGTTAATTTCGCCCCTAGGACCAACACAATACTTTTACCAGAATACATTATTTTGGTTGGTGGTACATTTAATGTTCTGAATAAAAAATAGTGGTACTTGATTGAAAAAGGTCGAGAACTTCTTCACTATACGACTAAATACATTAAGCATTTTTTTTAGCACCGGCTCTTACTACCCGTTCGGGATATACACTTATATAGGTTACTAATTACGCTAATGGTTTTAGGGGTTAGGAAGATTAATATAAGATGTGTACCCACATTTGCGTAGAGGGAGAATGGAACACCATTTTGGAAAACCACCCTCAAACTATTTTGGAAAAACCACCCTCAGTACACCCGACCGAGATTCGAACCTCAATCTCCCCGTCATCAGCAGTCTTGTCATTTCGAGAGTGAACACTAACAACGGAACTAAAGTAAGGATGACATATCATGGGAACTCAAACAGTATAAATCAGGGTCGGGACTGTATCCCCTTACAGTAGGCCTACTGTCCGGCGTGCGTTACAAATTCCGACACTTGTCCCAGAACCAGAGTCTGAATGTGAGAAGGTGTACCTTATAGGGTGAGACTTTACACAGGGGTGGCGAACTAATAAATAACTACTTACAAACCCCTGAGGGACGCTTCAATGATACGTGGAAAAATGGATTAAGAGCCCATCTCCCTTCAATCATCTTCTCTCACCAGGATAATTTGCGAAAGTTAGCCACAGTTCAGTTTTAATTTTCTCATTTTTCACAGCGTTTCACTCCTCGTTCAGGTAAAACATATTTGAAACACGCTTATTAACTTGGAATGATGAATTGTAAAATTTAGAAGAAGTGTACCTGCATTTACGTGGAAGGAGAGTGAGAAACAATTTAGGGGGAAAAAACTCGGTGCAGCTAACTGGGAATTTGAATCCCGATATCCTCGTAATTGGCAGTCCTGTATATTGCGAGAGTAACGCCTTAGACCATACGGCACAAAGTGGGCTCAATTTTTCGAAGCTAGAAAATGTACTAGATCAACTTTCACATTTTCATAAGTCAAGTTGTTTAATCTGCAGCCATCACGATTGATATAATAATACCAATACTGTACCTATAAAATAACACTATTATTATGGTAAAATAAATCATTGTTGACCGCAAAAAAAATATACATTTTTTAAAACCTCGTTTTTACCAAAATCGTACTATAGATACGCGAAACAAATGTCACATCTTACTACTGTATTCATAAATATATTTTTAGTAAAAAATGTAATGTAAAATTTTTTTTTTTTTTGTTTCCGTCAATTTAATAATGCAGAAACTACCAATTTGATGGGATTTTCGGTTAGAAAAGATTTTAGTTGTGTGCTTAATTTCCCGGTTAATCTGTTGTTAGATCAAATTATATATAAAGCATAGTAGTAAAGTTTTAATTTATTTACAAATTATTTTGTGGATGAAACGATTTGATTTATTAAAAAAAACATATGTGGCTCTAACGTTTGATGATATGCGTCCTTTTTTTTCTCAGAGCTCAGGATTTCTTCTTACTCAGTCTCCCTGACGAAAATTTAAAACCCACTGACCTCAACCCCTCTTTTGTGCTAGGTGTCAAGCGAACCCTCCCTTACCAGGTCTATTATAGCCTCATCCAGGAAGTGACGTCACGTGATTCTTCCGGCAGGAGCGAACATTAGAGAGAAATGATGGCTTTTGGCCGGCAGGCTCGTAGTAGGTGATTCCTACACACACCTGTGTGGGAAATATTGTTTGGGCGATCCTTGCTGTTGGTACACAATACGCCTTAGCAAGCCAGTTTTGACAGTTTCAAGAAATATTGTTCTGATTTGTTTTCTGATATGGAGGAGGGATGATGGGCTGGGGGGGTTGTTGGGGTTTGAGGGGGGGGGGAATAAAACAAAATTTTTTTCTTAGCACCACGTCTTACTACCCATTCGGGTTATACGCTTTTGTATTATTTACGCTAATAGGTTAGAGACGAGTAAGGTTGAAATTAGATAGAGTGCACCCGTATTTGCGTGGAGAGAGTGTGGGAAATTATTTAGGGAAATCCTCAGTACAATCGACCGGGATCAAACCATGATCTCCCCACCCTCGGCAGTATAGTCTATTGTGAGAGTGACGCCTTAAGCCATGTGGCCACCGAAGTGGCTTTAAAACAATATTATTTTTCATAGTGGAATTAAAGTAAGAAGGTAGCTTATAACATAAACAATATATTTCTATCTTCTAAACATTAGGCGGGTTTTCACGGTTGACCTCGTATCGATGTTTACGACCAGATCGTTTTCGCGTTCTTGGTATCGTGGCTGGTTACGAGTGTTTATGAACGAGACGATACCACAGCTCGGTTTAGTAACGCTTTCCTTGACTAAACTAAAAGGCCTGATATGAACCAATCAGCTGAAATTGTGCTCCAATTTCAAAACAGCATAGCTCCTCATGTTAGATTAAACGAGTATAACTTTGTAATCAATGATTTTTAACAGCTAAATATAAATTAAAATGGACATCAATAATTACAAGATAGAAATAATATATAACAGTAAGTAGGTACTTAAAAACCGTTTAGTTATGAATAAAAGAAATAGAGTATTAAATTATCCACGCTTATTTTTACTCTTACATACATACCTCGCGTTTTCTGTGGGTTCTTTTTTGAGAGATATGTTTAGATTCAGCGTCGGCCTGGCCAGGAGGCTGGGCCTCCGGGTTACCCAAAGGAACCCGCGGCAGATACACTATAACAATTTGTGTTCGGTTTGGGACGAGATTTTCTTTAGGGGAAAGTAATAAAATCTCTTGTGCCGTAATAGACCCTCACAAATTTGAAATAATGATGTTTTTACCCAATACTATAAAAGTTTGAGTTGAAAAAGTGTCCACATTCCTGATGTCCCTTCTCAGGGAAAAATAGTGCATTGTATTGTGATACGAGTACGAGAAGAGAGATTCACTGAATATGTTTTTATCTAAAAAATTTAATAATAAAATAGGAAATCTAGTGGATCAAAATTTAATTTTGAAAAATCTTCGGGAATCAGCCGTTTATAATTTGATGGTGGGTAGATGGTACACAAAGGTGGGTATAATGGATCAGTTAGCTCTTTGTGTTAGTTTCGTGAAGCATATTAAATTACATTGAAGGCTGCTGCAATCAATAGTAGTATGATGATTATAGCAGTAACGAATTGTATGAATTTCTTTAGTCAGAGCTTAACAAATTATTAATTTAAATTGCAAGTGCCGTCGCGTGTTCATTTGATGAAATGGGTAGCATAAAGGCAATGACATTCAAGCTGTTTAGATATAAAAAATCCTTCCTTGATCTGCACTGTTTTAAATTTGTTTGGATTAGTCGAAGAGTCCTCCATTAATCAAATCCCATAAAAAGTGACAATGTGAAAAGCTTATACTAAGGGGTGACACTCCACACAGTCGTGATAAATTGTATCTCTTAAAAAATATAGGTGCTAAGTGTTAGTGGAGTAAGCATAAGTCTCTTACTTCTATAATGAAATTTGAGAGTGAATCCAGTAGATTCGTAACAATTATTTCTTCTTATTTTATTTCGACCCTCGTATTATGATCATAAAAAAACCGATCTCGAGATTTTGATAGAAAATGTCAACATTTCATGACCCCTGAAACCGAAAATGTTTTCGTGATGCCAACTGTATGTGTCTGTATCTCGGCCTAGACCCGAAACCATTTTACCTATCGGGCTAAAATATTGTATCTAGGGATTTCATGAGGTTACCTCAAGGATTTTTTTTTTGTAACTAGACGTCTAACCTTAAAATTAAGGGTAGTCTACTAAGGAGCAAAAAGAGAAAAAAATCTATTTTCTTAAAATCCACTAAAACGATTTTGATTAAGATTCGTATCTATTTGACATCACAAAAAAAAAATTCTAAATAAGATGAGAACTCTCACTTTCCCATGAAAATGACTTTAAGGGTACTTTACATTCTCTCACTTTTCTATGAAAATGACTTTGAGGGTACTTTACATTCTATCGCTTTCCTGTGAAAATAACTTATAGGGTACCTTACATTCTCTCACTTTCCCATGAAAATGACTTTAAGGGTACTTTACATTCTCTCGCTTTCCTGTGAAAATGCCTTTGAGGGTACTTTAAATTGGCAGAAATTATACAATTTTGAATATATCCCCACAGCTATTTGAGAATCGAAAGAATGTATCATTGATAAGTTATAGCGGTAGTAAATATAAAAATATTGTATTTGAAATATAGTTCTATATTCTGAGCTATAATCAAATATATATTTTATTCTGGTCTTTGAGGTCTGAAATCGATTGTTATCCTCTTTTGGGGACAGAGATGTTCATTTTTACTCAATTTTTCTGTAACACACTATATTATTTCATTTATGCTCTTTGGTGGAGTGTTTCTGCAACATTATATGTTATTTCGTTTTACATAGGCCCTCTTCTATAAGTTTTTAATAAAGTTTTATTTTAAGATAAAAGAGTATATATGTGCTTAGCACCCTACTATTTATTTAGTAGATGAGAAGAAAAGTAGCTTTTACTGCAAAGCAAAATTTTGAAAAACGGAGTGAAATTAAAATTATAGACTACTGGTGGCGGTAACTATTTTAGATTTATTTTTCATGACCGTTCTAGTATCAATAGTTTTACAAACGAATGTTATGAATTGTCTAAAATCGTGGCACACAGTTGAAACACTATTAGAGCAAATTAAAGCCAAACAAATTAATGTTATTTCTTAAAACGCCTCAAAAAATTCCAAACATTTGCTCAAAATATTTTAAAGACAACTCTCTTGTAAATATGCAAGACGGTTGTACTGAACTACGAGTTCCGATTAAAAAAATGACTTTACGATGAGAATTTGTCCATAAATACAAAATCATTTATTTCGAAATTCTGTTGCTGCCAGTAGCTCCTTATTACCCCCAGCAAACCCCCTTTCGACATAACTGAAAGAGAGGAGATTGGCCAGCAGTTGACTGAGAGAGAGTGAATATAAGACTTTCCTCCATTAAAACCTGCAGTTCCCTCAGCAATGATATTGGGTATAGTGAGTTTAAAGATGAGAACGAGCTTGGTGATGTCTAAGACCAAGATGATAATTTAGAACTTTGTATGAAAGAACATTCCAGCCTAGAAAAATGTTCTAAGTGTCAACGTTGAGCATTTTCTGTTTTACAAGAAATATTAGCGCAATACGGATTCTTTACTAATCTGAACGCCGCCGCTTTCAAATTTGTAATGACTTTGTACGCAAGTAGCGTGTGAGAGGTTTTTTTTTTCTTCTAAGCTTTAATTCTCAAAAATAGATTAAAATATCTCTTAAGCCAATTTTTTTTGTCTCCACTCTTGTTAATGCATGTTGAAAAATATTATTTTTACGATCTCAACAAATATGAAAATAGATGAAATAGCAGCATCCAATGAAGAGCTTAAGTTATTACTTTGACAAGAAAAAGTTATTATTTATCTCAATGCTTGTTCCCAGAATTGTTGGATGCTTTTGTTCAGCGACTATATATTTTAATTTGCTACTATTAGCGTCGGTGATTATGTAAGTCAACTAAAAAATTTCAGAATGTATTGTTACAGTGCAAAAGATATAACTTTCCACGTTGTTGTGATACATTCTGAAACTGATTTTAAAAAGTGTCTTTATTTATTCAATTTTATACTCTATAATATTATTCAGAGCTATACTTTTAATGATTAATTAACAAAATACAAGTTATTCTTGCTATAGTTAAACGGATGTATTATGATGTATTTTTTTCTTTTTACATTTTACTAAGCTGTACATTTGTATTTATTTTTAACTGTGTGAACTAAATTTATTTTTATCAGCTAATATTTTTATTTAGTTTTAATATTGACACTTAAGTTAGGTATTTTTAAGCTTATTTTATGTAAGTGCAGTTAAAAGATTGTATTTGATTATATTAGATTGGATCTTATTCCCCTGTCCAGAATCCTAATTCTTGTTTGGTAGGGGTGTATCATAATTATGGGAAACAATACTAAAAACAAATTGTCTTTGGTTAATTTATTTTTAATTTTATAATAACACTACATTGGATCGATATGGATTGTGAGGGGGGGGGGAAGGTACTCTGAAATACTAGCTTAGGGCCTGATTATGAGCCAGGCCGACGCTGTTTAGCTTCGTATGTTGTATATTAGGCTTAGTCTGAATGAGCTCCAATCTAACTATGAATAAAATTAAATATTTCTTTTTCTGCCGATTTGTAGTACATGTAGTTAACTTACACAAATTAACTTAACAGCTGTTATATCTACTCTGCAACAAACGCCATTTTTGTTTTATAAAAACAACTCAAAGTCGTTTCCGCGCTCCACCCTGGTCAGAACCACTTGGTCGAAAACACTCGATACCAAGACGTAACCAAGTCTATCGTGAAAGCTCACTGTTGATCAAATTTAAATATTTATTTTTATTATTATATCGGTATTGATATCATCTTTCAAAAGTGACAGCTGAAGAAATTGATGGATGACACTATGAAATATGTTTTTCATCAAATAGCTACCAAGCTCCTTCCACGCAAATGCGAGTGTATTTCTTATATATTCTACCTTCGTCATCTCTACCCATATTAATGTAAATAGGTGGATATCCCAGACAGGTATTAATAAATGAACAAAAAATTATTAATTACACTGTAAAATAAATTGTATTTTATTAATATAAATAAAACTTTGAAAATATAGTTTTGAAAACATTGTAACTTTAAGTTTACATTTCGGGAGTTTAGGTGGTAGTGTAGGGAACACGTGCTAAGTTTAGGAGTATTTTCGCAGTTTTTATATAAATATTTTGTTAATCAAAAGAAATAAAATATTTATTCAGTAGGAACGTAGAGTTTATTTTTCTTCACGTGGTGACCTCAAGAGTTTGTTGAACAATGTCCTGGAACTTAATGACAACTTTTTCTCTTAAAAAAAAGTTTGTCATTTAATGACTCAATGCTCATGAATTATGATTCGTTGACACATTTTCAAAACTGTTGATATCAACGTGTGAAGAAAATTAAACTCTGTGTTTCTACTGGAGTAATATTTTATTTATTTAAGCCAACAAAAGTTTTGCTATAAAAACTACGAAAGAAACACTGGCCTTTTCTCGCGTCCCCTACACTCCCACCTTAAAGAATAGCTTACTCCTGAATGTTATATTACTCTTACATATTGAGGGCCCTATTATGCCTTAAGGAGGACCCATTTTGATCCAATGTTGTAGCAAAAACAAAGCTTGTTTCTTAAATACTACATTTATTGGTTGAAATTCAGGTGTTTATTGATTAACTTTTCGTCTTAGGTTAAGTTAGTTTGTTAGCTATGTTCTGGTACAACACGTGTCTTTAGATAGTAAACTTGGAATACCACATAAAAATAAAATTCAAGATAACAGGTGAGATAGGATGTTGTTCTATCGAAGGCCATAGGTGTACCTGACCTACCACAAGGTTATTGTGAAGCCAAACCAAGGCAGGCAGGTTGCGGGGGTGAATTATTGCTTCCGGATTTGATCACCTCCTACTCCCTCCAAATACTTGGAATTTCTCCTTAGTGATATCATCCTCCAACCCCCTTTGTACACACACGCACAGTGCACAAGATGGAACGTTTGGAATTGGATGTTAAAAAAAAAACCTATGCCGAATTTAATACTTCCTTTTCATTTCAAAAGGTAAAAGAAATCACATGTTTTTTCGCTCTTTCCAACTTTTACACGAAGGCTTTTACTGATTAGCAAAAAAAAAAAAATCCAGAAAAAAGATTAGTTTTGAAGTAAACTTATACTGAGAGGGGTATTTACCATAGTAATATTACTAAGGTTTTTGTCAAAAAATTAAATATTAGGACTACGATAAAAAAATATACGAGTATATTAGCACCGCGTCTTGTTTCAGTTTATACGCTTATGTACTAATTACGCTAGTGGTTTTAAGAATGAGAAAGGTTATATTTAGAGGAATTGTACCTGAATTTGTGTGGAGGGAAAGTAATTTTTTTTTAAACTTAGTAGACATTACCGAGATTCGAACCTTGATCTCCCCATCATCGTCAGTCTCGTCTACTCTAAGAGTAGCACCTTAGATCATGCGGCCACCGAAGTGGGTAAAAAATAAATAAAATACAATATTCTATATTAATAAAAACAAAGTCTGTATGTCTGTTATGAGCGTTGTGTGATATCTACTGGACGCAGGGGTCTAAAATTTTAAAATTAGTAGCCCCTTTGCACGAACATATGCACCTTGAAGCTGGAAGTTTAAATTTTTTATTATTATCTCGTTTAATCTATTAAAAACTAGGTAGGAAGAAATGTAAGGAAACTATTCTTTCCTGTCTGTTTGAAGCAAATAAAAGCGGTGCTTTGCCCCGGGTAACCACGTATTGCATTGCTTTGCCTAGGGTAAGCACGCAATGTATTGCGTGGTTACCCCGGGCAAATCCTAGTAATTCTGCTAGTCAATATTAAAAAATAGGATTGGTGTTTTAAAAGGACAATGCTAGTAACTTTATTTTTCATACTTAATTGAAAACACACAAATAATTAATGGCAGGTGAAGAAGACTTTAATTAATATGCACAACATTATCTTCCTTAGGATTATGATTACTTGATAACGCAGAAATGGATGAGTGGTCTAAGGCATTAGATTCACTTTGCAGCACTGTCACCGTTGACGGAAATGCCGGCCCATTTTAACAGTGGAGTAATCTTACACGTGTTAAAATTCACTCTTGTTTTCTCATCCTCTCTCCTTGCAAATACTATAGATAACCTTGTGATTAAATTTGAGAATTAAGAATCTATGCCACATTCTATAGAACTTAGTAGCTTTATTTCATATGACTATAAAAACACATCACTTAGAAGTTAATTTTTATTTTTTAATTCGCAACAGACTGAAAAAGTGTCGTAGCCCTTGAGGTTGGGATATTGTATGGCATGCGAGAAAAGGCCACTGTTTTTGCATTTTTATAGCGAAACATTTTTTGGATAAAATAAATAAAATATTTCTCCAGTAGAAACAAAGAATTTAATTTTCTTCACATGTTGATATCAGAAGTTGTTGAATATCTATCAAGGGTTTTCTGGAATTTAATGACAAGTTTTTCTCTCCATTTAAAAAGTTTATCATCTAATGCCACCATGCTCATGACAGATATTCAACAACTGTTGATATCAACATGTGAAGAAAATCAAATTCTCTGCTTCTTCTGGAGCAATATTTTACTTAGTCGGGTAAAAAAAGGTTTTTCTATAAAAAATTGCAACAACACTTATCTTAACTTTCGCTCCCTACACTCCTACCTTAATAGTCCATCTCATGACCGATTATTTTGAATATTAGCTACACAATTACGCCCGCTCTATGATTCTCATAAAAGTGCAGTTTTCTGCATTCTATACTTGAAAAAACCCGCCTCGGTGGCGTAGTTGGCTAACGCACCAGTCGTGTTAAGCCAGACCACCGAGAACGGGGAGATCGAGGTTCGAATCTCAGTCGGGTGAACTGGGGGTGGTGTTTCCCTAAATGGTTTTCCATTCTCCCTCCACGCAAATGCGGGTTCACTTCCTCTTAATTCAACCTTCCCAACTCCTATTCCATTAGTGTAATTAGTACTTAAGCGTATAACCCGAACGGGTAGTAAGACACGGTGCTAAATAATAATAATAAATATTATTATTATTATTATACTTGAAAAAGTAAAAATAGGATCAGTGTACAGTACATGGTTTTTAATTTTTAAATAAATATTTTTACAATTTTGTTGCATTAAAAAAACTATATTTTCTAATGAAGACTACATTCTACAGCACCTACTTATAAGTTGTATAACTTAACTTGGCAACGCACTAACCGCGGAGTGTGATGAATTCTTAAAACGTTACATTCAACATGAATGCACAGTAGTACTAACTACTTAACCAACAATCCTTTTGGATCTGATTTTGACTCTATTTTACTCTTTTTACTTTTATGAAGCCAATGTATATTCACAACATGATTCTAGGAAGTAATACATTACCGAATTAAATGACATTGGGATACAAAAACAGAATGCATTAACAATAGAGATAAAATTTATTTTTTCCCCATTTTTATTCTCAATTTCCGCCATCAGTACTCACACAAAAAAAAAAATCGGAGCACCCAGGCGTGTAAATGTACTCCGCCTCGCCTCCACCCCATCCCCGACTACTTCCACCCTTAATAAAAAGGCAACCCCGTTGAACAGTTCTCTATAATCACATTTTGAATGATCAAATGTACAGTAAAAATCATTATATTGAATTTTTTTAAAGTCGTACTTTCAAATAAGTGAGTCTAAAATATATTAAATATACTAAAAACATACTTAGAGACATTCATAAATAAATAAAAGGATAGCAGCTAAAATATGATACAATAACTCTATGAACTACAAGAAAATAAAAGCTAAAGCCTATTCATCATTGACAAAAACTACTCCTTATTATTGAACAAGCTTTTCTTCTTTCTCTCTCATTCTTTCCAAGGACACCGCCACCCCCTCTAATAAACAAATCGAATCAATTCATTCCTTCCGGTAGGTCTCAGCCGGGTTCTTTTGATGTACTCGGCATCCTTTAAAATCATTTCATGTCTCGTTTCATTCATTACGTTAGAACTTTGCTGACGCCTGTTTTTTTTGTACGACTTTCCGTTTGAGTTTTTTAATGACCAACTTTGAAATGTGATATTTCATTAAGGAACTAACCATGGGGAAATTAGTTTTTAAAAAAAGATTCTCGGGATTTTTGAAGTATCTACAAAAGCTTATTTGAATCAAACACACACACACACACACTCAAACATACATATACTCTCACTTGATAGCCATCAATGGGGAGTTCAGGGCTCGAATCTTGGTCGGTTTGGATACATGTTGATTTTCCTTATGAAATTTAGCACTGTGGTTTTCCCTCCCTCTCTCCACGCTAATACGAGTTAACTTTATCTCATATATTTTATTCAACCCTATTTGTTAATTTAATTCGCAAATAACCCTTATGCCAAACGTGCAAAAAAGGTGTTGATATAAAAACTGCTAACACCTTTTATCGCGTCCCCTACACTCCCACCTTAAGGGTATTATTTTTTCTAAATGAATTTCCCACTCTCCTTCCTCACCACTGCGGGCTCACTTCATCTAAATCCTATCCTCATCATCCCCACCCCATTAGTGTAAATATGCGGATAATCCAGACGGGTAATAAAACGCAGTGCATACACACACAAACTTATATGAACTGTTCCAATCATTATTTTGACATTACGTTATTAGTTTTTGATAGTAAAATAAATACTGCTCAAAAATCATCAAAGATTAAAAGAGTAAGGTACAAACAAACAATTCACACCAGTTCTCACCCATGTAAATGAGAACACTCCATTTTAATAAGATTAAAAAATATTTTTTTTTAAGTTCAGGACGTAAATCCATCAGAAAGGGGTCAACTGACTCGAAACAAAACGTTCTCTCTACTATTTTTTTTTTAATCCTCCCCTCTTCGACCCTCACCGTGCGTCGTCACGTTATCGTAATCCTGCACTCCACGACCCACTACAAACTTTTTCCCTTCCTTTTTTTTTTTTTTTTTTCGAATTTCAATTTGGCTCTCTACTCGTCGCATCGGATTTCGAAGTCCCCTGGTGTATAATGCATGGCCTCGAGACTTCAAGCCAGACACGTCGGTAAGCTCTGGGGCTCATGAATAATATCTCGGCTCCCCACAAGTTACCAATAGTACAAACTATAGCTCATATCATCTTAGCTTCTACATGACGTCACATTCGGATTTTGTTTAGCTTCCATCTTTGTGGTTTGTATGACTACCCTTTGCAAGAAACGCACCAATTACATTTGAATTATAATTTATGCAATAGATTCTTACTTTCTTCATAACGATTCCAATTTATAATTGTTAGGAAAAGATGTCATGAAAAGATTATTTAAGGCGAGCGTGTCTATACATATGGTGTGAGATAAAACCTAGTAAATGATCGTATACCAATCCACCGCCTCTTCCCACGTTTCAATAGTGTAAGGATGACCACCTTGGCCCGAAGGTAATGCATTTTACGAAAATTGAATCTTGGTTTGAAACATTGGCAGATAAAACTCTCACAAAATGATGAAACGTTAAAAAAAAATCTTATTTCAACCTTTTATTCTTTTCCAGCGCATCTTACTATCTGTCCAGACTAAACGCATTTTAATTACACTAATGAGGTAGGAATGAGGAAATGTACACGTATTTAAGTGGAGGGGTGGGGGAAAATCTTTTGGAATAAAAAGAATCACCTTCGTACACCTGGCTTTTATTCGAGACGACCTACCCATCCAGAGTAAACTAGACTATCTGAGACTAAAATTTAGTCCACGTGCCCGCCGATACGAGTAGCAAATTAAGTAATAGTACTAAACTGTAAAGGGGGACGAGCATTTTTAGGTGTCATACACGCATTGCATTTGGTATCTGTTGATAGAGAGGACGTTTATCTAATCCCAGCCGGTTCCGATATGAATTTTCACTGTGGTTTTCTCAACTCTTCCTTGACGCTAATGTGCACGTATTTAATCTAAGCTAGCTCATCATTTCTACCTTTTAAAATGATTAATTTTGGTTTCCAAGCACCACGTCTTACTGCCCATTCGGTTAGATCCCTATGTACTAAGTACTCTAATGTGCTGGAGATTAGAAAGGTTTAACTCAAAAGAATTGTACCCAAAATTGCGTGGAGGGAGGGTGAAAAACAATTTAGAGAAAAATCCCTCTCAGTACACCTGGCCGGGTTCGAACCACGATCTCCCTGACATCAGCAGTCTAGTTTATTGCGGCAGCGGCACCTTAGCTCATGTGACCCCCATCATCATTAGGTTAGTGATTAGTTAATAATCGTTGATTATAAAAACATAAATTATATGCATTTAAATATGAATTAATAATATTTTGAAAAAAAAAACTCCGTGGGTAATCAGTAAGTTATCACAGGGTCCTGCATCGCTGGTAATATGGTTTCTCAATAAACTGGATTTTAGCGACGGTAAGGTTGGGGTCTGGGTCCCAGCCAAGTGTACTGAAGGTGTGTTTTTAAAATCCTAAATGGGTTTTTCCCCTCTTCCTCCACGCAAATGCGAGTACATTTCCTCTATACTCTACCTTCCTTATTCCTTCCCCATTAGCGTAAATATGTGGGTGTACCAGTTGGTAGTAATACGCAGCGCGCGCGCGCACACACACACACACACACACACACACACAAAGCTGTGTGTCGCAATTGTCGGAACTAAAAGGGGTAGTCTAGTTGAGCGTGACATCTTCTGATGTCAAAAAAAAAAAGGGGGTTGGAAGAAATTCCATAGTAATCGAGTTGATCATGCCAGGGCTCGTGGAAAATAGCAGAGCGCTAGAACTCTTCAAATAAACCACACACGCACTCAGTTAATAGACCACCAAGTGCTGGATAAGGGAAGTATGTAGGGGTGGGTGGAGGGGTTGGTTGGAGGAGGGCTGTTGAAACATGAACCACAAGTAATTACATTCTCATTCGTTTCACGGACCCGTGCACTTGAATAGCACACTGTCTGTCTGTCTTCCCACTTGTATTGCCACCCCCTCACTCCCTTATCCTAACGCTCTTTTAATATTCCCCGGTCGCCCTCTTGGTTCCATGGGGGAAACAGGGGGATGTGGGGTTGAGAAAAGGGTTTTTAATAAACAGCGTAGATGTTTCGATGATGAAATGAATAACAATTTTCTATTAGTGGTATTTAACGTACACTTTTGTTTATATCAACACACGACTTGTAAAGTAAGTAAATCCTCGAACAGAAATGTAAGGGTTTGAATCCTAGCTGGTTTAACTGAGGGTTGTTTCCCATTCTTGACTTATAGCTAAATGTTTTTCCATTCTCTCTCCAAGCTTGCTTGGATGATGCTCCATCTAATCCTGAGAAGAGTTGATTTATATTGGTTGATATTTTCAATATTATACTTTAAATAGTTGTAAATTAAAAAAAATTGAAATAATTTCTGCTCCACAATTTTATTTACTAGCGATGTAAATGTAATCCTGTGTGAATCCGAATATTTTCTTACAAACTAAAATCGAATCCAAATTGATTATTTAAAAACAAAAATCTCTAAAATCAAATCCGAATCGAATATTTTATAATAAAATGTTATCAAATCCAAATTGAATGTTAGATTAAATTATGTATATTTTTATTTGAATAAACAAAATTAAGGTTAATAAACTGTGTCCAAATAATTACTAGATTCTAAATATTACGAAATTTGCAAGTTTATATACTTATGTAAAATAATTGATCAATGATTAAATCATTAAAATCATTAAAATGTTACATTATTCAAATGTTTGACTTTTAGATTCGAATTTCGAATTACATTTTATCAAATAAGAATCTATTTGGATTTTGATTTTGATTCTGAGACAAATCTTTTAAAAAAATTCAGAATTTTGAATTTAATACGAATCCTAACCAGATTCAGATTTGGATTAGAAATTTCGAAGCTTCTCACAGGCTTAAACGGAAGGAGAGCTTTTATTCATACACAACTTTTATTAATTGTTCTGTAACCAGCTATCTTAGATTAGTAGTTTTCATAGAGTAAAAACACTCGAAAATTAAATAAATTGTGCGGCGCAATCACAAACTTTCTCGCTCATTTATCAAAATTGTACTTATAGCTCGTAGGATATGGGAAACGAAATAATATACATTGTTATAAGAATACAATTGAAAAATAACCACCCCATTTCACCAAAGATAATATATTACACAATATACGCTGTTATAGAAACATATTATGGTTTCTGTGTATTTTCAACTTCCAATTTCCCAAAGCTCAATTTAAAGAATATGTATTACCTATAACCTGGAAAATACTGGATTTATAAAAATATTTCAAATAAAAGTTGTTTATATTTAAGAGTCCTACTGCTTTGTAATGATAGGTAATTTCGCACCTCAAAGAGTTGCGGAGATATGATCAGATTTGGAAATTTACGCTTATGTAAGGAGCTCTCAAAATAATTTTATTGGGAAAATAAGATGCACAATTTTGTTTATAATGTTAAACAGTGCATCAATACGAATTTTAATTAAAATTGCCTGAGCCAATTTTTAGAAAACAGTTTTCTATATTTTGCCCTAAGTAAACTCTGTACTCTCAATTTTAGTGTTAGATATCTAATTCCAAAAACCCCTTTGGGGTAGCTTATGAAAACTCTAGATACTATTCAAAGATATTTCCCGCAGTTATTATTCCACAAAACAAGAATGATTGAAAACTAGTGACAACTATACATCACTTTTACGTTATTTAGTGTCATTCAGAAAAAAAAAAAAAGCTGTCAAAGTATTAGGCTCAATTCCCATATACACTAAGAAAGCGGTGGAAATGAATTTGAGAAAATGTGAACTTTTTTTGTGGTGAACATTGATAAGATTTGACTTTTATCAGCGTTATTTTATAGGTATTGATATTTATTTATCAAAAGTGATTGGATATATATTTAATATTATATAATTGAGAGAAGATCATTCTGGAAAAATATAAAAAGTCAAAGATATTATACGTATAGGAAGATATTATGTAATGAGATATCTTCCTATATGTATACTATCTTTGATTTCTTATTATATTTTTCCAGAATTAACTTCTCTCAATTAATATATACACGTTAATTATAATTCTTATATCAGTTTCCTTAATCACACAACAGGGAATACTTAATTACATAGTTTTAATATCTTGTCAAAATGTTATTTCATTAAAAAAACTTTCAATATTATAATTAATTAACCTTCTCTAACTTTTCATGTTATACCGCATTGGCTAACGCATTGTGTTTTAACCATGATTTCATTTTGTGTGTTTCTTCTTTTTCATTAGACCTGAGGATGATGCCGTCGTAGCATCGAAACATGTCGTATAAATAACGTTGCAGCACTTGCAGCAGTAACCAAGGAACTGGGAAATACAGATAAGAGAAAAATGCAATTTTTATATTTTTTTCCAAATTTAGTAACTTGTTCTGTCAATTCTCAAAATAACACAGAAATACGAAATATGCATGTTCACATTATCCTTTGTTTTTAAAAACATATTTCTAAGTATAACTTTCACTCAAATGTCTACAATTTTAATATGTGCTGAATTTTTAGATGTTTGTTATAATTTCAAGACATTCATAACTATAAAGTATCACAACTTGTAATTAATATTACCGTTTCTTTCAAATATCAATCAAATATTGTGCATACATATTATATTATATTACACATTTATGTCTTTCATGTTAATTTAATACATCTTGTACAACTTAATCTCACTAAAAATTGAATTTTATTTATAAATATTAAACCTTCCTTACCAAACAATTCAAATGTTTTTCAAAAATAGTTTTAGTAACTTCAGTAACTGCCATGTCCTTCCCCTAAGAGTTTATCAAAGAGATGCGCCTGCGCTATATGCGTCACGCCAAGCATGCTGATCCGACGAGATCCCTAACTCTCTAGGGAAGTACAAAAACATACACGCTCGCATGCGTGAATCCTGCTATAAAAACTGTCTTTGAATGACGGGAAGTTTGACGGGACGAAACATAATTCCTAAGGTCCCAGTTGGTATTTCAGGTCGTATATAATAATTCTTACTAGGAGGATTGCCAACAGCTTTTATCACGTTGTGACCGGCATGGTTGGGTGTGAGAAGTGCGTGATTCTGACCTGAGTGTACAGGACTCAATTCCCAATCAGTTTCAACCTCCCCTATAGAGCGATTTTTTCAATGTTTTCTCCCTGCGAACGCTAATGAATTTCTTGAAAGTTACATCTTATTTATTTAAATCTTTATCACCTCGTCTTACTACAGGTTCAGGCTGTAATCATGTAAGACAATTACTTTAATGTGATAGGGATGAGATAGGAACCATTTTAGAGGTGATATAACCGTATTTGCGTGGAAGGAGAGTGGGAAACCTTTTAGGAAAAACCCACCACCAGTAGAGCCGACCGGGATTAAAACCCAGATCTCATCTTTAACAGGCCAGTCTAACACGAAAATGACAACTTAGACAATTCGGCCATGAAGTGGCTGCCATCGTCTTATTATTATCCTTTAGATGATGATGATTATTATTATTATTTATATGAGTTCTATTTTTCGACTGGTCCTTTGCCTTATCCAAATTTAACCCTTCAGTTTGAACTATCAGTAGCTTTATTTTTAAGAACTTGAATATTGATCTTCTTTTCTTGTTTGAGGTCATCCATCAGTTACATTCGTCTTCTTTCTGGTCCTTTTATTCTTTCCCCTTCGATGGTATCAATTAATAAGCCATGTCTTCTCATAACGTGACCCAACCAGTTGGCCTTTCTTCGTAAAATCACCTGTAGAATCCGAGATAATATTGTTTTCTTCTTTATTTTCATCATCACCCTTAGCATAAAACTATCAACAACTTATAGTAAAGGATGGTGCGGTGGGGGATTGAAAGTGTACTTAAGAGTAAGTGTAAATGAATTAACGTATAAAGGAGATAAAAAAACCACAATGACAAATAAAATGTGTAAAACCAACTCCTGTGTACACAAGAGATTCGAACCATAATCCCCCGTTACTGGTAATAAATACATTAATATGTGAGCTTGATGCCTTAACCACATGACCAACAGTGATAGGAGTGTATCCGGTGAATATCCCTGCATGTAGAAAATACAAGTTACAAATATCCAAATAGATTTTGTCACTAATTGGGTGGCCTGGCGGTCTAGGGGTAAGGTGTCAGACTTCTGTGCTTAGGGTCCGAGGTTCAATCCTCGGTCCCGGCACAGATTTTTATCTGATTGCCAAACCCTTCCTTCACCTCTGACAAGACGTGTATTAATCACAACTTGTGAATGTGAGGAATGCCAGGCCTCCACCGTGGTTCGGATTCCACGTTAAACTGTAGGTCCTCCATTTCATCTCACATTCACCCTACCATTGCAGATTAGTGTGTGTACAACCCGAACGGGTAGTAAGACGCGGTGCTAATAATAATGTCACTAATTCTTTAGGAATGAAACGTATACGCTCGCAGTTAAATGGATGTTTCGTATTTCAGAATAAAAGGTGCGTCTTTATGTCATCGCAGTTTTCTGCCCGTTAACTCAAGAACTAGACTCGCACAAGTAAGCATATTATGAACAATATTTCAAAATTTTTAATTTTTTAAAACGGCTCTCAACATTTTCATATCTCATATCGAAATAAAATACCAAGAAAAAAGGTTCAAACATATTATAAAAGTAAAACGGGAAAAATATATTCAAAAATCCAACAACTTTTGTCAATAATAGTATAGCTTTTTTAAAAAATAAATAAAATCAAAATGTGTTTTTTTAATTATTTCTAGTACCCCGTTTTACTACACGTTCGGGCTATACGCATGTGTACTAATTGCGCTAAAGTGTTAAGGATAAGGAAGGTTGAATTTAGAGGAAATTTACCCACATAGTTTAATATATTGTGAGAGTTAGACCAGGGGTTATCAAACTACAGCACGTGGGCCAAATATAGCCCACCGCCTCTTTTTGTACGGCTCGCGAGCTAAGAATAGATTTTATATTTCAAATTAAAATCCAGCAGTCGTCTTCGGATATTAACTGCAAGTGCAGAAGAATGATAAAATCTTTTCTAAGATGAAATGCGTAAAATCTCAACACAGGTCATCATTAACAAATGAATATTTGCAATTAATTTTGATGATAGGGAGTAACTTTGAACCCCTATTTGGTGAAATTTTATCTCAAAAAACACAATTCCATTCTTCTCATTGGTAGAACTGTATTCCAACCAATTGTATTATAACTATTATTATTATATTACGCTACATTTTATTAAATAAATTTGTGAAAGCTTGATTTTTTGCTTGTTATTTGAGCAGGCCTACCTACATAAATATCCTTGAGTTTGCCACTTGGTCCGCAGAGCCTAAAATACTTACTGTTTGGCCCTTTGTCGACCCTTGCCTTAGACTATGTGATCAACGAGGTAAGTGTGTTTTCTTAAATACATGGCTATATCAACGGATCTCAACAAACTGACAACAAACCTATATCAGCACATCTAAAACTGCACAACCTTCTAATAGAAAGGTTGTCCCAAGACCAGCGATCTCAAGTGTTGAACCAGGTCAGGATTCAGTTTTAATCCCAAATCGATGTATTGATTTCGTTTTAATCCCAAATAGATGCATTGATTTCCATATTAGGGCCTTCACTGTGGCTATACTTATTTCCTTAAAATATATCTTCTCCATCCTGTGTTTTTTAAATTGTAGCCATCATCGGTGGGAACGCTAGCGAAGTCGTTAAGGTAAGGCATCTCAAGTAGAAACATAGAGTTTAATTTTACTCACATGGTGACCTCAACAGTCTTTCTTGTACTGTATATCTGTCAAGAATGCCCTGTAAATTAAATGACAACTTTTTCTCTTCATTTAAGAAATTTCGTTTAAAATGCTGCTATGCTCATAGTAATGATAATAGTATTACTCTTAAGACCAAGGCTATTAACAACTTAATATACAGTAAGAGATGGTAGTTTGCAGGAAATGCAGCATATAGGTGGGAAGAGAGCCTGGGAAACCTTCACTATCGTATTAATATTGCATTACCTATGTAAAACAACTACCAGAGAATCCAGCAGGGATTTAAACCCCCAACACTCTCCCTAAATTCTTGGCCACTCCCATGGGTCACCATTTACTGTTAATTGTTTATAGTAATTTATATGTAGATGTCACGGAAATATATTGATAAGTAAATTAATAAAAAAATTCCCTAATAAAGCTGCCTACCCATCTAAGCGACAGATGAATTAATAGAAATAAGTATCGAATTAAATAGTTCCTATAAATGTCAGATCCATTCGGAGTCAACATTTAAAAACGATACATTTTTGAGCCAATGTATTCCTACTGCCATCCGTGTCTCATGACCCACAATATGAAAAACCAAATGTCCCAAACACTGGCTAGGACGAGCACTAGACCTCCAGCTTCACTCCCCAAACCCCTCTTCCCTTTTTAAACTCCCTGGAGATTCTTGCTAGGGGGTTAATACCTTCCTGCATTATTGATTCTCATCCATCAAACTGATGTTGCTGCCTCTGCTACCGTACCATCAAACAGGCAACGCACAAAATAAAATAAAAATATAAAAAATAAAAGCTCTCTTCTATTGGGTTTTCCTAACCCCCCCAACCGCCACCACTCCCTTGCTTCCACCCCCCTGACCGCCCCCAAACCCCCTGCCAACCACTACATCATACTCCTCTGTGTATTAAATCCTGATGACGTGGAAACCGAAATACTACGCTCGTTCCATTTTTAGCCCCCTTCCAATCCAGCCTCTTCCCTCTTTCCTATAATTTCTATCCTCCTCTTATACATGTAGCCTTCACTCGAGCTTGAATAAACGTTTGGAATTGTGTGTTAGAGGGAGGGAAATTTGATCTCTCTTTTTTTTTTAATAGAAAACGTGAAAGAAAGCCCAATAAGAACAAATGAAAATTTTGTTTTTGTTAAATACAAAATGATTAGTGTAATAGTATCTAACCGTTAGGGTATTATCCTCCATTCTCTCAGACAAGTCTTAAGAAAATATAATAATTTGGTGGTACTTTAGTTTTATTTTGAAGTTGATGGTGGAGCTATTCGTGTTCAAATTGATTTACAAATATGTGCTTCAGAAGTAATAGCTACCCCCTCCCAACTCAACCTTATTCAGCTTAGTTGCAGTGTATCACCAGGGATATGTATTTTTCAACCACATAAGCAAAGAGGATACAAAGTTTATTACCTACATTATCTTCTCATTTCGACAACTGTGTGTTGAAAAAAAAAGTTTGAGTATTTATTCATACGTATATTATCGATACGCCTAGTATTTTAAAACATACTTATTCGGTATAAATGAATAAAACGGGTTAAAAAACTAATATAAATAACTCAAAAATGCCGGAAAAGACCCAAAAATGACGCAAACTGAGAAAATATCAACCTAAAACCCAAAAAGAAAAAAAAAGCCCATAAAAAAGTTTCCACAACCAGTATTTCATGAACAAAATTTGTGTAGACAACACATGAGAGATTCCTGTGATAAAAAAAATAAAAAGCTGACACGTCATAAAAATCCAGGCCTCGCTGCTTATAGCATATACTATCTTGTTTTTTCACCACTACCCGTTCCGTTTATATAGACCTACAATTATATATATATATATATAGGCCTCTATTATATGTTATATATTTTAGCACAACTCCTTACTACTACCCGTACTCATTAGTCTAATGGTTTTAAGTGTGAGGAGGGTTTTATTTATAGGAAGTGTACCCACATTTATGTGAGGGGAGAGTGGAAAATAATTTTGTAAAAACCACCCTCAGTACACCCGACCTATATTCGAGCCCGTCCATCTCCCCTTCATCTGCAGTCTAGTCTGCTGCTAGAGTAGAACGTTAGACCACGCGGCCACCGAAGAGGGTACGCACATATATTATTTATGCTAATGTAGTGAGATTGAGGGTCTGACACCTTAGCTCAATCTGTAGCGTGTCTTCCTACTGAATTAATGCTCCCGGGGTTCGATTCTCGGCATGGTCGAAAATGTATCATTGATGATAATATGAGTTGACCCTCTCACATTGATAAATGAACGGCTAGGATCTGGATGTTGTGCCCGTTCTAATCTTAAGTCTTCGGTGGCTGCGTTGTCTAACGAGCTACTCTCACAGTAGACTAGACTGCCGATGACGGAGTAATCGCGGTTCTAATCTCGGTCGGGTGTACTGAGGGTGTTTTTTTTATCAAAATTGTTTTCCACTCTCCCTCGATAGAAATGCAGGTACACTTCCTTAAATATAACCTTCCTAATCACAAAAACAATTAGAATAATTAGTACATAAGCGTATAACCCGAAAGGGTAGTAAGACGCGTTGTAAAATAAAAAGCTACATTTTAGAGCGTCGAGACGTGTTGCAGACGTTCTAGACGTTTAGAAATCCCGCATTATTTAAGAATTTGAAATTTTTTAAATATTGTTTTCAACAAAATGTGGGCAAAAATTATCACTAGGTTTGACCAGTTAAATAGTTTAAATTTTGAGTTTAAAGTTAAAAAAAATTAACGATGCCTTACTCGAAAATTTGTGTTTCTGAGATTAAATCAAAAGTTTTGAAACGTATATCTTTCTTCCAACAAATTATTATGTTTTTAGAGGGTCACAACAGAACGTTTTAAGATAATGTGGGATTGTTTTATAGGGTTTTATGTAAGCTATCACACATATTTTAAACTTAAAATTTAAACTTTTTAACTAATCAGAACTTTTGCCTACACCTTGGTGAAAACCATATTAAAAAATATTAAACCACTCTACAAATAATTTCAGGATTTATAAACGTCTCCAACGCTTCTCATTGCTCTTACAAGTAGTACCCTCTTGGTGGGAATGCAGGGTACACGAGAAAAGGTTTTTGTAGTTTTTAAAACAAAACTTTTTTGATAAAAATAAATCAAATAGTGATTTCATACAAACATAGAGTTTAATTTTCTTCGCATGGTGACATCAACCTTTCTTGGATATTTGTTAAGAGTGTCCTGGAATTTAATGACAAATTTTTCTCTTCATTTAGAAAGTTTCTCATCTAATGCCTGATTATGACAAATATTCAAGGCTGTGTACATCACTAGGTGAATAAATCTAAACTCTATGTTTGTACTAAAGCAATATTTGATTTCTTTTGAGCAAAAACATGTTTTGCTATAAAAAATATTGCTAAACCATTGGTCTTTTCTGGCGTCCCCTACATCCCCACCTTAATGATGAAATATTAATCTGCTCCCCATTCTCAAAATATCTGAAACAAAGGTTTAGACGGTCTAAAGCGGAAATCTCGCATAAAAAACTGGAATGCCAGTAATGGTTCGAATATTTGCACGGTGAAATGTATTTGACTAATCACTGTAACTTTTTTGTCCTTTCCCCATACTGGCGTGGGTGTATTTTCGCTATGTTACCCCTTTAACCTCTTACTGTTATAATGAATCTTAGTAGCTCCTATTTCGAACTCTCTATTTAAAAATACCAATATTGTAGGCCTAGTGAAAATAGAGCTATAGTTATTAGTAGGAGCTACATATTAGTTTTAGAAAATCTCTATTTTGATTCTGGTAGAAAGTAGCTTTTATAAAATCATTATTACTTACTCTATGGCATCAGGAACTCGAACTTTAATTGCCGCACTTACAAAAGTAAGTCACCTTTCCTTATCTTTAGGTAGTTCTATCCAGTCCACCTCATTACACCATATCTCTTTCAGGTTCGTTCTAATGTTATCCTCCCATCTGCGTCTAGGTATTCCCAATGGTCTCTTCCCATTATTATTATTATTATTATTATTATTATTATTATTATTATTATTATTATTAATTATTATTATCAATTATAATTATTAAAAATAATTATTATGTGTTCTGTATTTCAACAGGTTCATTGCCTTGTTCGAGCTTAATCCTCCATCATGTCCTATCAAAAGCTTCCTTTTTTTATTTATTAAGAAACTTCATCTTTTTTCCTCTTTTAATGTCATCAATCAGTATCCTAGTCCTATTTTTCCTCACACTTGACCTTCTACGACATCAATCAATAAGCCATATCTTTTCCAAATGTGACCCATTCAACGGCCCTTCCTTGTAGAATCACCTGCAGAACGGTTCTATTTTCACTTACTCTTATTAGAACTATCTATCCACTTTATCCTCTCTATTCCCCTCCAGCATCACATCTCAGGATTTCCAAATATTCATTCTCCTTTACCTCAAGGAGTATATTACCATATTATTTTGCCGTCAACATTAATAGTACCTATTTTACTTTACTACTAGTATTATTTAATTGATATTGACTTTATTCATTAAAAATAGGTCAAATAATTGCAGATCACGAGACTTTATAATATAGGCCTATAGTAAAATTATTGTTGCTAGTCTTAAAACTGTCAAAAAAATGTAAGGCTGTAAACTACGTAATTCTTTTTCTTACCTTTTTTGCTACCGCCCCCCTCCTAAACATGTTACATAACTTTTCACATCAAGAGTGAATGTCATTATTTCATAGAAAAGCTTTTGTGACACTAAAAGAAGGACTCAGATTTAATAGAAATCAGAATCGGAAGTTATCTAAGTACGTTTACCAACGGGGAAAACATTAACAATAGTCTAATATTATTTTTCAACACTAGAGAATTTAAGATCTGTGCTACGTAACACTGCGATGTACCCACTCTCCTCCCATTTAACATTACGTACACATTAGAGATTCCCCCTATCCACCAACAGCGTTACGAGGTTTATAGAAGTGCCTTCTATCTAAATCGGAATGTAATCTTTTCAACGATTCAGGATTAAGCCCCATCGTTTCAAATTAGATTCAGACAAACACAGTGGTGACTTTTAGAAATTGTTTCCAGATACCTTAAAACACACCCCTTCCTCAAATTTTTAAAACCACACATTCATTCTTTTTCTTTCAAAAACTGTATTAGGCATGTTTTTTTTTTTTTTTCAAATCTAAAAATGCATCAGGATTCACTGAAACCAAAACGTAAAATAATTCAGAGAAATAAAAATAGATACAAAGAACTTAATAGCTATGGGAAATGGTGCGATGAATTTAAAACTACTCCCTACCTTGGACCCAAAGGGACGTGCAGCATTGGAGGCGGTATGGTTCCTCAGTCTCACTTGTGTCTCGAGACAATGCAACCCCATTCCAGAGTGGTGGCAAACCTTTTTTCTCGAGGAACATTGAGAAATATCGAGCATGCGTAGTACAGAGTTTCTAACAGCTCTTGTATTCCATCTAGTTTGTGGAAACGCTTGACATGTGTTCCATTTAGAGATCGACAAGAGCTAGTACAGAGTCCAGAATACATTTCCTTTGTATGAATTGACCATCTATTGTTTGAAAAATATATGTTCTCTCTTTTCATCTGTAACCAGTGGTAGCACTGGATAATAGCACGCCTGGCCCCATTGGATACACAGTTTTTGCGGAAGAACCTTGTCAAATCAAATAATATAGTTGAAGAATAACAAAAGAAATTAATCTGAACACCATTAGCCTTCTAAAACTATTACTGTATTAATGTGTGTGTGTGTGTGTGTGTGTGTGTGTGTGTGTGTGTGTGTGTGTGTGTGTGTGTGTGTGTGTGTGTGTGTGGGTGTGGGTGGGTGGGTGGGTGGGAGGTGAGTATGGTAGAGACAGGGTCTGTTTGTATCACAATAACCTGTACACTATATCCCCCACATTGGTATCAAGTGATTACTGGGAAATTACCGGCAGAAGGTCCTGATCAGGACCATTCAAAGAGCGTATATTAAGTTACAGCCTCCAACTTGTCTTGTCTGTGCAGTATGCTGGACCATCTGTCGATATTGGGATGCACAAAATTGCGGTCAACACAGATCTAGATCTGAAGTTTTAATCGGACTCATTCATTCGCTGATTGACAGACTTAACAGGATGATAATCAATTGTCTTACATGGTGACTAACTGACTGGAATTATGATAACTGTCTGATGATGATACTGCTGCTTACAAATGACTGAATGGTGATAACTGGCTGACATTATAAATGACTGACTGAAATGGTAACTAACTGGCTGGCATGATGACTAACTAACTTTCATGATGACCAACTGCCTTATATGGGGACTAACTGACGGGAAAATGATGACTGACTAACTTTCATGATGCTCATCTATCTTACATGGTGACTAACTGGCTGACATTATAAATGACTAGCATGATGACTAACTAACTTGCATGATGACCAACTGCCTTATATGGGGACTAATTGACTGAAATGATGACTTACTGACTGACATTGTGATCAACTGTCCTACAGGAAGGCTAACTGACTGAGTGATGGCCAACTGTGTTACATGATGACCAACTGTCTAGATTTACATGGTGACTAACTAAATGATATAATGAATAGATAGCTGAAGTGACGACTGACTGAAACTACAGACTGATACGGCGACTAACTGAATTAAATTACTATCTGATTTAATAATTACTAAATGACCAATAAACTGACAGCTCATAACTGATGTTTAACATAATGCTAATTGAATGGCGTAATAACTCATTAACTAGCATAATGACTGGTGGATATAGTGACTGAATAATAAGATGATTAACTGGCATTATGGCATAACAGCTCACCGATATAGTGATATATGCTAATGAACATCTTGTAACGTGTTAGATAGTTTCTAACACTTACAATCAATGAAGCCCTATAATAGGTTTAAAACTATTACTACCAGATCTAATAAGTTCTAATAATGTGTGGCAGATATAGACTCACTGTGACATCACAAACGGGAGACGCCCAATTCTCTTCAAAAATGCCCCAGCGAACGAGGCAACTCGGCTTTGAAGACCAGCACATAATCATGTAACATGTCAGTAATACTGACGTGTTTCCCTATGCCCATAAGGCATAGTTTATAGCTTTATGCACTATCTTTCTATGTCTATTAGGCTTAGTCGCAAATATTAGGGATATAGGTAAATTTTTCGAAATTAAGTTATTCGAAAATCAATTCATAGAAATCAAATTCACCGAATACAAAATCATCGAAAGTAATTTTGTCTAAGATCAATTTTTTTGAACCATCAATTTTCCGAACTATATGTTTGTTGAAACCATATTAAAAAAAAAATCAATTTCCTGAAGTGAATTTACCGAAAATCAATTGTTCGACAGTCAAATAATCGAAAATGAATTTTTCAAACAATCAATTTTTTGAAGAATCAATTTTGCGAATTGCAAATTAATTATTTTTTTTAAATCAATTTAGCGAACTGCGAGTTTTCGGGAAGCTATTTTATCGAGGACTGGGAATCACCTACCCCTACCCTCACCCCTCTATAGGGAGAATTACCCCTAACCTAAACCTAACATAACCTAAGCTAGAATTTTATTATACTTCGAACTTATCGTTCGAAAAATTTATTTTCGAAAACCCTCCTTTTTGAAACAATTTATTTTGAAAAACAGATTTGAGTAAATTAATTTTGGAAAAAACTTCTCGTTCGAAGATTTTCTAGATCGAAAAATTGGTTTTCGAAAAATTTAACTTCGAATAATTGAAATTGAAAATTAATAAAATTGCTATTCGGTAAATTCGCTGGCTACCAAATATTAGGGTCAAATTAAACTTCTTAGACTATATGACCATGCTGCGGTTAGTTTAAAGAATAGAGTTAAATAATGGAGAATACCAGGTTATCTATTGCTTTGTTTCATGACCTACTGGCTCTGTATCTGACACTTTTCTCAGATGTGTCTAACTGTGTACTGGTATGCGGTACGCAACCTGTGGAAGTGCTTCTTTCTTGTACATAGTAGTGGCCCGCGAGATTTTGTCTGTTGTGTACAGCCCCTTGTGGGGCTTTAGCGTTAGTAGAAAATAATCACTATTTTGTCTAATATTATTGTCCTCTTTTTAGGGTAACAGAAGAAATATATATTGATTGCTCAGGCAGTACTAATTAGGAATTGACCGGCCATAGTATCTGTAGCGTCTAGATTCCTGGTAGTTCACCGTTTACTAGTTGTAAAATAATAGTTTCTCTTCTAGGAGATTAAACTTTGTAATGTCTAACCTCTTTGGAGTTAACCCAAGATAGCTAGATCATATTAATTACCACCTTGTAGCTCTTTAAACTGTGACTAATTATTATTGTTTATATTTAAAATTACGAGTTGTAGTTGGAAGCCTCACAGTCAGTTGACTGGAGTAGAATTATCTATGATAATTTTGTGATTAGGTTTGATTACTGCTACTTAATTAGAGTTGCTCCCTTTTATACTTTTCAATGACCTAGTAACTGTCCTGCTTTAACAAGTTAACTTTCTTATTTACACCTATGACCAATATGTGTGGGTCACAGGCTGTACCTAGGTGCTTCACACCTGATACTTCTTTGTCGAGCTATTTATATTACTGTAACCGTTTATATTCTAATGTTTACACAATGGATGGTTTGAATAATTTCTACCTATAATTCTTTGTACTTCCTATTGACTTGTTTGAATATTAATACACTGATTTGTTAAACTTGTAAATTATTCTTATACTTTGTTCATTCCAATCAACATTTATAAGCTCACAAGTGTTGTAATCTGACTGGCATTGAGATATAATTGCTCACTGATTTAATGGTATAAGTTAGTGAATAACTTACTGATCATGACTGATTTCATTATATTATGACTGACATGATGAAGAACTAATTTAAATTTTGATTGATAGGCTGACTTTATAAGTGCTTGACTGACTCAAATGAAGACTGATGTGTAAACATGTTGACTGACATGAGGATGTAATAATAATACTTAGCACCGCGTCTTACTACCCGTTCGGGCTATACGCTTAAGTTCTAATTACGCTAATCGGTTAGGAACTGGCAAGGTTGAATATAGAGAAGTGAGCCTGCATTTTCGTGGATGGAGAGTGGAAAACCATTTAGGAAAAACCACTCGAGTGATATTCGAACCTCGATTTCCTCCTCCTGGGCAGTTTAGCTCAACACGAAACTAGCACGTTAACTAACTACGCAAACGATGTGGGTGACATGAGGATATAATGAATGGTAAACTGATATCAAAATTATCGTGTAGGTCCATATATATATTTTTAGTATTAGTAAATTTATATAAAAATAGATAATTTTTTGTTTTGAACTAAATATTCGATTTGATCGAAGAGACATAGTAATGGTTTCCGTACATAAATTCAGGAACAGAGTAAGACAAAATGGTTAACTATATAGTTTTTAAAAGTTATTCATTTTCAATATTTAAAAATGATGTCTGCATTGGGATAAAACATATATCTGATTTACCATTATATTGACCCACGGATAAATTTGGTAAAAGCTGCTAGATTTAATCTAATATATTCAAACGCCAAATGAGGAGTGATGTATATAATGAATAAATTACTGTTTCATGTAATAAATAATTAACCGGTCTAAAAAGTTGTTACATTAAGAAAATTATTTCAATGACTAATTAAATAAGCTATCTTCATTATTCAGTGGTCAAGACTCTTTTACCAAGAAATGAGTTAGACTCTACACCCAAAGAATGTAAGTTACCAAAACAAAAGTTGTTATGTAAGTTGGAATATCTTTCATTATAATATTCATGTGATCTAAAGGTCGAGTTTGAGTATACTTAATCGATATACCATTTCGACTCAGTGGAAATGCTTCAATAGACTTTGTTGGTAGACAAAAAATTATGATAGCCGTCGAGGGGGCGTCCCCTCTAATGTCGGTAAATATAAAAGAAAGATGTAACACAAATTTTCCTTTAAGGCCACATTACACGTAGCAGGTTGCAGCGCTGCTTTCTGACGTCGTTTTGCAACGCTACAAGATGATCATGTAATATACCTAAATGATCGGTGCGGGTATCAGAAAACTGGCAGCACAAATATCAAACAAGTTTGATATTTTCTGATCGGGCGACTGCTTTCTGCGCAGTGTAATCGCTTTCTACGCTTCCAACTTGCTTGCTTGGTTAACCGCTGAGAGAATATAGACAAAAGATGCTTGTATGTGTCTTCATTCATACGTAGGTAGTTTCAGAAGTCATCAACATCTAATTCAGGTAAAATCGTCACAGTATGTGACATAGTGTTCCGTTTTAACACTACATTTCGCATTTCGACTCCACACAAGTTTCTTTCTGCATTTTACAACACTACGATATTTCAATTTTTGGTAGTACCCGTACAATATAATAAGCTCTTCATCTTCTTGTTGTTGACAAGACATCTTAGCACAAACTGAACCAGCAAAACCAAGTGCGGACGATAAAATAACTCCCCCCCCCACTGAGTGGCAAGATGATCATTCGTCAGAATGCAGCTTTTGTGTAATTGGTAACCCAGATTTGTCAGCTATCAGCGTTGCAAAACGATGTCAGAAAGCATCGCTGCAACCTACTAGATGCTAGTAGGGGGCCCGGCGTCTCGTCACAATTTGACCTTTGACCCCGACGCTGATTGGCTGCTATAATTAGATCCCCCACCCCTAACCCCCTCCCCTCCCACCCCCTCCCCTCCCCTCCCTCCGCTCTGATTACAAAATCTCCACCAGTTGATTACGAAATTTCCTCCCCTACACCCCCTCCCCCTACACCCCCTCCCCTACAACCCTCCCCCCTACAACCCCCCCCCCTCCCCCCTACAACCCCCTCCCCTACAACCCCCATCCCCTACAACCCCACCACACCTTGAACATGTTGGTACTTGTGTGGGTCTTTTTTTCTTAATTATTAATGATTGTTAATTAAATATTCATATATGGGTTATGGGGGAAGGACGTTGGAGTATATTTTATTTGGATGGTGAGCATACGTCTCTGCACGAACCTCTCGCTACGACTGTCCTGCGTAGAATGGAGGGCAACTTTTCTGGTCGGCCGCTCACCGAGTAGTGACCACTGCGCAGAACGGTTGCGCACTTTCCCCCTCCCCCTCTCCTCTCGCCACCATCACCCGGTGACGTCATCGAGACCCGTCGCTGGATCGACAAAACGTGTTGAGACAAGAATTGAGGTCATTGACCCGGGCAATGGGTTTTCCTGGTGTTGCAACATGACCTTGAATAATGTCCCCCACCCCTATTTGGTAATGGGTTTTCCCTGGTGACTGGCGTCAGTTTGACGGGTTGACAAGACAAGTCGAGACAAGAATAGATCGTGATCTTGAAACCGTGAGCTATGTCATACACCCTGGCAAACCTCCCCCATCTGCAATGGGTTTTTCTGGAGTCGCAACTAGAGAGCATTGGCACAGCTATAATTATGCACAAGCAGGGGCCTCGGAAGCCTTACGGTTATTTATAATCCTCAGTTAGTGGCCTCCATCCCCCACCGTAAAAGTATACTGAAATTGGTTGTATGGTATCGTCCGTCGACATGCACGGATGTAGGTATCAGCCAAGGGGAAGAAATACCTACAGTTTACACGGCAGGGATTCAATTTCCCTCAGCCGGAATTAGATGTGCCTGACAAACGGGCTAGGAATAGTGAAAGTATTTATGAGAGGTAAGTGTACCCGCATTTGCATGGAGGGAGAGCTGGAAATACCACAAGTGTTCGAACTTCTCAACCAATCATACAGGCAGAGCTCCGCTTAGTTACTTGTACAATTCATAAGACCTAAATAATATTGATTTATGTGTTATTATTATTTTTTAAATTCGTGGTAGAATATGTTTGGTTGGAGAATCAAAGACAGAAAGGAAATGCGGCGTCTACAGCAAAATCATCGGTCGGAGTGCTGTTCTAGGGACAGAGAGAGACAGAGAGAGAGGGAGAGAGAGAGTTCGGTTGTAGACATTAAAACACAAACATAACAGTTTTATAATATTTATTCACACAACACTTAAACAACAAAGAAATTTTATTTTCGCGATATATTTTGATATATATATCTTTGACAATACATAAGTAATACAATTATACATTTAAATTCACTAATATATAACTTTCACGTAAATTAATATGTTGTTTTTAAGTTTTAAATATGAAACTATATCTGTTGACATAATATATAACATTTACACTAACCAAATTAGCAACTCAAACAACAAAGAAATTCAGTTAATTAATGTTCGCAAAAAATATTTTGATATAATAATATATTAAAATTTTACAAAAAAAATCATAAGTAATACAATTATGTGTATCTTGAAATTATTTTAAATATATATATAACTTTCACGTAAGTTAATATGTTGTTGTTAAGTTTTAAATAGGAAACTATAGCTGATGACATGATAAATAACATTTACACTAAGCAAAATAGCAACTCAAACAACAAAGAAATTCAGTTAATTTATGTTCGCAAAAAAAATCATAAGTGGTACAATTATGTGGATCTTGAAATTATTTTAAATATATATAACTTTCACGTAAATTAATATGTTGTTGTTGTTAAGTTTTAAATAGGAAACTATATCTGATGATTGAATAGTTCCAAGCGAAAAGTCGCAAATAAGCTGCGTGTGAAAGCTCATTCGTGAGATTGAGGAGTGTGAGACGTAATCACACCTTGTTTGTGTGTGTGTGTGTGTGTGGGCGTTTTCATATTACATAATCCTTGTCTATCTTAGCTCTAGTTTTTATACCTTTTTTGTGTGTTTTTATATACTATGTCATTTTGTTAAATTTCATTTTAATTGTATTGGTTAAGTGTAAGAAAAGGCGGTAGTCTTAACTTCGCCATTAAAGTCTATTATTATTATTATTATTATTATTATTATTATTATTATTATAACATTTACACTAAGCAAATTAGCAACTCAAACAAAATAGAAATTCAGTTAATTAATGTTCGCAAAAAATATATTTTGATATAATAATATATTAAACTTTTACAAAAAAAAAAAACATAAGTAGTACAATTATATATCTTGAAATTATTTTAAATATATAACTTTTAGATCAATTAATATGCGGGTACGATTTAAATATCTAAATCAAAATAACGTGGTATCAGTTTATGCATCACCGCATCTACATCAAAATCATCATCATCATCATCAACTGGAGGAGTGCCTGATTCTAAAACTGATGAAGTTATTATTGGAATATTATTATTTTCCGTTGAAGGTTTTGTAATCTTAGGTCGCGTTGCGATGCATAGCCCTATTATCTGGTTCTGTTAGAGCAAACAAGGAATATAAATATGCCTATAATAAGTTACTATTACGATTATTTATATAAGGTGCTCCAAAGATGCAGTATCACATAGCTTACCATACCAAGGGTCACACCTAGCTTCCCTAAGCTAAAGAGAAAGTATTGTGCACTACACCGATATAACTCACGCTAAACAGTGTTAATACTTTTCTAGTAGCTTAGATTAGGAAACAGAGTATATTTGGTGTAGTGTTTCTACAACACTGTAAATACCTATTATTTAGTTTCACAAAAGCTTAGTGTTTCTACAGACCTATCACGTACCTCCACAAAGATTAGAAGTGAGAGAAAGTCCCGGTATCATTTATTTATATAAGTAATTGTAGATATATAATAATAATAATGACAAAGGTTTTTCTTTTTTTGTCTATGAAAAGCAGATTGCTATTATAAATACAAACATTAAGAAAGTTCGGATTTTAGTCACACATAATTGTAATTGTTTTCTTGTTCTGAAAAAAAATAAGTATCGTTCATGAATATATTCTTAAAGTGTGGGCAAGAAATTAGCCCTGATATTAGATATTTGCCAAAGAGGTGATTGAACAGGGACTCCCTCTCCCCAGCAGTGCCCAGATATTAGAGAATATTTGTCAAACAGAGAATAGGATCGGGGGACTTCCTCTCGCCGGTAGAGTACAACCCTTACACCCTCTAAACATCAGTACTGGTTTCCCGCTCTGATAGTCTTGTTTCAAAACATGCCAACAAACTGTTAGGGAGAAGGTTTATTACGTCAGCGAACTACAAACACTTTAGCCAACGGACAACTAGTTTTCTCTAATTTCTACATTCAATAGGTGTGCAAGTCAGTCATACAAATAATAAGACGTGTTATTATTAGCACAGCGTCTTACTACCCGTTCGGTTATACGTACTTACGCATCGCTAACTTAACACTTTAAACATATAGTGGCATTTGGTACCATGATATACTACCGAATACACATTTAAATCAAGCTCTTCTAATCTAACACATAGTAATTGAATCAGCCAGATAATGTCCGATAATCATTTAGCTCAAACATGGTTTATAAATAGATTAAGCAAATGTTATTCAAAGCACATAGATTTTAACCAGGGACCGATAGTTTAGTATACAGACATGCTACCGATTGCACTAAGGTGGCGATTGAATATTTGATCCAGTACATTGCAAACGCGACTTTATTCATAACTAGCAATCCAACACTGCGTTGACCGTGACCCACTGCGGTATTTTGTTAAAAATCCGGCTTCGCGGTGCATTCGGACACACTCCCGTACATTTATGTTAAAATTTCAGATCTCTGCGTGCCGTAGATTTGGCTGGGCATCGCACACAAACAGACAAACGCTTCCTTTTATTATTATAGATTCCTGTTCCATTAATATAGACGTTTGGCACGGCCCGCAAGAGAGAAAACATATATATGCAAGAATAATCTCAATATCGTGATTTATTCCCACTGCACCCCAACGAGATTCGAACCGAATCCTAGAGATGAACATGACAGCCGAGCACTGTCTCACTGAACTACAGTCCCCCAACTAAAAAAGCCACTAGATTTAGTTTCACGTATTCATACGTCAAGACAAGTGATCTGCAGCAACCTATTTGATATACTATCAATACCTATAGCATATCACCGAAACTGTAGTATTATTTTATAAATATTGTCCGAAAAAAGGCTCTTTGAGGACTCTAAAACAGTTGTTTCTACTACCGGTTCGAGCTTTACACACACTTAGTGCGAGCCTGACGACATGTAGCCCGCGACCACCGATGTATAAACTATATTTAACTATGAGAGGCTGAAAACATAAACAAAAGTGCAGGTATGGGCTCAAACTAGAGTCCCTTATTGACCGCATGTATCGACCTAATTTAAATCCGCCCTCACGCGATATAACCACGGGGTGTTGTAGGATGAGGGGCGGGGGAGGGAGGAGGTCAATCATGGCACCGAACCAGCGACCCACTCTTCTAAACCACGGCCGTGCATGAGTTTGCTCTCTAGCACCGCGTATAACTAACCGTTCGGGTTCGCTTAAGTACTATTTACGCTAATGGATTGGAATTGGAAAGGTTGCACCCGCATTTGCGCGTGGAGGGAGAGTAAAAAAACACCCCTAGTTTACCCGACCGAGATTTGAACCTCATTCTCCACGTCCTCGGCAGTCTAGCTCAACACGAATCTGGCGCGTTAACCAACTGCGCCATCGAGACGGGTATCTATCACTATGCACACTTTTTAGAGAGTTAACAATCTTTACGAGGCTGACTCTTCAACCAAACCAAATATTACAACAGATTGAAAGAAGAAGCAGAACCGCGAGTCCATCTGGATTCGGAATTGGGAAGGTTTAAGCCACATTTGCGTGGTGGGGGGGGAGTAAGGAAATGTTCCAGCGTTTACGTGGAGGGAGAGCGGGAAAACATTTAGTGAGAACTACCAACACTACACCTCGGCAGGTATTCAAACCCCCCCCAACCTCGCCCAACACAGATTCGAATCCCGATATCTTTCACCGGGTGCTTCATGCCCAGTAGTTGTCAAACCCGAAAGAAGAATATGGCGTTTCAAATGGGGCGCCCCCTTCGGTTCCACACACAAAAAAAAGTTTTATTTTACATATCATTTAACGTTTTCATCTATATTTTACCGATTATATAACTCTTACATTAATTCAGAAGTAGTATTGAATACAATTATGAAAAACTTGAATTTATTTTACATATCATTTAATGTTCCCATCTATATTTTCCGATTATATAACTTTTACAAAAATTCATAAGTAGTATTAAATGCAACATTAAATATCATTTAATTCTCGAAACTATATTTTAGTGATATAATAAATAACGTTTACACCAAACAAATTAGCCACTTAAACAACAAAGAAATTTTATGTTTGCAATTATATTTTGATGAAATATTGTATAACTTTTACGTAAATTCAATATCAAATATCTTTTAAGGCTCGAAACTATGTTGGCATAATAAATAACGTTTACACCAAACAAATTAGCCACTTAAATATCAAAGAAATTTAAAGTTCGCAATTATATTTTGATGAAATAATATATAACTTTTACATAAATTCAATATCAAATATCGGTTAAGGCTCGAAACTATGTTGACATAATAAATAACATTTACGCAACGCAAATTAGCCACTTAAGCCTCAAGCCAAAGTTAGAGGAAGTGTGCCCACGTTTGCACGGATGGAGAATGGAAAGTCTATTAGAAAAACCTCCCTAAATACTCTCGACGCTGATGAAGGATTCTATAATATTGAGTACTATGGCGTGGATTTGTTTAGCTTACACTGAATATTTATTAAAACTTACACACAACCTCCCATCGTTCTACATGTCTAATACTTGTCACAAGAAAGAAGTAAGGCTGAATAAATTAGATTTACTAAGGGAATACATTTCAATTTTCCAGAGTTGGAAACGGAAAACGGTTTATGAAAATTTACCCCAAAAAATAGCTTGCTGTGGGATCAAACCCCCGACTTCCCTATAACCTGTTTCTAAAATGGAAACTCAAGCGTAATTACCTAGTGATCTGGCACACATATTATTTCTAGACCACACGAGCTCGATGATATAATAACTAATATTAACGCAAAACAAATTAGCCACTTAAGCCTCAATCCAATATTAGAGGAAGTGTGCCCACATTTGCATAGATGGAGAGTGAAAAAAACAGCACTATCGCAATATACTAAACTGCAGAGAGTTCGAATCCCGGTCCACTGACTCACACCTTCTTAGGTCAGTTAGGGGTCTCCGGCTCAAATGATTATATTTGACATAGGTTTGGTAACAACATAATTACTTTTATTTTGAAAATTACTCTAGTTGTACACAAAAAACCCAATCCTCCCTAATTTATCACTATGAAAGGTTAAACCACCATTTTCAGCCATACTGTAAATTGAACCCTGGACACTTGGCTCAGTGAACAGACATGCTAACGCCTCACATCAATTAACCTTTCACAAGTGTCTTCTTAGACGTCTTGACCAATGAAGTGAGACACTCGACAGAGATTAAATCAAAACTCTATTAACAGACAAATACCAGTCTCAAACGGCTCTTCAGAGAGAGAGAGAGGAGAGAGAGATAGAGATAGAGATAGAGAGAGAGAGAGAGAAAGAGAGGTATATCTACATTCTTTTACAAGCACTGCAACAAATTTGTCAGGGGGACAGTGGCACCAAACAATATCCAGGTTATTTTAACATCCGTCCAGGCTAGCCACATTGTATTTCTTGAATTTAAAGGAAATGTGATGTGAGTGTTTCTGACGTAAAAAAATAAATAAAACATTACATTTTGTGTTAGGAAACCAAATTTTTAGCAGCGCGTGTTATTGACCGTCCAGGCTATATATAAATGTGATAATTAGTCTACTTAAGATGGCGTAGGAATGAGAAAGTACACATTTTAGTGATAATCTACCAGAATTTGCTTGGAAGGAGAGTAGGGAACCATTCGGAGAAAAAAACTTCAAAACACAAATGGGATTAGAACCTCAATCTCCTCCATTATTAACATAACTGTCTAACTCGAGAGTGACGCCTTACACTAATTGACCTCTGAAGCGATTTTTCATCATGTTAATTTAATAATTATTAATGTATTAACTTATTTGCTTCCATAACACGATAGCCATTTATATTGGACGGGCTTTGCTTTTTATAATATATAGAGTCACAAATGAATATTATTTACAAGTATATTTTTCCATTATTGTTTATTGGAGGTATTTAACGTGCACTTTATGCACCGACTGATTATATCAGTACACAACTTACAATCTAACTTAAATCTATGACATACAGAACACCCATTCCCCCTACCGCAAATGAATCACTATGAAAGGGGGGAAACCCATATCCCCTAATGAATCATTTTCAGGCCATTCAGGGAATCGAATCCGGGACCTCTTGATTAGTAGGCAAACACAATAACGACAGAGGTAAATTGTAGAACTTTTAATTGTACATTTTTCAGTGCTTATCCAATACTAGTTAGAACAAAGGTGAAATGAGACAGTTAATATTTGGAAATCCTTTTCGGCATGATTTCACGCAACTCGGTGACCGTGTGGTCTAATGCGCTACTCTCGCGGTAGACAAGACTACTGATGACAGGGAGATCGAAGTTCAGATACCAGTAGAGTGTACTGATGCCTGTTTTCAACTCTTCCTCCACGAAAATGCGGTTACTTTTCCTCTAAATATAACTTTCCAAATCTCTAAAATCATGATAATAATTAGTACAAATGTGTGTTAACTATTTGTTTGCGCAAATGACGACGCATTTATCAACGTAAAGACGTTGGAAGGAATTACCGTTCCAGCAGTCATTAGCGATGCTAAAAACTCCTTTGGATCTCAAGATATGTCATGATGTACATTAAAAAAGATAGCTGGGTTCATACATTCTTCATGCGGGGTTCCAATTTGAACGGCCCCATTATGAAACACCAAGGGCCTTGTGAATTCCATCCTGTTTTTCAAAGGTCAAAGCTGCTTATTTACAAGACCATTTGTGACAGAAATATACCTGAATGTCAATGCTCCTAAAGACGTTTGTGTGTGTGTGTGTGTGTGTGTGTGTAAGTATGTGTCAGAAATACATGCTTGCAACATTGTAATTTCCCATTCTTTTTCCAAAGTTGCTTGTAGGTAAAAAAAAATGTCGGTAACTTCGATGAGCAGGTCAGGGAAATACCCCTCAAAGCAATAATCGATTAGACTTAAACTTGTGTGACAAAAGAAGGTGTGAGTCAGTGGACCGGGATTCGAACTCTCTGCAGTTTAGTATATTGCGATAGTGCTGTTTTTTTCACTCTCCATCTATGCAAATGTGGGCACACTTCCTCTAATATTGGATTGAGGCTTAAGTGGCTAATTTGTTTTGCGTTAATATTAGTTATTATATCATCGAGCTCGTGTGGTCTAGAAATAATATGTGTGCCAGATCACTAGGTAATTACGCTTGAGTTTCCATTTTAGAAACAGGTTATAGGGAAGTCGGGGGTTTGATCCCACAGCAAGCTATTTTTGGGGGTAAATTTTCATAAACCGTTTTCCGTTTCCAACTCTGGAAAATTGAGATGTATTCCCTTAGTAAATCTAATTTATTCAGCCTTACTTCTTTCTTGTGACAAGTATTAGACATGTAGAACGATGGGAGGTTGTGTGTAAGTTTTAATAAATATTCAGTGTAAGCTAAACAAATCCACGCCATAGTACTCAATATTATAGAATCCTTCATCAGCGTCGAGAGTATTTAGGGAGGTTTTTCTAATAGACTTTCCATTCTCCATCCGTGCAAACGTGGGCACACTTCCTCTAACTTTGGCTTGAGGCTTAAGTGGCTAATTTGCGTTGCGTAAATGTTATTTATTATGTCAACATAGTTTCGAGCCTTAACCGATATTTGATATTGAATTTATGTAAAAGTTATATATTATTTCATCAAAATATAATTGCGAACTTTAAATTTCTTTGATATTTAAGTGGCTAATTTGTTTGGTGTAAACGTTATTTATTATGCCAACATAGTTTCGAGCCTTAAAAGATATTTGATATTGAATTTACGTAAAAGTTATACAATATTTCATCAAAATATAATTGCAAACATAAAATTTCTTTGTTGTTTAAGTGGCTAATTTGTTTGGTGTAAACGTTATTTATTATATCACTAAAATATAGTTTCGAGAATTAAATGATATTTAATGTTGCATTTAATACTACTTATGAATTTTTGTAAAAGTTATATAATCGGAAAATATAGATGGGAACATTAAATGATATGTAAAATAAATTCAAGTTTTTCATAATTGTATTCAATACTACTTCTGAATTAATGTAAGAGTTATATAATCGGTAAAATATAGATGAAAACGTTAAATGATATGTAAAATAAAACTTTTTTTTGTGTGTGGAACCGAAGGGGGCGCCCCATTTGAAACGCCATATTCTTCTTTCGGGTTTGACAACTACTGGGCATGAAGCACCCGGTGAAAGATATCGGGATTCGAATCTGTGTTGGGCGAGGTTGGGGGGGGTTTGAATACCTGCCGAGGTGTAGTGTTGGTAGTTCTCACTAAATGTTTTCCCGCTCTCCCTCCACGTAAACGCTGGAACATTTCCTTACTCCCCCCCCACCACGCAAATGTGGCTTAAACCTTCCCAATTCCGAATCCAGATGGACTCGCGGTTCTGCTTCTTCTTTCAATCTGTTGTAATATTTGGTTTGGTTGAAGAGTCAGCCTCGTAAAGATTGTTAACTCTCTAAAAAGTGTGCATAGTGATAGATACCCGTCTCGATGGCGCAGTTGGTTAACGCGCCAGATTCGTGTTGAGCTAGACTGCCGAGGACGTGGAGAATGAGGTTCAAATCTCGGTCGGGTAAACTAGGGGTGTTTTTTTTACTCTCCCTCCACGCGCAAATGCGGGTGCAACCTTTCCAATTCCAATCCATTAGCGTAAATAGTACTTAAGCGAACCCGAACGGTTAGTTATACGCGGTGCTAGAGAGCAAACTCATGCACGGCCGTGGTTTAGAAGAGTGGGTCGCTGGTTCGGTGCCATGATTGACCTCCTCCCTCCCCCGCCCCTCATCCTACAACACCCCGTGGTTATATCGCGTGAGGGCGGATTTAAATTAGGTCGATACATGCGGTCAATAAGGGACTCTAGTTTGAGCCCATACCTGCACTTTTGTTTATGTTTTCAGCCTCTCATAGTTAAATATAGTTTATACATCGGTGGTCGCGGGCTACATGTCGTCAGGCTCGCACTAAGTGTGTGTAAAGCTCGAACCGGTAGTAGAAACAACTGTTTTAGAGTCCTCAAAGAGCCTTTTTTCGGACAATATTTATAAAATAATACTACAGTTTCGGTGATATGCTATAGGTATTGATAGTATATCAAATAGGTTGCTGCAGATCACTTGTCTTGACGTATGAATACGTGAAACTAAATCTAGTGGCTTTTTTAGTTGGGGGACTGTAGTTCAGTGAGACAGTGCTCGGCTGTCATGTTCATCTCTAGGATTCGGTTCGAATCTCGTTGGGGTGCAGTGGGAATAAATCACGATATTGAGATTATTCTTGCATATATATGTTTTCTCTCTTGCGGGCCGTGCCAAACGTCTATATTAATGGAACAGGAATCTATAATAATAAAAGGAAGCGTTTGTCTGTTTGTGTGCGATGCCCAGCCAAATCTACGGCACGCAGAGATCTGAAATTTTAACATAAATGTACGGGAGTGTGTCCGAATGCACCGCGAAGCCGGATTTTTAACAAAATACCGCAGTGGGTCACGGTCAACGCAGTGTGGGATTGCTAGTTATGAATAAAGTCGCGTTTGCAATGTACTGGATCAAATATTCAATCGCCACCTTAGTGCAATCGGTAGCATGTCTGTATACTAAACTATCGGTCCCTGGTTAAAATCTATGTGCTTTGAATAACATTTGCTTAATCTATTTATAAACCATGTTTGAGCTAAATGATTATCGGACATTATCTGGCTGATTCAATTACTATGTGTTAGATTAGAAGAGCTTGATTTAAATGTGTATTCGGTAGTATATCATGGTACCAAATGCCACTATATGTTTAAAGTGTTAAGTTAGCGATGCGTAAGTACGTATAACCGAACGGGTAGTAAGACGCTGTGCTAATAATAACACGTCTTATTATTTGTATGACTGACTTGCACACCTATTGAATGTAGAAATTAGAGAAAACTAGTTGTCCGTTGGCTAAAGTGTTTGTAGTTCGCTGACGTAATAAACCTTCTCCCTAACAGTTTGTTGGCATGTTTTGAAACAAGACTATCAGAGCGGGAAACCAGTACTGATGTTTAGAGGGTGTAAGGGTTGTACTCTACCGGCGAGAGGAAGTCCCCCGATCCTATTCTCTGTTTGACAAATATTCTCTAATATCTGGGCACTGCTGGGGAGAGGGAGTCCCTGTTCAATCACCTCTTTGGCAAATATCTAATATCAGGGCTAATTTCTTGCCCACACTTTAAGAATATATTCATGAACGATACTTATTTTTTTTCAGAACAAGAAAACAATTACAATTATGTGTGACTAAAATCCGAACTTTCTTAATGTTTGTATTTATAATAGCAATCTGCTTTTCATAGACAAAAAAAGAAAAACCTTTGTCATTATTATTATTATATATCTACAATTACTTATATAAATAAATGATACCGGGACTTTCTCTCACTTCTAATCTTTGTGGAGGTACGTGATAGGTCTGTAGAAACACTAAGCTTTTGTGAAACTAAATAATAGGTATTTACAGTGTTGTAGAAACACTACACCAAATATACTCTGTTTCCTAATCTAAGCTACTAGAAAAGTATTAACACTGTTTAGCGTGAGTTATATCGGTGTAGTGCACAATACTTTCTCTTTAGCTTAGGGAAGCTAGGTGTGACCCTTGGTATGGTAAGCTATGTGATACTGCATCTTTGGAGCACCTTATATAAATAATCGTAATAGTAACTTATTATAGGCATATTTATATTCCTTGTTTGCTCTAACAGAACCAGATAATAGGGCTATGCATCGCAACGCGACCTAAGATTACAAAACCTTCAACGGAAAATAATAATATTCCAATAATAACTTCATCAGTTTTAGAATCAGGCACTCCTCCAGTTGATGATGATGATGATGATTTTGATGTAGATGCGGTGATGCATAAACTGATACCACGTTATTTTGATTTAGATATTTAAATCGTACCCGCATATTAATTGATCTAAAAGTTATATATTTAAAATAATTTCAAGATATATAATTGTACTACTTATGTTTTTTTTTTTTGTAAAAGTTTAATATATTATTATATCAAAATATATTTTTTGCGAACATTAATTAACTGAATTTCTATTTTGTTTGAGTTGCTAATTTGCTTAGTGTAAATGTTATAATAATAATAATAATAATAATAATAATAATAATAATAATAGACTTTAATGGCGAAGTTAAGACTACCGCCTTTTCTTACACTTAACCAATACAATTAAAATGAAATTTAACAAAATGACATAGTATATAAAAACACACAAAAAAGGTATAAAAACTAGAGCTAAGATAGACAAGGATTATGTAATATGAAAACGCCCACACACACACACACACACAAACAAGGTGTGATTACGTCTCACACTCCTCAATCTCACGAATGAGCTTTCACACGCAGCTTATTTGCGACTTTTCGCTTGGAACTATTCAATCATCAGATATAGTTTCCTATTTAAAACTTAACAACAACAACATATTAATTTACGTGAAAGTTATATATATTTAAAATAATTTCAAGATCCACATAATTGTACCACTTATGATTTTTTTTGCGAACATAAATTAACTGAATTTCTTTGTTGTTTGAGTTGCTATTTTGCTTAGTGTAAATGTTATTTATCATGTCATCAGCTATAGTTTCCTATTTAAAACTTAACAACAACATATTAACTTACGTGAAAGTTATATATATATTTAAAATAATTTCAAGATACACATAATTGTATTACTTATGATTTTTTTTGTAAAATTTTAATATATTATTATATCAAAATATTTTTTGCGAACATTAATTAACTGAATTTCTTTGTTGTTTGAGTTGCTAATTTGGTTAGTGTAAATGTTATATATTATGTCAACAGATATAGTTTCATATTTAAAACTTAAAAACAACATATTAATTTACGTGAAAGTTATATATTAGTGAATTTAAATGTATAATTGTATTACTTATGTATTGTCAAAGATATATATATCAAAATATATCGCGAAAATAAAATTTCTTTGTTGTTTAAGTGTTGTGTGAATAAATATTATAAAACTGTTATGTTTGTGTTTTAATGTCTACAACCGAACTCTCTCTCTCCCTCTCTCTCTGTCTCTCTCTGTCCCTAGAACAGCACTCCGACCGATGATTTTGCTGTAGACGCCGCATTTCCTTTCTGTCTTTGATTCTCCAACCAAACATATTCTACCACGAATTTAAAAAATAATAATAACACATAAATCAATATTATTTAGGTCTTATGAATTGTACAAGTAACTAAGCGGAGCTCTGCCTGTATGATTGGTTGAGAAGTTCGAACACTTGTGGTATTTCCAGCTCTCCCTCCATGCAAATGCGGGTACACTTACCTCTCATAAATACTTTCACTATTCCTAGCCCGTTTGTCAGGCACATCTAATTCCGGCTGAGGGAAATTGAATCCCTGCCGTGTAAACTGTAGGTATTTCTTCCCCTTGGCTGATACCTACATCCGTGCATGTCGACGGACGATACCATACAACCAATTTCAGTATACTTTTACGGTGGGGGATGGAGGCCACTAACTGAGGATTATAAATAACCGTAAGGCTTCCGAGGCCCCTGCTTGTGCATAATTATAGCTGTGCCAATGCTCTCTAGTTGCGACTCCAGAAAAACCCATTGCAGATGGGGGAGGTTTGCCAGGGTGTATGACATAGCTCACGGTTTCAAGATCACGATCTATTCTTGTCTCGACTTGTCTTGTCAACCCGTCAAACTGACGCCAGTCACCAGGGAAAACCCATTACCAAATAGGGGTGGGGGACATTATTCAAGGTCATGTTGCAACACCAGGAAAACCCATTGCCCGGGTCAATGACCTCAATTCTTGTCTCAACACGTTTTGTCGATCCAGCGACGGGTCTCGATGACGTCACCGGGTGATGGTGGCGAGAGGAGAGGGGGGGGGGGGAAAGTGCGCAACCGTTCTGCGCAGTGGTCACTACTCGGTGAGCGGCCGACCAGAAAAGTTGCCCTCCATTCTACGCAGGACAGTCGTAGCGAGAGGTTCGTGCAGAGACGTATGCTCACCATCCAAATAAAATATACTCCAACGTCCTTCCCCCATAACCCATATATGAATATTTAATTAACAATCATTAATAATTAAGAAAAAAAGACCCACACAAGTACCAACATGTTCAAGGTGTGGTGGGGTTGTAGGGGATGGGGGTTGTAGGGGAGGGGGTTGTAGGGGGGAGGGGGGGGGGTTGTAGGGGGGAGGGTTGTAGGGGAGGGGGTGTAGGGGGAGGGGGTGTAGGGGAGGAAATTTCGTAATCAACTGGTGGAGATTTTGTAATCAGAGCGGAGGGAGGGGAGGGGAGGGGGTGGGAGGGGAGGGGGTTAGGGGTGGGGGATCTAATTATAGCAGCCAATCAGCGTCGGGGTCAAAGGTCAAATTGTGACGAGACGCCGGGCCCCCTACTGATGCTGCAACCTACTACGTGTAATGCGGCCTTTACGCGATGATTTTGAATTTGTTAGCGCTATAGCTGTGAATGTGGCACAAGCAATAAATACGTCATCCTCGTTAAATCTTTTGCTTTCAACGGGATTATTATACTCAGTAGGGTCGCGGATTAGGACATCAAGCTCAGTATAAAATGGATTGCCAGTAGCCAGGAGTTCTTGACTCGAATCTCAGGCATGTGCATTGGATGTACTTCATCATTGTAGTTTCTACACCCACCCTCCATGCTAATGAGTGGGTCCACCCACTCCCCTGCCACTTATATTAATTAGTTAGATTTACAGCCTGCCTTCCCACCCCTCTAAGCTATATGAATATTTACACTAATGGGATAGGGAGGGTAAGGGTATAATGCAGAAGAAATGTATCTTGATTTTCGTGAAGGGTTTGTGGGGGGAAAAATTGAAAATAAAAACATTTTCAATGCATACAAATGTTATGTGAACCCTGACCTCACCATTACAGGCAGCCCATAATAAACGAGTCTGTCCACGTAACTATTGGCACAGGTAAGTCATCGGTAGCTTAATATTGGGATCTAGGGGACAAGAGTAAAGGTAAGTGTTTTTGGAATTTTTATAGCAAAACATTGTTTTGGTCAAATTATTATCATTACCATTATCATTATTATCATTATTATTATATTATTATCATTATTATTATATTATTATCATTATTATATTATTATTATTATTATTATTATTATTATTATTATTATTATTATTATTATTATTATTATTATTATTATTATTATAGCACCGCGTCTTAATATCCGTTCGGGTTGTACGCACTTACGCTAATGTGTAATGTTAGGGTGATTGTGAGATGAAATGGAGGACCTACAGTTTAACGTGGAATCCGAACCACGGTGGAAGCCTGGCACTCCACACATTCACAAGTTGTGATTAATACACGTCTTGTCAGAGGTGAAGGAAGGGTTTGACAATCAGATAAATTTGTGCCGGGACCTAGGATTGAACCTCGGACCCTCAGCACAGAAGTCTGACACCTTACCCCTACACCACCAGATCACGAGTTTTGGTCAAAATAAATAAAATATTGCTTCAGTAGAAACAGAGAGTTTAATTTTCTTCACATGCTGACCTCAACAGTTCTATAATGTCTGTCAAGGGTGTCCTAGAATTTTATGACAACTTTTCCTCTTCACTCGAAAAGTTTTTCATCTAATGCCGCTATGCTCGTGACATATATTCAACAACTGTTGAGGTTACCATGTGAAGAAAATAAAGCTTCATGTCTCTCTCTCTACTGGAGCAATATTTGATTTATTTTGTCAAAAAAATAAATATATTTTTTCGTCTTGCCTAAATCCCCACCTTAATAATAAAAGCTAATTCCAACATATTTTGTACATTATTAATCATAATTAAATTGTATATTAATATTATACTTAATGACAAAAACCATTCTATTTATAAATAGTCAGCAACTTTTTCTAATCGAATTAAGTAATTGTGTCCTATGTAAAGTAGTTATTATAATTCTTTTTTTATTATACTATCAATTAATTTCTTGCGTTTAATTTTATTCATGAGCACACCAACAAACAAACGCATGACACGCGCTTGAGGTGTTTAGAGTTGATGTTATTATCTAACGAATATATTATACTTGTTTGACCCACGAATAAACCAAAATATGCTTTGACGTGAGTTCTTTGAAAAGAATCGATTTTCAACCAAAAATAAGTAACAAATATAAATATTTTCATTATTTGTTCTTAGAATATAAATATAGATAAAAATAAGAATTTCTTAGAGGATTGGTAGTAACAAGCCCGAGGACCACAGGTTGGTGACTTTGTGTGGAGAGAACTGGTCCAGCTTTCAATAGAAGATTGCGTTCGAAGATACAAGAGTAGATTTCACTGCAAGAAAATAATAACATGTAGGCCCGATATAATCAGCGGCACAACAGAAACAAAGAGAACGTCAAGTCCAGTGAAGACAGTAATGACAAGCCACAATGTTATGGAGCTAAAGATAAGAAGGAAGTACTGAAGAAGGAATGCCACCCATTTGATAGCGGTTGACTCGCTTTCTAAAAACCTACGACGCTCACTTCTGAGAAAGTGGATTGAAGTTGAGTGACATCGGGGTGTGTTGGCTTTAGGTTCCGGTAATTGACAGTGAGAGGGGTATTCATTAGATGTTGAAGAGGATGATAAAGAGTTCCTCTCCTTCACTAACCCTGAGCTTGGACTGCGGGATAAGGGGGGGAGGTCTCCAAATGCACTCTTGCGCCGCTTGTTGGTAGGGAGTATTTACACAGAAGTGATTGTTCTGGCAAATCCCTCCTTGGAGACCACAGCAGGGGGTTTAGACTGGGGGGGTTGTTTTGTTTCCCCGAACACTGCATAGAATGAAAAAGCTCTTCTCTGTATTGTATTCACTTGTTTCTTCTGGACTTCTAGGAAGTGCTGGACTTTCCAGTACTCTTGGGCTAGAAGCTTTGTTAGGCGGAGTAGAGACGCAGTTTTAAAATACACCTGGTTCGAGCCCCCCCCTTCCCCCCCCCCGGATGTAACTAAAATAATTTAGTATTTGTGTGGGTTTGGCCTATCTATTATTCCCCTCACACATAAAGGCTAAAACAATCAAATAGCAGTTCTCGGGGATTCTAGGTAATTTTTTCTAGCAGGGAAAAAATACTTTGCTTGAATGTTTACTGTATTGTTTTCTCTATTATAACGTAATCTAGAGTCAAGGTAGGAAAATGGGAATTTAGTTTTGCAGTCGCGGCTATACTGCAGGGGGAATACGAGATAGATTTTTTTTCGTTCGAGACGAGGAGACTCAACCATTGAAACGAGATCGGGAACGAGTATTTTAGAATCTCTTACATCGAGATGAGAACGGAATTAAAAATTTAAAACTAATAATTTTTAAATTTGTCATCTTAAAATACTGTGTGATATTTAATTTGTTAAATGAATATATATGCTTTAGTAGTGGAAATTTAAACAAATATATGAAGTTTAAACCTGAATAAAAATCGGTCACCAACTTATGAACCATTAATAGCACCAAATAAGATAGAATATTAAATAAGCCTATTACCTCTAGACCAGGGGTCGGCAACCGATCGATCGCGATCGGCCGGTCAATATTGTGGAAATTTTCAATCACTTATGTAAGAAAACTACGTCGTTATTAAAATTCCATCTTTTAGTCTAAGCTTGCAAATATTTGAGTGTGAGCAAAATAGCCTTGAACGCTCATATAATAGGTAATGTTAAGAAAATTAAATATTTTAATATAACTGTATACATTTTATTTATAATTTTTCTAGAATGGTAGTGACTTAAGCAGTTGAGGAAGGATTGAATTTAAGGAATAGTAAATATAAAGTGTATAAACAAAAAAGGAAGCAAACGTAGAATAGAGAGACGATGGGTGATCGCGGGATCTTTGATAAGTTTATAAGTCGATCAGCCCAACAACAAAAAAAAAGTATCCAACCCCTGTTCTAGACTCTTCTTGCTTGACTATTACTTGGTGATCGCAACCAGCTATTCGTCATGTTCTTGCTGGCTATGGATTCGATGCGTAGTCTGAGAGTAGTAACTCTATAGAGTATATAAAGAGTGCATGGGGAGGTGAGAATTTCGAACGTTCTTAGGGAGGTGGGGTTTCATGAACCCCATTTGTTTTTAATTTTTTCAAATTATTTAAACAAAATTTTTATAATTTTATTTACATTTTAAAAATCTATGGAGTATAGGAATACGGATGTAATAGGGGTTTATGAAAGTAACAATATTTTTTATGGAAAAAAAATATTTTCATAAAGTACAAAAAAAAATCAAAATTTAGAAAAAATTGAAATTCCAATGTTTGATATTTACAAAAAATAAAAATTTGGGCTACTCTTTGTGAGCCAAGGAATTGGACTATGCAATTAACAAATTTTTACTTTCTCTCTATCTTACAGGTAGAGAAAGTATTGTGATCGTCAAAAAAATCGAACTCGAGATTTTGATGAATTTTGACGTTTCATGACTTCCTGAATCCGAAAAAGTGGTTTTTGAATTTCCGTCTGTCTGTCTGTCTGTCTGTCTGTCTGTCTGTCTGTCTGTCTGTCTGTCTGTCTGTCTGTCTGTCTGTACCTCCAACTAGAGCCTAAACTATTTTACCGATTGAGCTGAAACTTGATATCTAGGGTTTTCATAGGGTTGCCCCGAGGGGTTTTTGGAATTGGATATCTACCCCTAAAATTAAGGGTAGTTTACTGAAGGGCAAAAAGAGAAAAAGTCGATTTTCTCAAAATCGGCTCTAACGATTTTGATTAAATTTCATTTATGAACATTAATAAATATTCCAAACAAAATGGCTACTCTCAATATTTCGGCAAAATCGTTTTAAGGGCTCCGGTCTGATGCGTAAATTAACATTTTTTATAATAGCTCCAAAACTATTTGAGATATGAAATTACTTAGCATTACAAATATGTATATATATTTATAATACAAATATTTTATTCGAAACATATTTTTATAAAATCAATAATTTTCAATATATACGCCATTATATATATATTTTTAACTTTTTGGGCATTAAAGCTTAAGTATTGCGACCGTAAGAAAAACTAACCTGAAATGTTGATGGATGTCGACGTCTCATGACCCCCCGAACCCTTAAAAATAGTCTTTGCAATGCCGTCTGTCTGTGTGTCTATTAAAACTTAAAATTAAGGGTAGTTTACTGAAGGGCAAAAAGAGAAAAAAGTCGATTTTCTCAAAATCGGCTCTAACGATTTTGATTAAATTTCATTTATGAACATAAATAAATATTCCAAACAAAATGGCTACTCTCAATATTTCGGCAAAATCGTTTTAAGGGCTCCGGTCTGATGCGTAAATTAACATTTTTTATAATAGCTCCGAAACTATTTGAGATATGAAATTACTTAGCATTACAAATATGTATATATATTTATAATACAAATATTTTATTCGAAACATATTTTTATAAAATCAATAACTTTCAATATATACGCAATTATATATATATTTTTAACTTTTTGGGCATTAAGGCTCAAGTATTGCGACCGTAAGAAAAACTAACCTGAAATGTTGACGGATGTCGACGTCTCATGACCCCCCGAACCCTTAAAAATAGTCTTTGCAATGCCGTCTGTCTGTGTGTCTATTAAAACTTAAAATTAAGGGTAGTTTACTGAATGGCAAAAAGAGAAAAAGTCGATTTTCTCAAAATCGGCTCCAACAATTTTGATTAAATTTCATTTATAAAAATTAATAAATATTCCAAACAAAATGGCTACCCTCAATATTTCGGCAAAATGGCTTTAAGGGCTCCGGTCTGAAGCGTAAATTAACATTTTTTTAAATAGCTCCGAAACTATTTGAGATATGAAATTACTTAGCATTACAAATATGTATATATATTTATAATACAGATATTTTATCCGAAACATATTTTTATAAAATCAATAACTTTCAATATATACGCAATTATATGAATTTTTTTAACTTTTTGGACATTAAAGTTTAAGTATTGCGACCGTAAAAAAAAAACTAACCTGAAATGTTGATGGATGTCGACGTCTCATGACCCCCCGAACCCTAAAAAATAGTCTTTGCAATGCCGTCTCTCTGTGTGTCTATAAAAACTTAAAATTAAGGGTAGTTTACTGAAGGACGAAAAGAGAAAAATTTGGTTTTCTCAAAATCTGTTTAAACGATTTTGATTAAAATTCGTATCTAGGCGTTGATTAAGATTATATATAAACTGGCTATTTTCATTTTCCTATGAAAATGATTTTTAGGGTACATTACAGAAGCGTTAATTTCCGTATCTCCACAACTAATGGAGAAACTAAACAACTTATCATTGCAAAATTGTAGGACTATTAAAAATAAAAAACTTTTATTTGACATATATTTTTATAAAAACAGCAGTTTCTGAGATATTTGCAAATATATTAATACAATTTTGTGAGCTTTAGTTGTAAACATATACTACTTAAGTATTAACGCAATAATTCTCCAATTCCATAGAGTAATTAAATATAAGTATCTAAAATAAATGGTACGGCACACCGCACAGACTTTCTCTCTCTTTCTATAAACTCGTAAGATTTCTGAACGGAATAATGTACATTGTATCATCACCACTCCACATAAGAACACGCATAAAATAATATACAATGATATAGAATCAATGAGAAAAGAGGCGCATCTTTGTCCACCTAAGAACATTTCAAACAGTTTAATGTCTTCCACAAGGGTCAACACTTCGTTTTAAAATTTCGATTTCTGGTTAAAATTTTAACATTTTAAAAGGTGTTGCAGATCTTCAAGTCATCGCATTGATATTTAATTATTCATTTATACATTTTGACCAATAAAAAATGTAAATATTGACTATTGAGTCTAAAATGGAGATAGATCATTGCTATGCAAACATTTCTCCTAAGAGATTTAAGGAAAAATAACATACTTTTTTTAGATACTTACTTATATTTAATTACTCTATGGCATTGGAGTATTATTGCGTTAAGACTTAAGTAGTATATGTTTACAACTAAAGCTCACAAAATTGTATTAATATATTTGCAAATATCTCAGAAACCGCTGTTTTTATAAAAATATATGTCAAATAAAAGTTTTTTATTTCTAATAGTACTACAATTTTGCAATGATAAGTTGTTTAGTTTCTCCAATAGTTGTGGAGATACGGAAACTAACGCTTCTGTAATGTACCCTAAAAATCATTTTCATAGGAAAATGAAAATAGCCAGTTTATTTATAATCTTAATCAACGCCTAGATACGAATTTTAATCAAAATCGTTTAAGCAGATTTTGAGAAAACCAAATTTTTCTCTTTTCGTCCTTCAGTAAACTACCCTTAATTTTAAGTTTTTATAGACACACAGAGAGACGGCATTGCAAAGACTATTTTTTAGGGTTCGGGGGGTCATGAGACGTCGACATCCATCAACATTTCAGGTTAGTTTTTTTTTTTTTACGGTCGCAATACTTAAACTTTAATGTCCAAAAAGTTAAAAAAATTCATATAATTGTGTATATACTGAAAGTTATTGATTTTATAAAAATATGTTTCGAATAAAATATCTGTATTATAAATATATATACATATTTGTAATGCTAAGTAATTTCATATCTCAAATAGTTTCGGAGCTATTTAAAAAAATGTTAATTTACGCATCAGACCGGAGCCCTTAAAGCCATTTTGCCGAAATATTGAGGGTAGCCATTTTGTTTGGAATATTTATTAATGTTTATAAATGAAATTTAATCAAAATCGTTGGAGCCGATTTTGAGAAAATCGACTTTTTCTCTTTTTGCCATTCAGTAAACTACCCTTAATTTTAAGTTTTAATAGACACACAGACAGACGGCATTGCAAAGACTATTTTTAAGGGTTCGGGGGGTCATGAGACGTCGACATCCATCAACATTTCAGGTTAGTTTTTCTTACGGTCGCAATACTTAAGCTTTAATGCCCAAAAAGTTAAAAATATATATATAATTGCGTATATATTGAAAGTTAATGATTTTATAAAAATATGTTTCGAATAAAATATTTGTATTATAAATATATATACATATTTGTAATGCTAAGTAATTTCATATCTCAAATAGTTTCGGAGCTATTATAAAAAATGTTAATTTACACATCAGACATGAGCCCTTAAAACGATTTTGCCGACATATTGAGTGTAGCCATTTTGTTTGGAATATTTATTTATGTTCATAAATGAAATTTAATCAAAATCGTTAGAGCCGATTTTGAGAAAATCGACTTTATCTCTTTTTGCCCTTCAGTAAACTACCCTTAATTTTAAGTTTTAATAGACACACAGACAGACGGCATTGCAAAGACTATTTTTAAGGGTTTGGGGGGTCATGAGACGTCGACATCCATCAACATTTCAGGTTAGTTTTTCTTACGGTCGCAATACTTAAGCTTTAATGCCCAAAAAGTTAAAAATATATATATAATTGCGTATATATTGAAAGTTATTGATTTTATAAAAATATGTTTCGAATAAAATATTTGTATTATAAATATATATACATATTTGTAATGCTAAGTAATTTCATATCTCAAATAGTTTCGGAGCTATTATAAAAAATGTTAATTTACGCATCAGACCGGAGCCCTTAAAACGATTTTGCCGACATATTGAGAGTAGCCATTTTGTTTGGAATATTTATTTATGTTCATAAATGAAATTTAATCAAAATCGTTAGAGCCGATTTTGAGAAAATCGACTTTTTCTCTTTTTGCCCTTCAGTAAACTACCCTTAATTTTAGGGGTAGATATCCAATTCCAAAAACCCCTCGGGGCAACCCTATGAAAACCCTAGATATCAAGTTTCAGCTCAATCGGTAAAATAGTTTAGGCTCTAGTTGGAGGTACAGACAGACAGACAGACAGACAGACAGACAGACAGACAGACAGACAGACAGACAGACAGACAGACAGACAGACGGAAATTCAAAAACCACTTTTTCGGATTCAGGAAGTCATGAAACGTCAAAATTCATCAAAATCTCGAGTTCGATTTTTTTGACGATCACAATACTTTCTCTACCTGTAAGATAGAGAGAAAGTAAAAAGTATGTTATTTTTCCTTAAAGCTCTTAGGAGAAATGTTTGCACAGCAATGATCTATCTCCATTTTAGACTCAATAGTCAATATTTACATTTTTTAATGGTCAAAATGTATAAATGAATAATTAAATATCAATGCGATGACTTGAAGATCTGCAACACCTTTTAAAATGTTAAAATTTTAACCAGAAATCGAAATTTTAATACGAAGTGTTGACCCTTGTGGAAGACATTAAACTGTTTGAAATGTTCTTAGGTGGACAAAGATGCGCCTCTTTTCTCATTGATTCTATATCATTGTATATTATTTTATGCGTGTTCTTATGTGGAGTGGTGATGATACAATGTACATTATTCCGTTCAGAAATCTTACGAGTTTATAGAAAGAGAGAGAAAGTCTGTGCGGTGTGCCGTACCATTTATTTCATTTAATCTCCATAATTTATAAAAAAATAACGAGCTATCAACTCAAGCATTCCTTGCATACCATTTCAGCGTGAGGTAAGCACACAGTCTTTTTGCATTTTGCACAACTGTACCTGGTTTTCCTGTTACTTGCTCGGGGACATGATTGACATCTTCTTTGCTTTTTTGGACAGTTTGCACCTTCTTCAGGGGCCTCCTGAGTAGTTGATTTGCCAACTATGGATTACATTTTGTCACGTAGTGGCCGACTGATCCGTTGGTTTGATGCTCTAAGCAACATATGTGGGCTTACTAAGGATTGGGATTTTAAAAAAACACTCCAAGGGACGTGGGGTTTCCCGAACCCCAATGAATAAAAAATAGTACTTACCGTGCAAGTGTTAAAGGTCAACTAACTTGTGATCCTGCAGAATGTCACTTGTTATGAAAAGTCAAGAGGGAAGGGGGCAGTAAGACCTCAAAGTCCACCGGTATGAACGTTTTAATAGCGCCTGGGGTGTGTCGCACCACACCTCCCCATTTAAAAGGTTAACATGGCGGTGACTAATAGAAATCTATTAATTTAAGATAACTTATTTGTTTTAAGTGAAACATAAAATAAATCAATTACCTAAAATAACTTAAATAAATACCAAATCATATTTTCTCGAACTTTTTTCGAGATTATAGAATATCTATCCCGATAACGGGGTCGGGAACGGGAAATATTTTTTCCCGCGGGAGTACTACATACTCCTACTGTATTGACCTTTCCAAGTGGACTGAAAAACTTGTTGTTTTTTTTAAATATGAAATATTACTTCTCTTAATTGATGCAGATGCTTAGAATACAAGTTTGCAACATATTTGTCTTGAGTAAGGGATTTTGGCAGGTACTGACTTCAATAATTTGAAAGTAGACTAAAATTGTATTTAATTTTTTCCAAAAGGTTTTAGTTATTATGTTAATTTTTTAAATCTATCTTAATACTGGTCACCTCAAACTTACTCACCGGGACTTTTGATTAAAATTGAGTAAAAAACAGCTATTTATAGTTGAATGTATAGCTTTATTTTAGTTTGAAGGTGTTATGGCAGCTCAAATAAAACTGGCGCACAGGGGTATCTCCCAGTGTCTCAGCAGCCCAGTCCACCCCTGAAACTAGATCATTGTTACTTCTGGTGGGATTTTGGTAATATGAGTTGGCAACACTGCTTATTACCCGTATAAACCTGTACTACGATCACATTTGTCACTGATTTTAAGGGACCATCCCTGTAATAAGACTTAGTACTGTCAAAAATAGTTTTGAACTACACCAGTAGTTCTCAAACTGTGGTATGCGTACCCTCAGGGGTACGCGAGCAGCTCTTAAGGGAAAATTGGCAAAATGACTAGAGAACTAAACGTTGCGGAAAATCAAATATAACAAACATGGCGGGGAGTTTTCGAGACGACTGGGGGAAACTTTCTCCTTTTACTATCTGACATTTGTCATTTTATCTGGCACTAGGGAAAATTTTGTCGTAGAGGCACGTTAGACTTTGTCATGACCAAAGGGTACAATATAAAAACAGTTTGACAACCACTTGCCTACACCCTACGTTAGTATAATTATTTTTACGTACTTTACATTAGAAGAAAACACATGGAAAGAGGTGGGGCAGGACAGGATAAGATAGAGGCAGCTGGTGAGGTCGGCGCATGATCCAAAGGGTTCCTGATCATCGAATGTTGATTACATTTATATTTTCAGTGCTTAGGCTAGCTCACTACTTTCATGAAACGTATTATAGCAGTCACTTTCATTATACATACCACTACATTATTTTCATAGACCCTAATTTATTGATTCCATTATCATGTATATATATATAATATGAATATAACGTGTGTTAAGTACCATTTAAACGGTGATTATAGTCCAATGTTCATAGAAATACACTATTAGCCATATTTTATAACTTTTTGATTAGGGCTATTTTATAGTTATTGATCATATAGATCAAAAAGTGGCAGCTATAGATCACATGACTTGACGTATGAAAACATGAAAGTATATCTAGTAGCTTTTACTAGAGATCAAATAAGGCTCTTCCTATTAAAATTTCACTGTGATTTCCCCGACGGAAGCAAGTGATTTTAGAATGACTGTACCTGAAAATGCCAAGACATTATTTTAAACTATTCATATTTTAATTATGTTAATGCCAAGAGATGAGGAAGGTAGAATTTGAGGAAATGTAGGTACCTGCATTTGCGTGGAAGGAAAGAGGTAGGGGCCTACATTCTTTAGTAAATAGTGCCCTCAGTACTCTCAGCTGGGATTCGAACTCCAACGTCATCGCCAAAATAAACAAAATGAACCTGACATCTAGTCCCCATGCTCACCGCGTCATATTACCAAGGTATTAAAAGTATTTATATTAGAATTGGGTTCAATTCTGGGTGGTGCTGATAAATATATAGTCGAATTAACAAATTAAAAATCTTTTAATAGATACCATTTTTGGTAGAGTGTTCAACACCGACCAAAACACACCATAATTATGACGTATCCTACAGCTCTCAAAATCGACCGCAGCTAGGCTTAATTTAAAGTTTAACATTACATCCCTTGGCGTATGAATAAATCAAAGTAACTTTTAGTAACGTTTTAGTTGAAATAAAAAAATATGTATCTACCCGCTTCAATGGTCGCATGAGCTAAGGCGCTACCCTCTCAATGGCCTAGACTGCCAAAGACAGGGAGATCGTGGCTCGATCCCGGTTGGGTGTACTGAGGGTGATTTTATATTCTCCCTACACTCAAATGCGGGTGCACTTACTCTAAATTAAAATTCTTCCTAATCCATAATACATTAGTGTAGGCCTAATTGTTACATATGCGTCCAGCCCGAACGGTTATCGTGGTGCTAATATATATATATATATATATTATATTATATATTATATATATATATATATATATATATATATATAATTGGCTGGCAAAACTAGCCCGTATAGCAAGTAAATAAATACATATTATATATATATATATATATATATAAATACAAATAAATAGTAAATAAATACATATTATATATATATATAATATGTATTTATTTACTTGCTATACGGGCTAGTTTTGCCAGCCAATTATTTTTTATTTAAAAGCTCGGGCTAGGGGTCGAGTACTAGGCCTACTGTTTTTGGTTAAGTCTTACTACTTGTTCAGGCTAGGTGCAAATAATTCAGGAATGAGGAAGGCTACATTTAGAGGAAGTGAACCCGCATTTGCTTGGATGGTGGAAAACTATTTTGAGAAAACCACCCTCAGTACGCCTGAATGAGATTCGAACCCCGATCTCCCTGCCTGTTTAGTCTAACACGAAACCAATGCCTTGGACCATGCATCCACCGAAGCAGGTAAGAAGTAGTATTTTAATATAAATCGTATGTATAGAAAGATTTAAATAAGAATATACCAGGTGATGTCTGGGAACAACAGTTAAATTCTCCAACTATCTTGCCAGTGAGGATGATGCAAGCATCTTGATATCGCCTGTGGGTGATCAGACAGCGGATCCGCCCCGCCGAGTCTCTAGTTGTTATATTGTTGTTGTTTGTTGTTGTGTTGGAGTTTGACAAATGGCCGCCATGACACCTCCTCGAGCTACCTCACACGACTGCTGCGTCATGCCGCCCCTATATGGAGGGTGTCACATACTTTCCTTCACCTTGCACCTCCGCCCACTCGATGTTTGAAGACGGTTCCTCCTAAGGTGCCTACATAGAACTTTTCCTATGGTACCCACGAGCTTTATATAGATTTTTTTCACCCCACCTTAAGTAGGTACTCGTTCTGGACTTCAGGTTTACGCATATGTTACAACCCAAAAGTAAAATTGGCCATATCATGAACTGGGCAAATTTCTACTCATTCTGTGAACTAGCTTCTACACTTGTCCATTTCACGAATCGGTCAAAAACTCGCCTAGATCACGAATTGGGTAGCGTTTGAGTCGCCCAGTTTATGGACTGGGAAGCTCAAAGTCCAAAGCGCTACCTAATTCATGAACTGGATGAGTTTAATTCCGGTCCGTGAAATGAATAAGCTAAGAACAGGTTTGGTCCAAACCTTTAATCGTTTTGTAAATTGTAATGGAAGGTTAGGTTAAGCCAGGCTTAGTTTATACTGTAATTCATATCTGAAAACAGATTTCAGTTAAGCTGTATTAGTTAGGACAATAATTTTCAATTCATGAAATGCGCAACTGTTCATGAAATGTTTGCCCTAATTCATGAAATGGTCAACAGAAGAGGCTAGTGCACTAAAATGGACATCTATTTTCCCAATTCGTGAAATAGGCAGTTTCACTAATGGGTGTGTAAAACAAACATCAATTATGGTAATTTAATAGGGATGAGGAAGGTAGTCCCATTTGCTTGGAGGGAGATTAAAAAACATTTAGGAAAAACCAACCTCGCTACACCCGACCAAGAGTAACATACTGATCTCTAAGTAACCATCATTCCAGTCCAACGTGAGAATGATGCGTTAAGTCAGTAACTTTATACGCCTATGTACTAATGTACTAATTACACTAGTGGGTTAGTGATTAGGAAAGCTTAATTGAGAGGAAATGCACCCATATAGCGTGTAAGTAGAGTGTAAAACTATTTAGGATAAACCATACTCAGTGTACCCGACCGGGATCGAACCCTGATATCCCCGTCTTCAGCAGTCTAATCCAACACGAGATTAGCGTGCTAGACTATGTGGCCACCGAAACGGATGTCAGTAACTTGTCTACCGACTGAATTAATCTAGATTCCTGAAATTGCAGAAAAATGGGGCATCCCTTTGATATTTATTTATTTGAGGTATTTAACGTGTACTTTCTGAACTGACTGATTATATCAGCACAGGAGAATTTCTATGAGAGATAGCGAAAGGGTGTACCAATTTTGCTGAGAAAGGTATTCTCCCATACCTTCCAGGGTTCTTTTACAAGCCACAACCGACATGGGACCGACGGATTTACTTCCCCTCCGAAGGAAGTTGTGCTTTGGATTTTTATCGCTCAAGAAAAATTGACCTTGGCTGGGCTTTAACCCACAAACATCGGGTTCTGATGTTAACACTTTACCTCGAGACCATCGAGGTTAACAGCATCCCCTTGATGTCCCTGAAGACTGGAGGTTGTGTTTGTCCTAGAATTAAACTATTTCTAAATTCGCGTGTTGATATAATTAGTTGATTCATAATGTTCACGTTAAATACGCCTAGCAAGATACAATATATCGGTGATGTATAGAGCTGGATCGTCACAAGAAAAACCTTATTTGATAGTTCAGAAAAGCTACTAAATCTACCATAGTATATTTATACGCCAAACCATGTGTTTTCCAGTTGTCACGTTTAAGAGATGGTGTCGATTTTGACAGCTGTAAAGTATATAGTATGTGCTATTGCCAATGTTGGTTTATACATTTAGTTTTGTATTCTTTAAAAGATTATTTTTATGCTACTCTTTTTATAACTGCTAAATCAAATCAATTTAGAATCACAGTAACGTTTCCTGGTAGCTACAAACCGATTATGATGAAATTAAATTTTTTTTACAGTTCCAAAATTTACTAAAACAACATTTATAACTAATGTATACGTAAAGTCGTGTGATTGCAACTGTCATTTTTGATAGATTTTAACAATAGGTCAATAATTCTAAAAATGTAGTAAAGTAATATCAATGTTGAAAGCGAAACGAAATGTGTTTTTTTTCTATAAGTTTCTTAATACTATTCTCCTACTACTTGGTTATTCTGATAACTAAAGGAGTTATGAATAACGTATAAAATAATGAATGCAATTAAAAAAATAAAACACACCACAATGTGGTATTAAATGTATGTAGGCCCTACTGGATTTTATGTTCAAATATTGCGAATACATAGTCAGGGTTTGGATGAGAAATGTAAGGATGATGTCTTGGAACTGATTTTAGAAGTCGAACTCAGTGGTCTTGAGGTAAAGTGCTCGCCTCTGGAACCGATATTCGTGGATTCAAAACCAACCGGAGTTGACGGACTTTTTGAACAGTAAAAGTTCGTAGTAACACTTTCTTCAATTCGATTCGCTTTCCATGTCGATTGTGATATGTAGGCTAAAAGAACCCTGTTTAAAGGTATGTTAAAATACCTTTCCTGGATACATTGGTGGGACCTTTCACCCTCGCTCATAGAAATTCCCGTGTGTTGATATAATCACCGGTTCAGAACATGCACGTTAAATACCTAAAAAAATTTTTTAATGTTTTTAGAAATTGAATGTTGAATGTCAGAAAAATCTGTTAAGTTACTGTAATGGAAGATGTTGAAAGAAAAATATTCCCTGCTTAAAACAAACTTGCATAACATTATATTGTTATTTCAGCAAAAAATTGTCATTAACTTAATGAAAAATCGTGCTACTTATGGGCATAAATAGTCCTCTACTTCGTATGGAGTACTTTTATTTTGTTTACTTGGGGGGGGGATTGGAGTTTAAAAAAATGGGGTAGTGGTTAAAGGGATGAGAACTAAGTTGTTTGGGGACTTTAATTATTTTTGCTTTGGATGTAGATAATGACGGGTAGTTATTTTTTTAACGCTATTTAAATAAACAATTTGTGATGTTTTATTTTTGGATGTACAGATAAAGCGTCTAGCAGGTGTCATTTCCTATATATTTGCGAAGGATTTTGATGAAAGAATAATATAGAAAATATTTTATTATTCTATGCAGTGGTTTTTAAAAAATATTTTGACTGAATAGCTGCCAAGGCCACTAATGGACCACCTCAATCATTATTTATTATATACAAAAACACGCCAAATATTGTAATTTTTTTGGGTAGTAATTTGTGTATGGGTTTATGTTGGTGAAATTGTCAAAGGTGTTCATATTTTTTTGGGATCTTGTTCTTGTACTAGATTGGGTTAAGGATGAGGTATGTAACATTTTAAAGTAGGCCTAAATTCACTTGAATAATTATAGGCGGAGTGAGACTAAGAAGCTATTTGAGAGAGAAAAAGTCTCTGTACATCTATCCGGGATTCGAACACTGACCTTGTCACCGTTAAGCCACACCAGAAGAACTTAAAGCTTAAGTCTATGTGACCACCGATATGGGTCATAATTTAACCAAGTTAATATATCTTTGAGACAATCAATTAAGTACAATTTCTATCCAGGGTCTTTCTTATAATAATGTGTTTCCTCGTCGTAAGACTCGTGACATACCATCCCTACATCAGGTCGGATGGTCGACCAGATTGTGACGACCCTCTATGTCAGGTCCGTGACGTGACGTCTGACCGTGCCAGGATGACAAATGATGTTGTAATCACGAGCTAGCTCAGTCATCCACCACCCCCCGTCCCACACTACTCGACTCACGCCACTGACTGCACCTACCAAGCACAACACGATTGTCATCCTGTGACTGGTTGCGGGGGTTGGGAGGAAAGAGCTCCCTGCCGTGCCTTATCGGGCCAACTTCGTCACGGCCTCTTTACCTATTAGCAGCCAATAAATAACATTCGGTCTCAGTATAGTCTAGTACACGACTTATCAAGTGATGGAGCCTTGTTATGTCAACAATATATAACATATTAATAATTACTTTATACATATATAACCTTTTTTTAAAATATTATTATTAAAAATGATAGCAGAATAATATAATAATCCAACACCTTATCTCAGTCAGTAGCATGTCTCTCTACTGAGCTAAAGGTCCTGGGTTCGATTCCGGCATGGCCGAAAAATTGATCAATGGTGAAAATATGGGTTTACTCCTTCATAGTGATAAATTAACGGCTGGAGACTGGATGTTGTGCTTGTCCTAAGTTTAAAGATAAGACATATGAAGCTAGATAGGTCTAGCCAGCCGACAGTGGAAAAATATATGGCTCGAATAAATAACTGACCAAGGCCACAGGCTGGAAACAGTAATGGATGTAAAAAAAAAACACACTATATACCCGCTTCGGTGGCCGAATGATCTAAGGCGTTACTTTAGTGTTAGACTGGGATTCTGATGACTGGGATATTGGGGTTCGAATCCTGGTCGGGTCTACTGAGAGTGATTTTTCCTAAATGGTTTCCCACTCTTCTTTCACGTAAATGCAGATAGATTACCTCTAAAATGATTCCTTCCTCATCCCTACCCTAGTAAAGTAATTAGTATATATGTTAATAACCTGAACAGATGGTAAAACGCGGTGATAAAAAAAATGCAAAGTAATATACATTGTATAGAAAGAGCAACCAAAAAAACATGGAGAGGAATGGAAAAACCGCTGTGAAGAATCTTAAGTGGAAAGTTAGCTCCCGAATACATCCTGATAAGATTCGAACCTCAACGTCCCCGTCATCTGCAGCACAGAATATTGTTGCGTCTGAAGTCATAAGGTCTGATGCAAGAAGTAAAAAAGAGTGAAAGGTGAGTTAGAAGTGAGTGCAAACTTGCCTTGCTTACAAAACAAAAACATCGATAGTCCTAACGCGATATTTTACTTGGGAATGCCACGCACCTTTCACTTACTTCAAGGTGCCTTAAACGGGCCATATCAATGTGTTGCTGAATTACGTAGCCGGTATGTGGCATGGCTATATTGAAATATTGTCGTACGGCTCGGCGATATAGCCGGTAGTTGTTGACTATTGCAGTTAGTTGCTCGTGTGTTGCTGGTGTCGTCGACCTGGTGTGGACAACTTTTCGAATGGCTTGGCCATGTCTATTTCTATCTCCTTCACTGACAAGTAGTACCTCTCCCTCACTCTGCATTCTGAATAGGAAGGTTGATCAAACTATTGTAGGATTCACCATTTGCCAAAAAACGGAGTGATTATCAATCTTGTAGTGTTTGGTAAAGCTTTTCTCATATTCGTATCTTTTGTTTGTATTCTTGGGCCAATTATATTCAATAACAGCTCAAAATCACTTTTTGACATTTTTGTAAACAAAATTTTAAACGTCTATTGTTAATTCCAGGGTTAAATTATTTATTGTATCACGTTTTATTAGAAAAGGACGCATCCACATTTATATATATATTTTTTAGTTTTATATATGCTGTTATAGAGCAGATATCCATCTTGTGTTGTTTTGGCTTGGCCAGTCCGCCACATATTGCAAAGAGTTTGCGCAGTGTAAACAGTCAATCATACGGCAATGTGTGGCTGAAAATATTGCTCAGTAATCCTGGACGAAAACATTGCACAGCCACAAGCTGTACTTGTGTTGACGGTAATATTGCAGATCAATACTTTTAGGAAATATTTTCAGCAATATGCAATTTTAATAATGAAAGTTTAAACAGCACCTTACTCTTTTGATTCTTGGATATGGCCTTTAGACCACGTGACGGCCGATTTGAAATATTCTTACTCATAATAAATCATTCATTTGTTTAGTTCACTGACAGTTTGTCTTAGCACTAACCTGAAATTGAACTTGATATTAGTAAAATAAACATATCTCACAAATTAAACATTATAACCTCCTGAGTCCCGAACTTTTTTTTTTCTGAAATACATTTGGTTAATTATTTTGATTCCTTATCTAATAAAAAAAATATTTTTCCGAAAACTATAACTGTTACATTGGGTTAGAAATTATCTCACTAGAGTGAAGAATAACACACACAAAATTCGATAGAAACACTGAATTTTTCAGCCATCTAAGTGATATAAATTTATAGATTTTATGTACAGTACAATGTACCATCGGCCTCCAAAATATGAATACAAAACAAAAATAAAGTATTAAAAACAAGAGATATTAAATATAAAAATGACCAAACAACGTCATAGACTTAAAAATGTACTAGTTCATTCCGATAAACGTGAATACGATGTTTCTGAGCCTTTCTGAGATACTTTGTTGTTTCAAATGCCGGTGAGGTTGAAGTTTATTAATTTTCACATTGAGCTAATGTTAGCTAAAGTAGTAAAATACTTCCACCTTCCGACTACATAAATTAGTTTCCTACTACTCTCAGATAGTTTAATTAGCTTTAGCCAACTGTTTATTAACCTAGTGTTTGATTATTTTTTTATTGAAGCAAGAAACATGAACACTCTAAACATGTAAATTGTATCGATAAATGAGATGCAAGCAAAATGATATTAGGGTAGAAGACCCATGCTTGTTTATTAACACTTATTCACACCTAGTATATTTACTGTTTGGTAACAGCACGAACCTGTGTTAAATGTATTCGTCAACATTACCAGGAATCGAATAAGGCTCCCCTATAATTGTGATTGGCGTTTCTGTCCAATTATTTATGTAGCTATTTAATTAATTACGTTGAAATTATATTTGATTAGGGTGACCAAAAGTAAGTAGACCTAATTTGACAAAAAGATAGAACAAAAATCGGCTCACAATACAAAAAAATGGGGTGTGGCTGTGTCATGGACACGGCCGTGTGTTGTACGTAAATACGTTTATGTAACGGGTTATATTTTTTAAATAAAATGTTTTTATGTATGTATTTAGGATAAAAGCAAGGAAACAAATAATTATTGTATTAAAACTTAAACGAACATCGTAGCTTCTCCGAATCAAAAGTTATACTAATTGCAAATCTCGATACGCAACAAAATAACCTCAAAATGGCGGCGCTTCCCCCTCCACCGCGCGCGATGCGTCACTGTTCTCGCTTATCGTAATGAATTATTTGATCCTTTAGCTATCCAGTGGTATAATTTAATTTTGGATGTAGAGGAAAGATTCGAAATTACAACACCAAACTGTATCCTCCGATTTTGTTATCATTAGGTTTCTTGGATTGCCCCCGTATGGTAGCAAATTTAAAGACGTATTCACGTCAAAAAGATTAGGCTGAATACTAATGTTCGTCATAAGACAATTAATGTAGAAGTGCAATGCGTAGGTCTCCTAGTATCAAATCAGATCTTTCTCAACTTTACAGGTGGGTTTCCTCCTTCAATGAGCCACGAAAATTGACTTAGGACACAATAGTTTTTGGGAGGAGAGTGTAAGTCTGTCGTGCGAACAATAGCACTCAATTATCAGCGTGCAGGGAAGCAGTCGGGCAAGGAGGTCGTTGGAACAGGTGAGGCGTGTCCTCACTGCTGGGTTCAAAACTCTTGGCAGGATTCTGCCGAGTCACCCTCAGACCGCGTGGGGTCAAACAACACAGCCTCCAGATACCGAGTTGCAATCTCGTTCATTCACTGGCAAAAGAGAGGTTGCTGGCTGGTCTCTTAATCCGCCTATACCTCCTTACCTTGACTGTTGGCCTGATATCAAATTCCGTCTGATATACATCTCCCTAGAAACATCGCGATGCTGCTGCGTGAGCGGAACACGTGCTGCTTGCATTCCTAAGCTATAGAACACGACCACCCATACCCGGCCGCATGGTTGATCACGTGGTCTAAGGTGTCAGTCTCCCAAAATACTGGATTACCTATTATGGAGAGATAAGAGGTTGGGTACATTTCCTCTAAACTACCATACTTATCCCTTAGATTAAGGGAAATTAGTTTCAGTAAAATATTTTGCTAAATTAAACAGAGAAAATTAAATATTTTTGGAGGGAGGGGTGAGGCGAGAAGGGGATGTTTATTATGTATTTTATTTTTCAGTACATAAATTACTCCCATTCAATTTTTACCTTTCTGGAACAAACTATCAGGCGAGTTATTTTTCTCTGTTTGTAATGAACACAAAACAAAAACACATTGGAAATGAACGTGCTACTTTCCTTTCAATTGATGGCCACACAAAGTCCCTCCTAATGTTTTCAAGGGGTATACATTTTAAGATACAAAGTGTGCAACCATTTCAGTCAACACTTTTAATATTGATTTTGCTTGATTCACAGTTGACAAAGAAATTACCGTTAAAATATCAATGTGTCTCTAGTTCTTTTCAATGATCCGTTATGTAAAGAAAAAGGTTCGCCACGAATTCTCGACTCATGTTTTTCCTTATATTATAATTATGATTAATTTAATTTAGAACTCGGACATGGATGAAGGAACTGGCAGAAGTGAGCACGCATTCGACTCAGAGTCAAGGTAATCACCGCATCAAGCGTCTATTGCAGGCTCCCGATCCTGGTGGAGTCTTTGAGAACTAGCAGTGGATTTTCAACAGGAGTAGTGAATTTCTCGTTGTGACTGATAGTTTTCGAGCTTGATTGACGGGCTTAGTGCTTCGCTTAGGCCCACAACAGTGTAGAAATGTTAAGTAAGAAGAAATTGAAATAATTTGGGCAATTTACAATATTTAGGCATATGCTTTCCCTAAAGTGTTGGTCTATCCATCACCTCTATGTTCAAATCCCGACCATGAAGATTTTATAATTCAAGAGAATAGTGGATAGAGTACCACACTCTAACCAGAAGGTATCAGGTGCGGATAGTCGAATACAACAATATTTTGCATTAGTTACAAAATGTAACGTGTACTTTAGAATTATAATCTTAAAAATGTGCTTTTTTTTAAAATGTTACCTTCTCAATGTGAACAATCAGGATGTAGGGAACGCAAGTTAAGGGCAATATTTGTCCAGTTTTTATTTAAAAACTTTTTTTCGTCAAAAGAAATCAAATGATTCTCCAATAGACACATAAAGTTTAATTTTCTTCACAAAGTTATCTCAACAGTTCTTTAATATCTGTCAAGGGTGTCCTGAAATTTAATGACAACTTTTTCTCTCATTTAAAAAGTTTGTTAATAATGCCACTATTCTCATGACAGATATTTAAGAACTGTTGATATCACCATGTGAATAAAATTAAACTCCATGTTTATATTGGAACACTATTTTATATATTTTGACCAAAAATTTTTTTGTTATAAAAACTGCAGAAACACTTACCTTAGCTCGCATCCCCTACATCCCCACCTTAAGGCACGTAGCCTAATACTTGTTATTACACTATGATGTCCATACAATGTGAATCGTCTTAATATCACCCCTCCACTTCTATACCACTTTACTTTTTATTCATTTGAAACCTGATTAGTACACGCCACTGATAGAACCGCTGCTAAAGCCACCAAACCCTATACTTCTGTGAGCGTCGTTGCGCGTTGCTATGCACGCGTCGCGGCGTCTGATAATAGAGTCGAGTAAGAAAGAACGAGGGGTTGGAGGGAGGTGAGGGTAGGGTGGTTGAAGTTCACTTAAGCTGTAGTAATCTGCGCAATCCGGCTTATCCCTTCTACACCAACATGAAGCAAGATTCGGAGAAATATGAAAGGAAACACAAGACTTTGGGGGAGAATCGATAGATTAGCCTTGCGGCACTCTTGACAAGAAAGACAGCATTTTCAACCTTTTCAGGTCTTCCTTTCTTTGGGATTTGCTAGTGTCTTAGAGTTTGATTACAATACCTGGATATTTTGCTGGAGATTCCAATCAAATCTTTTAATGGAAAATATTTACCGCGATGGGTTTGCGATAAAAACGTTGAAATGTAGCATAGTCTTCATACAGATTGAAGAATGAATCTTGATCAAAAATTGGGTTTCATATCTTCTAAGGGTACATGACTGAATTAAAATAAAGTTTAGCTGATCGTAAACGAACAATGATAGAAAATACTTATATCTGTAGCTGTCGTATTGTTTCGACCAGTCCGTAGAGAAATATTACATAAGGATTTTTCCAGAAGAGTCGATATTTTCACAGTACAATCGTGTTGTGTTAACTAGGCCCATTAGGGTGTCGAACAGTTCCCAAGTACAAAATGGTAGATCGGTGATACTCCCACTTTTGATTAAATTGAGCAACTTTAGTCGATTGATATAATCAGTTTTGATATGAGGTGCAAGCCATTACTCAGCTCGATTCCATAAGATATTTCTATACAGAGGGGACCACTCTTTGTCAGGCAATATGATCTGTTGTTGATCTGACAAGTAACTAGCTCCTGTTTCGCATTGACGAGTATACGAGAATATTCTTCAGCGAATCCTAATATGAGTTTTATTAGGAATGCATACATCAAAGAGACCCTAAGTGGTATAACATGTACTCCTTCTAACCTCCATCCAGCATTTAGAGGTATGTTTGCTCAACATTCCGTATGGACAGCTTTTGTTTGAAATATCTACCTCTAGATTGATCAATCTCTACTCCATTATTCTCGTAGGATATTCTTGTAAAAAGATGAAATATTAATTTATTTGTAATTCTTGAAGTACTTCCAACATCTCCTGTATTCAGTAAAGTCTTCCCTTTGTACTCAGGATATAACGATGAGGTAATGTGTGTAATCCTTCTTGTTGAATGGGTACCTGAGCTTGTTTCCGTTAGTTAATGTTCCAGGGATATACAACGGTAGGAATGATACATATACACTTATACACGCCATAGTTGAAACAGATATTAAATATTCATTATGATCAATGAACATCTCAACATTTGGGAGAAAGGAACCTTTAAATGAAGAAAAAGTTCTTTATAAAATTACAGCATTCCTATGAAAGAAAGGCATATCCAAAAAAGTTTAGATTACTCTGTGTAAAAAATAAAAAACTAATGTATCTACCAAAGCGACGTTCAATTTATTTTGGCAAAAAAAAAAAGTATGGACATCAAAACTGAAAAAATACGATCCTAAATAGCGTTCTTTTTCATCTCGCCTTTTAAATTTTAAAATTTTAAAATAAGTACATGAAATAAAATTGATACAGTTGCTTAAAAAGAGGGGAGTTTTTAAAATACTAATTTTTTGTATCTCTAATGTCTACTGGTCCACCAGGGGAGAATTGTGGTGCTACCCTCACTAAATAAAGATTAAAATAATTTAGACCAAATAACTTTAAATTAGAACTTGGACGCTCAAATCCTACATTCCTAGAAGCCTTCAAATCCTATGGTATAAAACAATTTAGACCAAAGAGCTTTAAATTAGAACTTTTGGATGCTCGAATCCTATATTCCTTGAAGCCCCGAATCCTATGGTATAAACAATTTAGACCAAAGAGCTTTAAATTAGAACTTGGAGCTCGAATTCTATATTCCTTGAAGCCCCGAATCCTATGGTATAAATTAACCAAAGAGCTTTAAATTAGAACTTGGACGCTCGAAATTCTATATTCCTTGAAGCCCTCGAATCCTATGGTATAAAAGATTTAAAAAGAGCTATAAATTAATCTTCGAACTCAATCATAATTACCTTGAACCTAATCAATTTAAGAATTTGTAAAAATGAATACAATTATAATGAATTATAATTTTTAGTTGGGAGGATAACAAAATCACGAAAAAGGACCGAATTGTATTAACATAATTTAGTTACAAAAAAATAATGTTTTCTTTGATTTTATCACGTAATATATATGACAGACCAAATTTAACTTGGTGTGGCACCAAGCTTTAAACAACTTTTTAAAATTAGATTTTTAATATTTTCCCTCAAACTAAAATAGTGCATTTTTTAAAGATTCAAGATTCGAAAGAAAATCTGAGAGTCAGATTTATGATTTGGATCCAAGAAATATTTTTCAGCCCATCTTCACATTAAATTGGATTGTGCGATTGAGAGAACAGGAAGCCGAAATAATTGAAATGGAATTAGCGAAATTCTGGAACCGACCCATTACTAATACTGTGTAAACTATGGATCTGTACTAGACTACGTCACAGGTATATATTTGTTTTGAAAGGTGGTCTACGATTTTAATTAATTTAAAATACATATAATCATTATCATGGCAATTTTTTTTGATGGAATGTTGCTTTTAAAAGGTTCTCTGTTCGATTTGCGTGTGTTAGTTATTTGTAACCATTCAATCAACTACAGTACAATTTATCACACAAATAATATTTTTACATCAAAAATGTGGTTATTGTTACGTTTGTTGATAACTCAAACTCCTTCTCCCACTACCAAGTTGTGAATTCAAATACAATTCCAGTGGAATCCGGTTATATCCTGAACGTTTCCTAAAATAACCAAGCGATTGTGAGTAGTTTTGTCCTTTTATTCGTGTGTCAAAATTTTGGCCCCTAGCGGGCGAGCCGTTTATCACACTTTTTGGTGAGTCATGCCAGGTTAAGTTAGTTTGTAAGTCATGTGTTTTACACACATATTTTATAAAGTACATGTTAACTACTCAGAAAAAAAAAGCCATACTTATGTATAAGGATTCAAAACACATATGTCTGTAAGGCACTCGTATAAATTAGTATAATCTCAATCAGGTGCGAACCAGAATATATCCGCTTGAAAGCAAGATTCCTTGCTCCCGGGTGGTGGTTTGGTGTGCGTCGGGGCCTGGCATCCATTGCTACACCTCTCCTCGGCTATTGATCAGAGAGAAGCAGCATCACTGGTCCAGACATCTTCCCTCTCTTTCTCCTGACTAGTTTATGTCTCACACGCTTCAGGAGCATCTCAACATTTCCACCCTCAGTCAACGATTATAGTCGAACGGGCATATTAAGAACCTTTTAAGGTGGGATGGAAGGGGACGTGAGTTAAGGTGGGATGGAAGGGGACGTGAGTTAAGGTGGGATGGAAGGGGACGTGAGTTAAGGTGGCATGGAAGGGGACGTGAGTTAAGGTGGCATGGAAGGGGACGTGAGTTAAGGTGGGATGGAAGGGGACGTGAGTTAAGGTGGAATGGAAGGGGACGTGAGTTAAGGTGGAATGAAGGGGACGTGAGTTAAGGTGGAATGGAAGGGGGCGTGAGTTAAGGTGGCATGGAAGGAGACGTGAGTTAAGGTGGGATGGAAGGGGACGTGAGTTAAGGTGGCATGGAAGGGGACGTGAGTTAAGGTGGGATAGTTGTTAATTATGTAAAACTACTCCTATGTATCAATACGTCAAGTCAAGCTATCTGCGGCTGTCATTACAATTGTATATACGTTGACACAAAAAAATGTTTATATTTTATAGGCTGGCATTTTTACTGCGATCTTAATATTAAGTAGAAACATTAACATAATTATTTTATAGGTGTCAAAACAGAGACCATTTGTCATAAGCGACAGCTTAAAAGCACATTACTTTTTGTTTGAACGCATTAAAATATATTTAAGAACCATTTTAACTGTCAGGTTAGGATGTTTTTGTGACATATCTATTGGCTATGTAGTCGCTGGAAGCTTGGAAACAAGGAGCTAGGCAACCAGCTTCAATTTATTAGCCTTAAAGCTTAATATATTAAAATTATATAGCTTACATATATGTATATAATACTTTAATTGTGTTTTACTTTTTAATATTATCAATTTCTTATACTCTCCTAAGTCGAAATGATACTGCGTTTCCTTGAAATCTATCCTTCCTAGATTAGTTTAGGTTTCGGGTAGCCCAAACAAAATAAAAACCAACCAAACTAAAAATACCAGTACATTGACCTTTTTAACCAGGAGTAGGAAGAAGTTTAGGAATGCATCTTCACTTACCTGATCAAAGAGTGGAAAACACACCGTTAATAAACTTCCCCTCGACATAGCTGGCAAAGTTGAATCACGTCCTCCTAGATTATTTTTTTTAGCACCACGTCTTACTACCTGTTTAGGGTGTTCGCATATGTAGTAATTACAGTAGTGGTTTTAGGAAATAGAAAGGTTATATTTAGAGGAAGTGTACCTGCATTTTCGTAGAAGGAGAGTGAAAAAGCATTTTGGAAAAACCACCCTCTCAATACAGCCGACCAATATTCGAGCTTCGATATCACTGTCATTGGCAGTCTAGTCTACTGCAAGAGTAGCATCTTAGATGATACAGCCACCGATACGGGTGCCTCCTAAATCATTGAAAAACATGTTAAATGCTTAGCTAAGCAATGAGCGTTATCATAAATTACAAAAGTATATGAACGTGATAATGTTATTTTTGAATAAACTTACACACAAATAAGGACTATTCAAAATTGCCATAACTGTTTTCATATAAATATAGCTATAGGTGTTATTTATTTCTGGTAAAGTGTGTTAGCTTTTAAAAATGAGAACCCCTCAAGAGTTAATTAATTGTATAATAAACTTAACAACAAACAAGGTTTACTCACTTACCCAAGCCGGTGGTCGAGGGATAAGGAAATGGGAAAATTCTAGATGACCTGATTTGAATCCAGGTAACGTTTAAAATAATTCAGTTGTTTTTATAATAGTTTATTCTTGTGCTCATATTATATTACAGTTCCCATCTCTGAGTCTTGGCGTTGATCAATATTCGGTTTGTTTTAGATATAGTTTTAAAACAGTAGTGTTAGCATAAAGTGCTTGGAAAGTAATCCTAAAATAAAATTACACTTACAACTAATTTTTAGCATTAAATTTTTGCATGTAACTTACACAAAGGTAAAGGGTTTTATTCCTAGTCTGGTTTAAAAATGTAATATCATATCAATTTGAACTTTCTCTTTCAGAGTAAATCAATAACGTGGGTGTTATGTTTGTTACAGATTAAAGCTATTTTTTTATAAATCACGCGCTCATTTCTTTTATAGAGTGCATGCAGATTAATCCCAGCAAAAAAAAAGTGTTTCTTGTGACGGCAAAAAGTACACCGATGATGGCGGCTTCCCGGGAAACAGACATGTTTGTGGAGTGGCCTAGCTATCAGGCGACCATCGCTACTGTGAGATCAGCGCATGCGCCTTACACATACTTCTTCTACAGCAGCACAGCTGAGCGAGGAAGAGAACCTTCAGCTAGAGACGTCATACATTTTGCGGTGAAGAATAGTTATTTTTAGAAAATAAGGAGAACTATCAGTGACGTGTCGTAGAGTTTTGCCAGCATGGGCACCCGCTGACATTTTTCTGAGGGGCGGGAAGGGGGGGCCATAATATATTCCTCAAAAAATAATACAATTAAAAATCAATAGCTGTAACCTATAGACTTTACTAATTTACCTACCAACTTTGATTTTGTTAAGATTGATTTTAAACTATATTATTAATAAATTATATTATTTGAAACGCTCTTCGTACGGGTAAGCGGCATCAAAACTATATCAAATTAGGATGTTCACACCCAGCGACCAACATTTTTAAAAGTCCTCCTTGTACTGTACAAGGTTGAACTAACTATGGAAATCCCAAGGCCATTATTGTAGTCATTAAGATGAAACAAATTAAATCTTTGAAAAAGATATTACCCAACATGCAAACCACGTGCACAAAAGAACGCAATATTTGCCTAAGCAGCATCATAAGATAAGTGAAACGAAGTAATAGGCATTGTTACATAAACATGTTTAAAAAAGAATTAAGGCAAACCAAATAGCGTAAATGAAATAAAAGACTACTATAGATATATACTAAATAAATGCCAAAAGAAAATTCACGGTTAACTGATCTAAATCACCATGAGTATTTTATATTAATTATTATTTCACTCCTAAATAGGTAATAGCTTATCCATCAATATTTTGCTACATAATCGCAAAGCTATGGATCCCCTTTAAGATAATATTTATTTTTCATGTTTTTTATTTTTAGGTTTTTTCATTTACCTATGTAAAATTAAAATTATTATCATACCAAAAAAAGTTTTTTTAAAAATTCTATTAGTGTATAGATTTAGAGGCCACCCCACCCCCTTTCATCCATTTACCGCACCCCCTATTGTTAAATCCCAAACTTTATAAATTTTATGGTACCTTGGGTGATCTTTTTATCAATTTGCCAAAATTAAATTTTCTTCCACACTGAATGGTAGATTTTCTAATAGCCTTGGAGGGATTTCAAGCTACTCTCCCCCCGTCTACCACACCCTTTTAGGTTCCAACATTCCAATTTTGTAATTTTAAGATTATTTGTTTCCCTGATATGGTTCTTTTACGTGCCTTCAAATTTTCAATTTTCAACCACAACGAAAATAGTTGTTTCAATTTCAAGCTCTTACATTTTTCGATTTTCAATTTTGAAATTTCATTTATTCAGACATCATTCAGCTATCCCGCAAAGTTTTTTTTATTTAGATACCAAATTTCAATTTTATTCCACACTGAGATTTTTTTATTAGTTTAATAAATTGTGATACACCCCATCTCTTAAACCCGGTTTTTAAATAACAAACTTTTAGTATTGTTTTATTTTTGATCATTTTGTGCGGTCATCTTAACAGCTTGAAAGTATTTAAATTTTCAAACATACTTAAAAATGTTTTTTTATTATGTTATTAAATTTCTAGCTCTCCTTCAACACAGATCTTGATTTTAAATTCTTAAAAAAAAATATGTTTTTCTATTTATCTGTGAAATTTCTATTTTCTCCCATACTGAAAGACAGTGTTTTCATTAAGTGTGAACATTTCTTCTCGTTCTCCATTCCACCACAACTCTTCCCCATTTTTAATTTCAAATATTACAAATATTTTGCTTTTGAGGCTATCTCTTTACCATCTCACCAAATCTCAATTTTTTTAACACGCCAATTAAGGTTTTGATAAATTTGGTTTTATAAATTTCCAGCACTGAGCATTTCCCGTAACCCCATTTATATTTTAAATGTTCAAATTCTTCTGGGTATTTGGGTTTTTTCCTTTACATTTAATAAAAAATCAACTACCTACTATATTGAGGAATGTTTATATTCATAGGACCTTTGAGGGGAACTCCTTTCCATTTTATAAACTTTAAATTTAAAATTGAAGAATGTTCAAACCTTCATTGCAGTGTGGGGTAGTCCCACACATGCCTGGAAATGTTCAATTTTATGGCACACTGTTAAGTAGTTTATTTTTTTAGTCCAAGAAATTTCTAAAGCTCCCTATTTCACCTGCTCCCATTTATAAAGAGAACAAAATAGCACTAATTTTGATATTTGGAGTGATCTATCTACATTCTTGGCAAATTTAATTTCTAGCTGTCCTAAAATGTTTTCTCCACTTATATACCATACCCTCCCTCCCTTTGACCCCGTACTCCCACCCCCTTTCTTTTGGAATTCCATTAGTTCCATTTAGAAATTTAAAATTTTCAGACTTTAATGTTTGTTGGAATAGTCAATAAACCCGCTAGCTATAAATTCAGTTTTCTCCCACACAGAGAAATAGTAGTTTCTTTTAGATTTAGAAATTTGTCTCCACCCCTTCCCCCCTCCCCCAGGAGGATTTTCTTCACTTTCCACTTAGAAATTTATATTTGTATTACGTTATCTTGTAATGAAAAAGAATTTCATTTGGTAATCATTCTAATCAAAATTTTCCACCCTTCATTTATTTAAAAATTAATGAATATTTTCAAAGATAAAAAAAACCTCAAAGCAATCATATTATGTGTTAGGAAATCTTCTCTCAGTTGGATGACTAAAGATATTTATTTCTTTATTGTTGACAACTAAATTTCATCGTTCGCAGTTAAATCCACCCCTATTGCAAACATGTGTGAAACATGTCTTAAAGACATGTTTTGTCTCTCTTTTTTTTTTCTCTCCATTTCATTCTTTCTATTCTCGAAGGATGGTCCTAGGTGTAACTTAAAAAATCCATGGATGGTTCTGGAACAATTGAGCCCTTTTATTTTACTGGTAGATTAAAATTTTCCACACCACCTAAAAGTGTTTTTCTTAACCCCTCTACCCCCATTCTCCCTTATTTCCAGAAATCCTATTCAAATTTTGAGACTCTTCTGGTTATTTTAGGTGGTCTCTTTACATTCATTCCGAATTTCAGTTTTCTCTCACATTGAGAAGAAGTTGTTTTTATTAATTTTGGAAATTTTAAAGAGTTTACCCTCATTTCGCCCATATATATATATAAAACTGCTAATTAGAAATATCAAATTTTAAGAGTTATATAGTTTTTGGAGTTGTCCTTCTACCTGCCTGCCAAATTTAGATTTTCTACCACACTTAATAGTTATTTAACTGCCTATAACCATCTCCCCCTCCTGTTTCCTAGAGTCACATCAATAAATTAAAGATTTTCAGACTTTTTTATTATTATTTTGAGTAGTACTTTTACCTTCCTGCCAAATTTTAATTTTCTACCTATTTTAAAAAGTTATTTTCTAATTTTAGAACCTCCCCTCTCCCCACCCCCAATTCTCTGAGCCCCATTTTTAGATTGTTCTGGTTGTATAAGACAATCCCCCTACCTTCCTGTCAAATTCAATTTTTCCAGCTCATCTGGAAGTGTTTTTTTTTCTCAGACAGATCTACTTTCAGCTTTATATACCTATATGGAAATTACTTTATTAACAAATTCACTCCAGCAAAATACAAATAGTTAAATAGCCTACCCACCTTAGTAATTTCATTGATGTATTAACAATTTTTATATATCATTTTTAAGGTTTTATTAATAAAACTTTAATGAATATATTAAAGTTGCTTGAATTGTCTAGCAAAGAACATGTTGGGGAGTGTGTGCAATAGTGTTTTTTAGGAAAAGTGACTTTCGACCCAAAAATCACTTAAGTTTTCCCAAAACAAAAATATTTAACATTTAATAATCATAAAGTGGCCTTAATTTATTTTTCCCAGCACCCAAAATTAAGTTTTTAAAAAAGTAACTCAACTTGTTAGGCACATATTAAATTCAAACCCCAATCAAACCCATCCTTCTCAAATCCTCTACAAATACAAACTAAAACGTTAATAACGCACGTATCAATTCGCTTAACCTTTCACAAAACAAAATCGCCTTGTTTCAAACTAAGCCCGTCAAAACTATTTTGAAAATCGACGGGGAATTAGTGTTTAATTCCACGTAATTAAAACAATTATATTATATTAACTTACTGTTTAAAACCCCCCCACCTAAACAACCCAACCCCCCCTCCCGACCGCTTTTTGCCAACCCCCAAATAAGCTTGATGATGCGTTATAACAACAGATTATCGTATATATTACCATTGCCGCTGTTGTGTGGAGATTGGTGTGTGTGTGTGTGTGTGTGTGTGTCGGTGAAATGTCTATATCCTGCCCCCAGTAATTATTACCACTACTATTATTATTACTACTATTACTACTCGTATTTCCTGCCGAGGTAGCTATGAATGGACAGAAGGGTTTTGACACTGTGAGCTAAATGACGTAAAGCGCTTTAGAGGTGTTTTGTGTTCCTGTTGTGTAAATAGTCACTATGATGATGATGATGATGTTTATAAACCGGAGAGTAAAAATAATTCTCTCCTAGTTCAAACATTTGAGTGGGATAAAGATAGAGAGAGAGAGAGAGAGAGACATAGGAAAAAGGACGAGATTTTAGACAAACTTACAAGTGAGCTCAGTCTCTATTGATTAGCTTCCTTTAGGAAACCTTACATTTGTTTTTTGGCGGGGATGGGAAGAGGAGAGGTAAGGGGTAGGGTCGCGCGCGCGCGCACACACACACACACACACACACACTACACACACACACAGAGGCGCGCGAACGTTCTCTTCATTTCCTCCAACCAAAAAAAAAGAGACTAAAAAATAAAATATCCTTTTGTTTGTCGTTAGCTGCCACAATAGCTCCGTATCGTTGTACAAGTTTTGGTGCTATAATTTTTTTTCTGTAATCAGGAGGTATCTTTCTGCTCCGTTTGTCCTTGTAAGTAGCAACAGTTTTTCCCTCTCCTCCGAGAGCCACCCACCACCCACCATCTCATTCATCGAGCGCATGAATGTCTAATACCTCAAACCGTCGTCACGATCGCTAAAGGAGGGGGAAGAGGGAGAAGGGGGCGGCACCCTTGAGTTGAGAGGCGAGCTCTGCGATTGGCGGCGAGGCGCATCACGTGACGTGCGCGGGAGAGTCAAGGTCCCCGTGGAGGGGGTAGAAAGGGGGCGGCGCGCGGTGCGGTGAAGTCGCCATTAGGGGCCCGCCGTGTACCGCCGAGTAATGTATGTGTACGTGTGTGTGTGTGTTTGTGTGTTTGTCCGTGTGTGTGTGTGTATGTGTGTGTGCGTGTGTGTGTGTGTTTGAAAAGTTAGGGATTGCACTGGATCAATCGTGGTCTTATTTAATACGGTTTGAGACGGTCTAAGCTCCTCTGTAACAGGCTTAAGGCTTGTTTTATCTGGAAGGCCTCTGCATTCACTAACAGATTTCTGACAGCTTAGGTGAGTTTATTGTGTTTTATCTCCTTTAAATGTTCAAACAGCACAAGCCCAGGGCAGAGGCGGGAGAGAGGAATATACTAGTTGCTTTAACGCCCCTGGCCTTCGGGTTCTCTTATAAGAAGATTAGAACCTACTACAGCTCTTGATCTTATGTGATGTGTTATTGGCGATTATTAACTCTGTGCTCTGCTTTTCGGGAAGAGAATAAAGAGACAAGAGGGGGGAAAAAACGTCATTTAACAGAACAAACACTTTGTGGGTTTTGAGAAAGAAAAAAAAGGATAGCTCTTTTTATTTAACATTCTTAACCTCAACTCTTTTTTTTATTGTGTTTTGTTACATCTTTTGCATCTCTCTTTTTTTGTTGCTGTTTCTATTTTCGAATGTGTTTCTACCATTTAAGTAGCTTATTGTTGCGTAAGTTTGTTTCGAACCGACTTAACCTCTTTTTAAGAGTCGTCGGCGTGTGTGTTTATATCCTACCGTAGATCGGTAACGGAAACGAAGTGTGTGTATTTTTCGAGGGAGCCATCGTGAGCCCTGACCTCGACGCTCCAGTCGTGTCGGGACTGTCGGACGAGGTCTCCAGTTTTGTAGCGGTGATACCATGGAGGAAGTGTACCCTCTGAGGGGTGGCCGGGACAGTCGTGTGGACCTGTCGTTTGTCGTGTCAGGGATTTGGAAGTGACCGCTGACGGACGTGTTATCTGCCCTCACATGGAGACGTGTAATCTGATCTCAAATGGGAACGTGTGAGCTGCCCTCGCATAGTGACGTGTGATCTGGCTCACATGGGACGTGTGATCTGGCCTCCATGGTGATGTGTGATCTGATCTCACATAGAGACGTGTGATCTGGTCTCACATAGAGACGTGTTATCTGCCTCACATGGAGATTGTAATCTGATCTCAAATGGAACGTGTGAGCTGCCCTCGCATGTGACGTGTGATTTGCCTCAATGGAGACGTGTGATCTGGCCTCACATGGTGATGTGTGATCTGATCTCACATAGAGACGTGTGATCTGGTCTCACATGAGACGTGTTATCTGCCCTCACATGGAGACGTGTAATCTGATCTCAATGGGAAACGTGTGAGCTGCCCTCGCATAGTGACGTGTGATCTGGCCTCACATGGAGACGTGTGATCTGGCCTCACATGGGATGTGTGATCTGAGCTCACATAGAGACGTGTGATCTGTCTCACATAGAGACGTGTTATCTGCCCTCACATGGAGACGTGTAATCTGATCTCACATGGGAACGTGTGAGCTGCCCTCCATAGTGACGTGTGATCTGCCCTCACATGGGAACGTGTGAGCTGCCCTCGCATGGTGACGTGTGATATCTCGTATTGTAGCGTGTGATCTGCCCTCGCATGGTGACGTGTGATATATCTCGTATTGTAGCGTGTGATCTGCCCTCACATGGGGACGTGTGATCTGGTCTCACATGGAGACGTGTGATCTGCCCTCACATAGAGACGTGTGATCTGGTCTCACATAAAGACGTGTGATCTGTCTCACATAGAGACGTGTGATCTGCCTCACATAGAGACGTGTGATCTGGTCTCACATAAAGACGTGTGATCTGGTCTCACATAGAGACGTGTGATCTGCCCTCACATAGTGACGTGTGATCTGGCCTCACATGGAACGTGTGATCTGCCCTCGCATGGTGACGTGTGATCTGCCCTCACATAGAGACGTGTGATCTGCCCTCACATAGAGACGTGTGATCTGCCCTCACATGGAGACGTGTGATCTGCCCTCACATAGAGACGTGTGATCGTGTCTCACATGGAGACGTGTGATCTGCCCTCACATAGTGACGTGTGATCTGCCCTCACACGGAAACGTGTGATCTGCCCTCACACGGAAACGTGTGATCTGCCCTCACACGGAACGTGTGATTTGCCCTCACATAGAGACGTGTAATCTGATCTCACATGGAGACATGGGTGTAGTCTTGTGACGTGCCGGGAGGGTGGCGTGTCGTGTTTGTAGGCGTGTGTACCCGTGGTTGTGCTGAAGGAGCGCTCGAGGCGTCACATATTAAGTGTACAAGGACCGAGACTAGCTCAATTTATTTAGTGAGGCGTGAAACGTGATGAAGGTAGGGGTGTGTGGTTTTTAAAAAAATAAAATATTCAAAAATATTTACTGGTTCATTAATGATTTTAAGTTGATTGGGTGATAAGAATATTACCCAAGAGAATTTAGCTCTCTTAGTAAAGGTATTTGAACCCAGATATTACCAAATTAAATCACTCATTTAAAGTATTTTCTAAGGATAACGTTTTTAATAAGAGTGCTAAAATGTACTCATGAAAGATATGTTAGGCTATACCTCTGTATGGAATGCTAGTTTGTGTGTGTGTGTGTGTGTATCGGCTCTTGTTATCCATTCGTGCTTTCTGCATATTTATATTAATGGGCTACTGATGAGGAACTTAGTATTTAGAGGAAATGTACCCACATTTGCATATAGTAAGAATTAGAAACAATCTAATAAAATACAATCTGGGTACACATGACTGAGATTTGAACTCCAATATTCCCATCAGCCGCAATCCAGTAGGCCTATAATGTTAAAGCTGCACGTTAGTGCAATGCTAATATTCTTGTACATTTTCCGCTATGAATTAATGTAATTTATTTATGAGAATAAGTCTAGCCATTATATAAAGAATTATTTTAAAATTATAACCAATTTTGTCATGTATAGACGAATTAATATAAGAGTTTAAATTTGTTGCATAGGCTCCTCTAGAAGTCTAGACACAAAACTTTAATTTTAAATAAGATTTAAAAAATATAATGTTGCTGGATTCTGTCCAAATTCAAACTCAGAATCCGCAAACAAAATAAAGAACTAATTATGGGTGCAAAATTGAAAATAAAATTATTCTAAAATAAGAATGGATTACTCATAAGTATATACCTAATCACGCCGTTTCTTTATGGGGTAGGATAGAAACTTTGCATACAGCTCAAAAAACTAAACTCCGTACTTAATCCATCCTCACTAACTTTCTACACACTTCCTATCCTTGCATACTCCCTTCGCTTCAACAACATCCATACACCGAGTCATACATGCTCTTTTATTCTTAAAACTCTTAATGTTTCTCCTTTTCACACATTCGTCTACAACATTTAGCCACGTCTTACATGGCCTACCTCTTTCTTTTGATCCACACACTCTACCTTCATATATTTGCTTCGTCGCTCGAACCACACTCATCCCCTCAACATGCCCAAACCAACGTAAGACGCTTATTTCACATTTACCTATTGAATTCTCTTTCTAAACACAATCCTTCAGCACCCATTCATTACTGACTCTATCCATACGAGTTTTTCCACATACATTTCTTTGATATCACATTCCAACCGCATTCCCCTTGCTCTTGTGTTTCTCCCGACAAACCCACGCTTCACATTCATAAAACAATGTTAGCGTCATCACACTTTTATATACTGCCATATTTGTCTATTTCGGTACCTATGTTTATCTTGTATTAAATATATATTTAATATATTTAACGTGTATTTTATAAAGCCACGACTATACCCTGATTTTGTTTGAAAGAACAGTAGAGAAAATTCAAACGTATTTCTTTGCGGTTAACATTGCTAACGTTTTAATATTTTATTTGTGTTATTCTATAGGTATCAATAAAATCTATCAAAAATGACATAAGCAGATAACATATTTTTATGTATGAATGTATTAAAATTGTTTTACTGACTTTAGTAACTAATTCTACCGTTCTTCCTACCAAAATCATACTATACATCAACCTACGACTTACAAACTATCTTAATTGAATACATTTTACCTATACCAACCACTTAGTTTTATCTCCAGGAAGGTTTTATCTATTGAGTAAGGTATCAGGGTAAACACAATCACAAATGACATTTGCCTCTCACGATTGTCCAGAACCAAATACAAAGCTCTTAGAGGCATTTAGAAAGCTAGTTAACTTCCCTAACCACTCAACCCTGGCCTTAAGGTGGGAGTGTAGGGGACGCGATAAAAGGTCAGCGTTTTGTACAGTTTTTATAGCGATACTTTTTTTTTGGACTAAATAAATAAAATATAGCTCTAGTAGAAACATAGTTTAATTTTCTTCCCTTGGTGATCCCAACAGTGGTTGAATATTTGTCATGACCATAGCGCATTAGACAAACATTTTACATGAAGAGAAGAAGCTGTTATTAAATTCCAGGACACCCATGAAAGATATTAAAAAATTGTTGAGGTCATCAAGTAAAGAAAATTTAACTCTAAATATCTAATGAGGAAGTATTTGATCTAACGTCACCCTCACAGTAGACTAGACTGCCGATGACAGGGAAATCGAGTTTAAATCTTGGTCGGGAATATTGATGGTGGTTTTAACAAAATTGGTTTTCACTCTCCTTCCACGCAAATGTGGGTATACTTTTTTCTAAATACAACAATCCTTCTCTAAAACAATTACTAGCCTAATTAGTGCATAAGCGTATAGCCCAAATAGGTAGTAAGACGCCATGCTAAAATTAAAAAATATTTTATTTATTATAACCAAAAAAAAACCTTGAAAGACGAGCAATATTTTTGACTAATATAAGCGTACGTTACTATCTTATTTTCATTGATTTAATCTCGGTTTATGATATGTTCCTGTAGTGACAGATGTTTTCTAAAGCGCCATGGTGTATTTATTAAGGTTACGGCAACCCTGACTGAATACTCAAGAGCATTTTAAACTTTAATATCAAAATAAAATCAACTGAACTCTATACAAAACCTTCTTTGATGGCCAAATGGTCTTAGGCGTCAACATCGCAATACACTGTATTGCCGATCACGAGATCATGTTCAAGTCCCACTAAAGTGTACTTAGGGTTGATTTTTTTTCCCTCCTAAGTGGTTTCTTACACTCCCTCTATGAAAATGCATGCACATTTCCTCTATATTAAATCTTACTAATCCTTAACTCAAAACTTTAAACAGTATTTTTGATAGCTTGGACGGGTAGTAAAACTGGGTTCACAATCCCCCCCCCCTTCAAACCACATAAAAAACTATTTGTGATCTTCTAAGTCAACAAAATTCTGTTGTTCAAGATTTATTCAGGCTTATATGTTTCTTTTTAAATTAATTTTACAAAACTTTTATCACTTGTGAATGACAAACTTTTCCGTGGCATTTAATTAATAATCTTATATATGTGTATACACTTTGACATTCACACCAGAAATGGTTCCAGCAAATTGTGTTTATTGATTACTTCTTTAGTGAAATAAACAAAATATATATTAGTTTTTACATGTGTATGTTTAAAAAAAATACATTTTATCTATTTACTAAAGGGCTAAACACATTTATAAATGCGTATTAAGTTTAAAAGAAGAATATGCTGACATTACAAAATAATTATTTTAGCTAGACTAACATTACCGTACTAGAATCCATTAGCCATAGGAATGGTGTAACTAATAGGTTTTTTTAGTCCCGCGTCTCATTACCCATTCGGGCTATACGCTTAACTGATAGCCAGCGGAAGAGATCAAAAACTGTTAAAAGAAAAACCTAATTAAAAACCAATTGTTTGTTGTGAAAGTATTGACTGCTAAAAGTGACAGCAAATCAACACATGGTTTTGCGAATTGATACATGAGAGTAGATCCGGTAACTTTGTTAGCTGTCACCACACCATTCCAGTGGTGAGTGGATATATCTCTATCATGATCGTATTGTGTCTTATAAGTTCTAATTTGTAGCCTATAATGAATAGACTATTTGGTAGGAAGTATTTCAATGGCGTATTTAAATTAGGATTATGCTAAAAATAACTTTTTAGAAAAAACAAACACATATTTTAGTGGTCAACATTTAATAGGCCTATATATTTTTTAATACATCAATTTCATTCTTACCTTAAAATTGAAAGGTTACATCTTTCCTTCAGCCAGTGATACAATATAATACATTTTTTTAAATATCTATGTTATTAATTTAATACCCAGATTTTCATTAAAAAATGTTACATGAAGTTATTTTTTTGATGACTTTATTAAAATAAAAGTTTCATAATATAAGATATATGTAGCTTTACCATTTTACTATAATATATTTATATCTAACTATATTATTTTATCTGTATTAATAATCTCTATCAAAAGTGACAGCTGCAGATCAGATGATTTGACGTATGAAAGCGCGAAAGTAATTTGAGTAAATTTTAACGGTAAAATACTGTTCTTCTACAGTCCCATTTTTCAAAAGAAATGTAAATTAACAAATTAAAACATTTCTTTTTGCGTAAAAAATGAATAACATTTTACTTTTTTTCTAAATGATCTATCAAAAGTGACATGATTTGATGTATGAACAAGTAAAAGTAAATCTAGTAACTTTTCAATCAGATAATATTTTACCTATAAAAACTTGTCTGTACCAGAATCCTACAATAGACCTACACAGTCTATTATTGAATCAAAATGCCAATGTTCTACGTTAGCCTGCTTGACCTTGATTAGAAAGGTTGGGGTTTGATCCTTGATTATTTTTTTATATCCAGTAGTGTGGTGTATTATTCTTTCTAAAAATATATTTCTTAAATTTGAAATAATTTACGAGCCCTTCCTGAACCGATTGATTATATCAGCGCCTTACTTACAGCCTAACTTATGTTCAAAATAGCTGTAACACCTAGTTCCTTACCCGTTCATTCATTTTGTGGTTAGTAAGTTATTGTTTTTTTAAATGTATGGTATATTTAACGGTGAGATATGTGGTACCTGTATTATTCGGCCACCATGTATGTAGACTTTTATCTGTTCTCAGATGACATGATGATAGTGATTATGTAGGTGTAGAGCTGGTGAAAATCTTGAACCTAGCTTAAGGCTAAATTAAACAGGCCATGGCGACCATTAGAACAGTTCACCTTTGGTTAAAAATACCTATTGTGCCACCGGGAGTTAAACCTGGGACCTCTTGATAAGTATCCAGGGCCGCTGACCACTAGAACAACAGGTCGATTTTATTGTTGTCGATAGTAGCATGTTGGTATTAGAACGTGATAGTTAAACACAACAGACTAGACTTTTGGTGATGGGTAGATCGAGGTTCAAATCTCGGTTGGGTGTACTGAGGGTGGTTTTCCCAAAACTATTTTACACTCTTCCGCCACACAAATGTGGGTACACTTCCCCTAAATATAACCTTTATAATCACTAAGACTATTAGCGCAATCAGTACATAAGCGTAGAATCAGAACGAGTAGTAAGCAGCGTTGCTAAAACAAATATTAAAATGTTTCAATTAGGCTTATGCCTAAGTTTTTGAGTAGCGTTTGCAACAAGTCAATAGAGATACTAGTTTTTTTTTACCATATACAGGTATTGCCTGTTAAATTAAAGAGTTATTTTATTTTCATGCAGTGCGTCTTACTACCCGTCCAAGCGATCCGTATATGTACTACACTAATGGGAGTAGGGTCGAGAAAGATAACATTTTAAACGAAATTAATCCGTGTTAGCGTCGAGAGAGTGAGAAATTATTTTGGTAAAAAAAAAAATCCTAGTCAGATTCGAACCTCGACATCCTCGTCACTGGAAAACTGGACAGTAAAGGACTGACGCCTTGGTCCAAGGGTGTCATTCAAAACAGAACCCAAGGCTAATCTTGCAAGTATTTTAAAGTTAAGAATTAATAGCCAGAGCTATTATTTATGCTTATTAGTGGGGATTACTCCACCTAGATATCATATTTTGAAAATTGAAAAATGACACCTGGACACGGGAATCGAACCCGGGACCTCTGGCTTAGTACGCCAATGCTCTAACCACTGAGCTATCCAGGATTCGTCTCATGCCCTGGGTCATTCTTCACTCATATTTTAAGGCAGAGTCTATGATGGACTTAGCGGAAATCGTCGGCTACAAATATGTGATTATATTAATATCACGAGCCATCGGATAACGTAGCCATCTGCGACTCGGTAGTTGGCATTACGCTGCCATTTGCACAATTATTAAATTGTACGGGATCGCACATATTAAGAATTAATAGCCAGAGCTATTATTTATGCTTATTAGTGGGGATTACCCCACCTAGATATCATATTCTGAAAATTGAAAAATGACACCTAGACACGGGAATCGAACCCGGGACAGCAGCGTAATGCCAACTACCGAGTCGCAGATGGCTACGTTATCCGATGGCTCGTGATATTAATATAATCACATATTTGTAGCCGACGATTTCTGCTAAGTCCATCATAGACTCTGCCTTAAAATATGAGTGAAGAATGACCCAGGGCACGAGACGAATCCTGGATAGCTCAGTGGTTAGAGCATTGGCGTACTAAGCCAGAGGTCCCGGGTTCGATTCCCGTGTCCAGGTGTCATTTTTCAATTTTCAGAATATTTTAAAGTTAGCTTATTACTTAAAAAAACTCTATTAACTTTCCACGTCACTTTTTAGATCTATTGTATATCATCTAGTTAATTGTTTCTCAAAGTATAGTCCTTGGACCACTGGTGGTCCGCAATGGCCTATCACGTAATCTGCAGGATCTCAGGAAGTTTCGGAATAATATTGACTTAAAGAATTTTGATTGAATGCAATACAAAGATTTGAAATGAAAAAATACTAAACATAAACTATCCATATTATCCTCTATTTCCGTGGTAGACACAAGTCTAATAGTAAAGGGAGCCTAAACCAACATTAAGTCAACAAATCCGAGCAATTATTTATCAAAAACTATGATGTTAAGAATTTAAAAAATAATTAAGCTATAACTAACTAATTTTATGTGATTATATGCTTTTTTGCTGAACATTAAATTTAATAAATTAATTTTGATCTTGTATTTATATTCCTAAAATGGACTAGGCTAAAAAAATACGTTTTTATGCACAATTATCAACCTATCCACCCTCCTACCCATCCCTCAGTGCACATAGCTACCATTTGATGTTCGTCCATCACCAAAACTTAAGAGAAATTCTGTTCTAGTTAGATTTAGCACTGATAGGTTAAGACCATTTGGGTAAAATAAATCCAACACATTGCAAACACAAGCCATAAATACAAAGTAAAAAGTTAAAACTTGCCTTTGTAAATCCACCTGGATCGTCGCGACTAAAAAGACTGTTATAAAACCCTGAAGAGCCAAGAAATCGAAAAGCATTCCAAGCGCTACGTATATAACCTTCCTCCCGTAAAGCGCCCAATATTCGCCAATGTCATACAACGTATTATCTATCAACAATCACTTAGCTCTAGGTTTCATATTTCACACATTCACACCCTATGTTTGTTCTTGAGCATAAAATGGCCATTGTATGAGGATTCCGTGACAACCTTTACCGTAGGGGTAAAAAAAAAGAGAGAGAAAGCGAAAGGGGGGGGGGGAGATAGACGTGTTTTCACTTTTTCGTTCTGTCTTCTTAAAGAAAGAAATAGAGGTGGAAAAAAAAACATAGCCTTCTCCTATTAACCTTCATTTTTTTTTTTTCAAATCGGAGTTTGACATGTAGCAACACCTAAGGATACAATGATGGGTTTGTGTGGATAGTTTTCTTCTAGATATTTCCTTTTTGCATCTCGGAAAGAATCTCTCGAACTCTTTGTCAGAAAGCTAGGGAAGGACCAGTATTTTTGTGGGTTTGTATATTTTGGAGGGGTGAAGAAGGGGGGATGCTCTTGGTTGACGAGCTGTCAACCCTGGTGACATCCTGAAGCTAAGTCCTGAGATATTTTCTTGTCTCTCTCCCCCTTTACCCTCAAACCATCTATACATCTCTCTCTCATTCACACCTACAATTAGCCTTCTCAAAACCACAGATCTTTATCGCCTTCAAAGGGATATTTTGCCGACGAAACCCGTTAAAGTTTCAAACATTATCTTTCTCTTTTACACTTTTTGAGATATTTTATCTACTATCTCATTTTCCCTTCGCTTTCTATAAAGATGGTAAAAAAAAAATTAGTAGATTTCAATAAGTGACTGCATGAAATGTTGATATCTATATTTAGTGACTGATTTATTAGACCCTAAATATGTAGACATTTATATTTAGTTTACTTGTAGAGTCATTTTATTATATTATTTGGCATATATGGACTCATATCGTCAACAATAAATATTGAACTATAAATTATTTTATATGTTTTTGGTAAGCTTTGTGGGATAACTTTAATATAGTTTTAATCAATGCAAACAAAACAAAAATTCCATAAACTTAGTCATAAGTTTTAAGTTTGAGCGCATAAAAGGCTACCTAGGTTTTTTTTCCCCCAAATCATGACCAGACATAGTTTTTCTTAAAACCGGAATGGTTGCAGTTAAACGAATTTTGTCCAACCCTGTTCCAGGACTATGTATTCACGCATCGAAGATTTCCCAGACATAACACGAAAATTCCCTTCTCACCTCATTTTTTTTTTTTACCTCTTATCTTAGAAGTGTCAACTGTCAGGTTAATTTCTTTCTTGTTTGGTGATTCCTTTAAACATCAACGAGCCTTATTTTTTATTTTTAGTAAAATGTAAAAAAAAAAGTGATAAAATCCATTAGGAATAGGATTAGAATATAAAATAGGGTGTTTTCTTAAGATGTTGTCTTGTAGAAAGCAGCCAAAAGAAAAGAGTAATTTTGAAGTTCTTTGAAGGGAGTGGAATCGCATCTGTCGATAACAGTTTGATGTAACCATCTAATGGGCCTCAGATTATTTACTTAAGATGACTCGTATTTTCATTCCTCTTCGACAGTAACCTCATGGAATACTTTAATCGATTTTCATACTGTAATGGAATATTTCTACTTATTAAAAACTAATGTCAATGAATAAACATTTGTAGCTTGGATATATTTCACCAATTTTATACTTTATACTCTTACTGAAAATAATTTGATGGATTTGTTTCTAACTGTAATATATCGATAAGGCTGAAAATTGACATTCATATAGATTTGGGTAACAGACAATTTAGCTGAAAAATATTTGAACTGGTTGCAATTTTGCAGAGGGAAGGACAGATTAACCAAGAAGATTATAGAGATAGGTAAACTGAACCAACAGGGGCTGTGATTGGGGTAGGACATTCGAACCCATGAGAATTGTTTGAGTAGTACTATTTAACCGATGAAAAGTGGTTAGCTAGTACAGTTGAATCAATGATAATTGGTGTGTTATAAAAGTTTAAACAATGACAATAGGTTGGGTAGAACAGTTTAAGCAATGATAATTGGTTAGCTAGGACAGTTGAACCAACGATAATTGGTTGGATAGGACAGTTAACTGATGAGAATCGATGTTTAAAACCATTGAGACAGTGAGAATTGTCATTGAACTGATAATACTTAGTGAAGTAGGACAGTTTAAAATATGAGAGTAGGTTTTTATATGGTTCTTAAATTAATTAGGATTGATGGAATTATACAGTTGAACTTATGAGAATTATTTTGGAAGGACTTTTGAAACATTGAGGATTGGTGGTACAGGGCAACTGAACCAATGAGAATAATATATTAGGGTAGGACAGTTGAATCGATGAGAAATTAATATAAGAAACAAGTCTATGTGAAGTTTAATATAATGTTGTTGACACAGACTGCAAATGGGCATATATTTTGTTGAGTTATTAATTTGCAAAAGGGATTCTAACTATCAGATCAAAACATATTTATAAATACAAATATTGATGCAATTTAAATAATTTAGATTTTGGCTAGGTTAAGTTAGGTTAGGTTCTGTAAGAGCTATTCTTATCTTAATAGGGAACAAAATCACTTGCAATCGGAGTCACGTTCGATAATGGTGGGCAAGTCCAATATTTTGAGTATAATCTATTTATTTAAAGTGAAGATATTAGTACCTTGAAGATAACTTAGAGTTAACCATAAATTAAACGTAGCTTATCTTTTCCTACTTCAATATGAAATAAGATTTAACAACCCTAGTACATGAAAATAGTTTATCTATTATTCATTTAATTTATTTCTTAAATTCTTTGTAGTTTATTTTTTCTAACACTTATTAAAGGCCTACTATATATTTCATATTAAATATATAAGTTTATAATTAATGATTTATTAATTTATTGCTAAACACTCTTGTATAACTTTGTATTTTTAAAGGTTTTAACTTGTTTGGTGTTATTTTAACTGTATCAATACTCTAATTCCTTAATTTTTTGTTTATAATCTTAATTAATATTCTTTATTCAACTTAAAACATGTTTCACTATTTTTTAAATTTAAATTACTATTACAATTTCTATTGTTTATTCAATTATAGCCAATAAACTACAATTTCTCATTCATAAGTCTTATCATATATTAAAATAACGCTACCTGCTACTTTTTCATTAATTTTAAAAATAAATTTCTAGCTCAACAATTCGCCCAAATATGCAATATTATTTAGTGTTTGTAAATTAATATTTGTTAATACATTCATACTAACCTTATAGTGTTAGTTTGAAATAAATTATAGTCAAACTATGTTGGAAAATAGTTATTTTTTGACTTAAGACAGCATGTATATAATTGAAAACAAATTAATTCTAATTTAATATTGTTTAGACTCCAAATTGAACTATTCCCCTATATATGTAACCATTGACCATTCATCAACGTTAATTGATTGAACTAAATATCATACACAATCTCTTAAGGCTTGAAAACTATTCTTACATTTTAAACAATGTCTTGATGATATTGCTATTGAGTGGGATGTCAAAATATTCAAGAACTTATTTATAATTTATTAATTTTCAAGATAGACGTACACTATGGCCAGTGGCGTGGAGTGAAGTGTTGCCAGGGTAAGCAGGGTTAGTTTAATTTCTAGTATTGCCCGTGAATTTTCTCATCACTCTTTAGAACACTCATTGGCCAAGTATTCCCATGTGAGGTATGTAGAGCACAGCCTGCGTGTTATAGGTTAAATGGGTATCGTAGGCACACCATTTCTTCTTCTGTGATTTTTATCCATTTGGAGCTGGGTACACACTCGGCAATTCATCTGGTTGATGTTACCTACGCCATCTGGTAGAATTATTATTATTATTAGCACCGCGTCTTACTACCCGTTCGGGTTATACGCACTTACGCTAATGTGCAATGGTAGGGTGATTGTGAGATGAAATGGAGGACCTACAGTTTAACGTGGAATCCGAACCACGGTGGAGGCCTGGCATTCCTCACATTCACAAGTTGTGATTAATACACATCTTGTCAGAGGTGAAGGAAGGGTTTGGCAATCAGATAAATCTGTGCCGGGACCGAGGATTGAACCCCGGACCCCCAGCACAGAGGTCTGACACCTTACCCCTAGACCACCAGGCCACCACCATCTGGTATACATCCCATGTATTAGGGGAGTTCAATAAGTGTGATACTTCCCTGACTCCGGTTGCCATACACACTTAATTTCTTTAAGCCAGTGCTAAAAGGGCTATCAATTTTGCCGGGAAAGGTATTTTCACATACCTTCCAGGGACCTTTTACATACAACGATCCACATGGGACCACCGGCTTTAATTCCCTTCCCAAGGAAGTTGTGCTAAGAATTTTTATCGCTAAAGAAAAAAAATCCGTCGACTTCAGCTGGGCACCCATGAACATCGGTTCTTGAGGCGAGCACTTGAGCCCAAGACTTCCGATGTTGACAGGCACACTGCATACACATTTAAAACAAGCTTTGCTTACCCTGGTAGCACTTTTTGAATTGACACGCCAATGACTATGGGCCAATTTCATAGTCGGCCTCAATAGTAATGCTACACAAAATACAGGACGACACCTACCTATACCAGAATGGAATGGCCCATTTTCATATGCGAAACTGATACATTCCATTCGAGTTTAGGTAGGTGTCGTCTTATTTAGTGTAGCGCCACACTTAAGCGTAGGCCTACTAAGTCTGACTGAAACTGATCCATATGGCTCGTATCCCACCACACCGGCAGGAAAGTATTCCAAATTTGATTCTTTCCCCATTTTCAAACAAAACCATGTACAAATGAACCAATGTGATGTGATTCGAACAAGTGCTCGCCATCTATTGCTGTAAACGTCTACTCGAAGCGCAGATAAATTTAATACTTTTGTTTGTAGCTGTGTCTTATTATACTACTATATGTCTTAGTTTTCAAGTAGGATATAAAATTTTTAAATCACGTTCAAACGCGCACTCTTGATCACATTGTCTATGACATTGGTATCGCAAAAGAATCGGTTGAGATTAAAATCATGAACAGGTGCATCAAAGGGTTTTTTACACTAATTATTTATCAGCATGGTTTTCCGCAGACACTCTCCACGCAAATGCAGGTGCACCTCTTCTAAAATTACCCTGGCCATCTACTTCCTCTTAGATTAAATTGTTTATAGCCCTACGGTGAAAACGTACCTTTTTTAAATCAGACTAACACAAAACAAACTAATATTTATATTCTTCAAATAGTTCAGTAATTTCAACTTTTTTTTATAAATAAATTGCTTTACTAATAATTAGTAAAGAAATGTATTTATAAAAAAAGCAGGGTAGGGCAGGGCAATTATTGTCATCGGTGCCAGATTTAACGGGGAAAGGAGCGATCATTATAACATGCTACACTACTTTTATATTATAACCTACCAGCCATCTTCTTAGTTTTGTTTTTTTACTACATTATTACAAAATATGCAAATATTTTTTCTCAACAAAGTGTAACGACAAAAGCTGGTAAGGCAAGACCTTATTTCACTTCTATTACTTTGTAGTAGGCCTATATTCAAGTACTTATATTTTATAAGGTGCAAGATCCAGTCTTAGTTTTTGATTTATTCAAAAGAGGTAAACAAAATAAGGAAAGGAAAACATATCATAAAGTAAAAAATTGTATTAATTAAATGAGCCTCTTTTTTTTTTCAAGAGGGAACAAGAAACAAAAACAGTTATAAACATTTTTTCCTAAGGTAGTTTTTCACTCAATTATGTAAACAACGCCTGGTCGAAATCACTTGGTGTTAAAATTTAAATAACTTTATATAAATAATTTGTCAAGACTTTCAAACTCACACAAAGCAATAGAGATGAGTAAAAGTTAAAAAAAAGTCACAATCTCAACCCCCAAAGGCTAAGATAGTCTTCGTTCAACTATATGAATTCCATAAACAAAGTGCAATTTAATTTAATTTAACGTGTAAATAGTAACTAATATTTTTTTTAAACCCTGTTTTACTCTGGCAGTACCCCGAGGCAGTGTAGATTTTATCCAGTGTTAATTAAAAACCGGGGTAGTAAAGGAGGGAAGATCGGATTGCCGGGAATGTCCGTCACATAAACACAGCATAAAGTACTTCACATATTAAAAATGACGCGTGCTTTTAGTACTTTTCCAAAAATCCTCCACCCCCCCTCCTGACTTTGTATTTTTGACATTTTATATTATGTTTTCAAAATATGAGTTTAACACTCAGTAAAGCCTACATTTCTATATTACAAAGCTAGCATTTCCACATGTTAAAAAAAAATTACTCTAAAGCTTTATTATTATGTTTTGTAGTGAAAGAAATATACACAATATAATGATGAAAATGGAATATACATCAAATTGGACCCATTAATTAAACTACAAACTCAAAAGCCTGCTAAGAATGTCATGCCTGAATGTAATTGTATGTCTACCGGTTCACTTATATGATAAGGAATATTGGAAAATGTGTTGAGTTTAGCATTTATATGAGCATTTATATGGGCAGTGATACGCACATGTCTCTATATCAGGGGTTTCCAACTATAAAGTGACTGAGGGCCATATTTGAATCAATGAATTTAGTGGAGGGCTCCAACATAGTCGGCTAATGTAAAGTAATGCAAAAACTAGAACAGATTTAACTATGAATTAAATAAGAAGTGGTAATATAAACATGTCTAATTACTCACTAAACCAATTTTACGACTAAAATATAGTAGGCCTATCTTTGATACGTCAATATAATAGAGCAGATATAAGGAAGAAATTAAACATTGAACAGTTAGAGCTTTCATTTATTTTCCCCACGCAAGTAAAAACTTTCCGTTTCTCATCTAAAAACATTAATACAGTAGATTAATTTCCCAAGAAAGTTCGTGGACCAAAAAATAAAAAGGTGTTGTGGGCTGCCAGTTGGAAACCCCTGCTCTATATGATTCAAATGTGTGCTTGCGATGTTTGATGCATTTGCCCACGAGGTTTGAAATTTATTTTGTGGTGGTTTATGCACCCTGGAAATACTTCATTTGATCATTTCAATTCAGAGTCAACACTAAATCAATTACTAGACTGCCGTTTTCATAATATTACTCTAGCTCTGCAGCGAATATATTACATAATATTAGCCTCTACATATTAGCATCAGTTCAAAGACCACGAGGGGGCTAGGCCTACTTAGCTTAGGTTGGTTTGAACATAAGTTTAACTGCGACACAATAGGGATTTACCTAGGACTAAAACTAAACTTGTACTTTTTTTTATATAGTGGTTTAAATTTTAATGAAAATAAATATTTGTGTTGTTGGTTTTTTATGGAGGTCTATTTTATTATCACAGCGTATTACTTACTAAAGTCTGTTCAGCGTAGGAATTGTTTTCTGAAAGGCCTTTTTCCTTACCAGAAATTTATTATATAGTAGGATATTGGTAGGAAAAAAGACCTTTCAGAGAGTAATTCCTACCGTGAATAGAGTATACCTGTTCATTCTATACGCTTATATGATAATTTAATCTTGTGTGATAAGAATGAGGTAGGAAACATTTTAGAAGTAATCTACACACATTTACGTGGAAGGAGATTGGGAAACCATTTAGGGGGGAAAAAAACCTCAGATCTAACCGGGATTTTAACCGCAATTTCTCCACCATCAGCAGGCCAGTCTAACTCAAGAGTGACACCTCAGAGCATTTGGCCACTGAAGTGGGTGCACCCGCATTTGCGGGGAGGGAGAGTAGAGCAGGAAACTATACACACAAAAAAAAAATATTTGCACACCCAGATGTGATTCGAGCCCCAACCTCCCCTTTACCTGTAAACTAGACTAGATGAGCCAATCATTTAATCCACTTTTCCGCCGAGGTCAATGACTAATTTCTCCCGAACTCTTTGACATCCTAAATCTTCCTGTCCAGAGTTTGTCGCGACATTTCTACATAACGCGTGCGCACAGGAAACTCGGGGGCCTCGCCCACGCCTCGGGGCTGTTAACACTTAACGGAGCGTCATATTTTTATTACCGCAGATAATTTGCAGAAATAACTGTCGCCTTTCAGGACCGATAACGTTTCACCTTGTCAGGATGAACACCCAGAGATAACGACTGTTTTTTATAGGCAGATGACTAATAAGTGACTTTAGGTGCGCCACCTACTCGAAGGGAAATAATTATCTTCACATTGTAACGCGAGAAAAAAAGACCAATGTTTTAGCAGTTTTTATACAGCAAACAAATTTTTTTTGTCCAATATACAGCAAATAGCCCATTGCTCAAGTAGAAACATAGGGTTTAATTTTCTTCACATCGTGATATCGACAGTTCCTTAATATATGTCCTGAGCGTAGTGACATTGAATAACAAACTTTTTAAATGAAGAGAAAATGTTGTCATTGAATACCAGGACACCGTTGACAGATATTCAACAACTGTTGAGGTCATCATATGAAGAAAATTAAATTATACGTTTGTACTGAAGCTATATTTGATTTATTTGGGTCAAAAAAAAGTTTTGCTTTAAAAACTGCAAAAACACCTTTTTTTCGAGTATCCTACATGTCCACTTTAATAAGCTTCAAAACCACTAAAATAATCTTCAACTATCTTTTAATTTCTAGTTTTGACCCTAAAAAAAATTAACTTTATTTTACTTTTATCTCAGAGCTGTGACTTTTCTTGTGAAACGTCGTTGAAAATGAGCTAATTTCATCTTTTTATGTTTAAAAAGTAAAATAATTAAACTTTTAAATTAAGGTATTTAATCCTATGAATACATATTGAGATATAGCACACTAATATTGGCGTGAACCATATTTTTAAATGACTAACAGCTTCTTAAATAACGTGGTATTTAACTATGGAACCCACCTAGGTGGCGTAGTTGGCTAACGCGCCAGTCGTGTTGAGCCAGACCACCGAGGACGGGGAGATCGAGGTTCGAATCTCGGTCGGGTGAACTAGGGGTGGTTTTTCCTAAATGGTTTTCCACTCTCCCTCCACTCAAATGCGGGTTCACTTCCTCTAAATTCAACCTTCTCAATTCCTAATCCATTAGTGTAATTAATACTTAAGCGTATAACCCGAACGGGTAGTAAGACGCGGTGCTAGATAATAAAAACTATGGACGTCCGCAACGCGTTCCAACCTCCCGGGTTGGTGAGACGCATTGCTAGACGTCTAGAAATACCGCTTTATTTAATACGTGGCCAGTTATTTCAAAATAAATTTGCTCCAAAATGGAGGGGAATGGTATCAACATGTTCCAATACGATTAAAACCTTTAAATTTTAAGTCTTATAATTAAATAAATGATGATTAAAAAAAAGGGAGGTAAACTCATTTTCAACTACGTTTTACGTCAAATGTTGCCGTTTTGAAATCCAATTAAATAGCGAGTAACGGTCTAGATCAACTCAAACATATAAAATCGACTTTTAATAGTATCACAGCATAACACATTTTAAGACAATTTATATTCTGACATTTTGGCCCAGTCAGTAGTGAGTCTGCTTGGTTAGCTATTCCCGGCAGAGTCAAAATATTTATCATTAGGGAAATGTGGAATTTTCCCTTTAACAGTGTTTTTTATTTGTATTTTTAACGTATGGCATTTCTGACTGGTAAGGACATGACATCCAGTTCGGTCGCCTGTATGTAGAATATTTGTCTCTCTATTGGAACAGAGTTTTGCCCAGGGTACACCTATAGAGGTTGTATTCACGTACTCGCAATGAGATGATGTTTTGATATTGAATATGGAGGTGTAGGCCAGTGGGTGTCTTAAACATAACTTAAACCTAATTTTACAAGCCTTTGGTGACCATTTGGATAATTCCTCTTAAGGTGGGGTGCTAGTGAGCGCCAATTTAGTGCATTCATTTTGCAGTTTTTATAGCATAAACTTTTTTGGCCAATATCAAATATTTATTCTATAGAAACATAGAGTTATGTTTACTGCACATGTTAATCTCAACAGTTCTTGAATATCTGTCATGAGCATAGCGGCATTTGGTGACAAAACTTTTTAAATGCAGAGAAAAAGTTGTCACTAGATTCCAGGACACCCTCGACAGATATTAAAGAACTGTTGAGATTAGCATGCACGGAAAACTAAACTCTATGTTTCTATAGAAGAAATATTTGATTTATTTTGGCCAAAAAAAGTTTATGCTATAAAAACTTCGAAAATACTGCCCTAAACTCACGCTCACTAGCACCCCACCTTAAGATAAATACCCGAGGTACCAGCCGGGAATCTAACCCAAGCTCGTAGCTAGATGCACTAATCACTACACGGGGCAGGATTTCACAGTAACGTGTTAACGGCAGAAGATTGGATGTTCCATATGTTGTAGATTTAAGTTAGTTTATAAGTCGTGTGTTGGTTGATGTATCAGTCAGTTCAGAAAGTTCACGTTAAACCCCCCCTCCCCCTCTTCCCACACACAAAAAAAGGATTTTAGTTTTTGAGGTTTTGAAGCTTTAGAACTGCTATGCCCTTAAATAATACAACACTTTTTTTTTAGTAAATATAAACAAAATTGTAAAATATCAGGTATTATTAAAATAATATGTATCTGAGTGTGCATTTGTATTGTACGTGGGTGCGTTCAGACTCACGTGTGTTGGTGGGTCCTCCCCCCCACCTTCCCCCCCCCCACCTTTTCCACGCCACCATCCCCCTACCGTTGAAGTTGCCGCTAATGTAACCAATTCATGTATGCTGGGAAAGCGCGCTGGCTGGTAAATTAAAAGTAAGCAAAATGTTTGTACACTCTATCAACGACTTTTGGGGATATTTTTATTAATATTAAAGAGTTTTTAAATGTAGTACTAGATTTACTTTCATGTATTCACACTATGCTACATATGACTATTGAAAAGTAGCGAGCGTGAACGTATCAATTATCAAGATATTGCCCACAAGAGAGGGTTGGATTATATTGTCCTATTGATTTAGTTAAGAGTGGGAGATTTTTACCAAACTTTAGGGCTAGTGGGGCTCTTGGAGCGAAGATAACCAAGCCAGGAACTTGTACTAGTTGTAATTACTTTATAGTTTATATTTATTCTTAGAGTAGCACTTGAAGTAAGTCCATTTCCACACTTCGACCAAGCAACACGATACAGCAGGGGGGAAAACCCTTTTCTTCAATCAAATTTATTTTAATTTTATTACAGCTCTAGAAATTAATGGTAAATTAATTATAAAAGATGCAGAAAATAAAAAAGGAACTGTATTTTTATAACGAAAAAAAATTGTTTTTTAAAATATTTTATAGCTTATATAGAAAAATAGAACTCTAATAAATATATATATATATATAAAATATTGTTTATATATATATGCTGAAGAGTCTGTCTGTCATCAGCATTGCGCGATATCTACCGCAAGCATAGGTATGACATTTTAAAGCTATTAGCCCCTGTGTACCAAAGTATGCACTTCAAAGCTGGAATTTAAATTTTTGATTTGACTTTTTTTAAATTTATCAAAGACTGGGTCTGAAGAAATAAAATGATGAGCTTTAATTTCTGTCAGTTTGAATCAAAGAAAAGCGTTGCCTGGAGTAACCACGCAATGCATCGCTTTATTGCTTTTTTTGTCAGTGAACTTAGGCCGCCAATGCGTCCTCTCCTCTGCCTCCTCCTTCAGTTATCAGAATTTTCTTCTTAATTCAAGTAATCCAATATTTGAGCTATAATTAGATTAAATTATTATGTTAATATACTAGCTAGCACTAATCTTAAAAGAAAAAAATCATTAGAAATATTTCTGAGAACAGATTGTAAAATATATTTCAAGTAAATAATAGCCTAAAATTTATTTATTTTGCCAATCAACTTCTACAAACAGGTCACATGTTCAAATTTGGTACGAAATACATTGCAAGACTACACAAAGCAAATAAGAATATTAAATTCAAAGAAATTAGTGCATGGCAAAATAAGCTTAAATAACTTACCAGTTTCTACCACTGTTGTGTAATTGTGGGCTTTGGTAACAAGGAACAGCGAAAATAAAGCCCGGTCCACACGCAAGGTTTTGTACATTTCACCTGCGCAGTTCAAGAAGTTGTAGGCAAGACGTTGCGTGTGTACCTGAAAGCTGTGCAATCATGTGAACTGCGTGGAGACGTTACACGGAGACGAAAAATTGAGTCCAACAGCATATCTATCGGTGACATACACATACATGTTGGTGCGTGTGGACGCGTCCCTCTGTCTTATCTACACATGTTGCTCAGTTTTCCTTTTATGTTGGTGCAGGAACAGTATTTTCGGGGCTCATACATTTTGTTTTCTATTTTCCTTGGTCAATTTTTACTTTCTCGCTATTTACAGGTAGAGAAAGTAATGTGATCGAGATCTTATGAATGTTGACGTTTCATGACCCACCGAATCCAAAAAAGTTGTTTTTGAATTTCCGTCTGTCTGTACCTTGGACTAGAGCCTAAACTATTTAACCTATGAGGCTAAAACTTGTTTTTTTCAACGATGATTGATCTTCATCACTATTCACGTGGGTTTCTTACGGATATTCATGAACTTGTGTCTTTTCAGTAGCCGAAGTCTGGACCATCTTGAACGTCACATGTACTCTAGACGTATAATTTTCCTTCTTTTTTCTAATCAAATTTCAATAACTGACCAGATTAGGACTTTCTCCATGATGGATTCTTGGGAACAGAGTGGATAAAACGTTGCTGAAAACTGTAATGTCAGAGTATTAAAACGTTGAGTGTGAACCGAGCTTAAGGCCTTAGAATAGATATTGTTATTCTGAAATTAGAAACTGCCTTCGGCCAAGATTCCATTGACTTTTGACAGATGTTAGTCCTCCTCGAATTTCAGAAGAAAAAAAACAACTTTTTTTAGCAATTGTTTTAGTCGAAACGTCTAACACACAGGCTATCATTGGATTAATCTCACTAGTAGAGATGATAAGGGTAACTTAGAAGAAGTGCATCTGGATTAGCGTGTAGGGAGAATGGCCAGATTCGAATACTAGCCTCTCCGTCAACTAGACCGGTGAACGTACACTCCATTCACGTAGGAATTTCTCTCTGAAAGGTATTTTTTCCTACCATTATCCTACTATATAATAGATTTCTGGTAGGGAAAAAGGCCTTTCAGAAAACAATTTCTACGCTGAACAGACTTTATAAGATCACGCTATCGTATTTGGTTGTACTGTATCCGACCCAACATAATCTAGCCTAACCGAACACAGATAGGTTTTAAATTAGAAAACAAGTTTCAGTGTTTAACCTCTTAGCTCAGTCTGTAGCGCATCTGTCATCTGAGTTTAAGACTCCATGGTTCAATTCCTGGTGTGGTAGAAAATTGCCTTCGCAGTGACGAATTACCTCTTAAGTGTCTCATATATAAAAGGTAAATTAATAAAATACAGAACTTAAGGTGGGAGTGTAGGAAATGCGAGTTAAGGGTAATATTTTTGCAGTTTTTATAGCAAAACATTTTTTTGGTCAAAATAGATTAAAACATTCTCGATTAGAAACATAAGAGTTTAATTTCCTTCTCTTGGTGACCTCAACAGTTCTTTAATATATGTCAAGGATGTCCTGGAATTTAATGATAACTTTTTATTTCTATTCATTTAAAAAGTTTTTCTGTTAATGCCGCTATGCTCATGACAGATATTGAACAACTGTTGACATCACTGTGTGAATAAAATTAAACTCTACGTTTCTACTGAAGCAATACTTTATTTATTTTGACAAAAAAAATTATGTGCTATAAAAATTGCAAAAACACTTAACTTTTCTCGCATTACTTACACCCTTAAGATATTATTTATGAGATTTTCACCTTTACTACACATTTTCACATCCTACTAAAACGTTTCCAAATAAAAACTCATTTTTATCCCTGAAAACATGTGTCCCTAAAACACAACTTTTGTTTACGGTTTTTGGACTATCGCTTTCCCTTCCTAAGCTGTTCCTTCATTCACGCTTGTGTGACTATCCTGATTTCCTAAAGTAGGGGTCAGAAACCTTTTAAGCATGAAGATCTATTTTCAAAAATATGTTTTACTCTTGGGGGTGTCAAGAAAACTGTTGATTTTTATATTTGAATTTTCAAATTTTATTTATGTATTTATTAGTGACAGGTTGAGAATATACATATTTTAAATGTAATAAACAAAACATAAATTATGATATTATCATTCTTCAGATTTAAATATTCGAACCTCAAATTTTGAGGCATGTTACAAAGTGGGCTTATTGTTAAAAACTTATGATTATTATATTATTATTATTATTATTATTATTATTATTATTATTATCACCGCGTCTTACTACCCGTTCGGGCCACACGCACTTACACTAATGTGTAATGGTAGGGTGATTGTGAGATGAAATGGAGGACCTACAGTTTAACGTGGGATCCGAACCACGGTGGAGGCCTGGCATTCCACACATTCACAAGTTGTGATTAATACACGTCTTGTCAGAGGTGAAGGAAGGGTTTGGCAATCAGATAAATCTGTGCCAGGACCGAGGATTGAACCCCGGACCCTAAGCACAGAAGTCTGACACCTTATCCCTAGACCGCCAGGTCACCATATGAATATGATAATGGAATAATTGATTGAGGACTAATGAGGACTACATAACAAGGAAGTTTAATTTCAAATAATATTCGACAGCCACCCTGTTATTTATCATACAAAACTATTTAACAAAACATGTACAAAATTACGCCGGGTGCCTATAATCGCCTAAAATGTGTCAAGGGGGTGCCACGGCTCCCGCGGGAACCAACCCCAGCCCTAGAGACTCTCACTTCCTCTGATAATACAATATCGCGCCTCTCCTCTATGCAGTTTTTACCCCGTGTCTCCCCTCCCCCCGCATGCATTGTCACGGTCCGAGGAGAGTGCATCGGAGATTTTATGCCTCACATGGCCCCTCCGGGCAGCGCCGCGCACGAAATGTTTTGTTCCCGTCCCTCGCGGATTAATTACTTTCGGCCGATAATTAATAAGCAATACACTATTGATGTGCTAATCAGCGGCCTAATGTGATTTGCGAAAACAAATTTCGACTTGTGCCCGCTCACACAGTCGGCTCTGCATGGCTCGGTTCGGTGTATGTGTTTAGGGGGAGGGCAGGGGAAGTCACATGCGAATGAATTTTATCGTTAACAATGCAGGCCTAAAATCAGGCCTAGAACGTAAATAGACGACCATAAAGAGCAGGACAATGCTTCGACGGCTGCCTATGTTTGTATGTAGCCTGAAAACAAGGGCAAGCCTAGGATTAAGTTATTAACTATTATGTTTAAAAATAGTTTTTTTTAATATTCTTGGAAATAATAGAGTTTCTAGACTAAGCTTTTTCGGTCTACTAAACATGAAACTATTCACAGAATTTTTTTTTTAAAGAACAAATTTTGGTTTCAATCAAGTTTTTTTTAGCGTCTTATTACCCGTGTGGGATATAATTTTACATAGTCTTATGTACTAATTATGCTAATGGTTTTAGGGGTTTTGAAGGTTATATTTAGAGGAAGTGTAGCCTGTACCCGCATTTGCTTGAAGGGAAAATGGAAAAGAATTTTGGGAAAAAAACTTAGCACACCCGACAGAGATTCGATACTAGATATTCCCGTCATCGGGAATCTTGTCTTCTGCAAGAGTAGCGCCTTAGACCATGCAGCCACCGAAGCTGGTTTTACTCGTCCTGTCTTATTTTTTATCTATCGCACTTTTACACTCTCCCAACTATTTTATAAAACGGTTCAACATTCATACAACCCGCACTGGTATTCACGTGTGTTTGGTTATAATTTTTGTCTGGTCTTGTTTGCTGGTGGTGAGGCTGGGGTTCAAATTCCGATCGGGTGTACTAAGGCGTTTTTCATACATTTTTATCTCTCTCCCTACTCTCTTTGAGTCTTATATGTCGTCTCTATTACCTTTGTATACAAATGAGGATAGCTCAGACGGGTAGCATTAATCTGCGTGTGTGGATAATAAATATTCAATGACTTCCTCTAAAAAAATCTAGTCTTACTACCCATCTGGGATATACACATTTTAATTATGTTATTATGGTAGGCATGAGGAAGGTATAATTTAGGAGTGAATTTTTCCGTATTTGTGTGGAGGGAGAATGGGAAACCATTTAGAAAAAAAATAACAACACACCTGGCCGAGATGCGAACCTTGACCTATCCATTATAAACAAACCAGACTGGATGAGCTTTAGTGTCCTTTCAAGAAAATATAACCAACGATCTTTTAAACCGCACGACATAAATCATGTCTGCTTTATAGTTTTAAAATTTATTGATTAAACTCTTGGGTCGGTATAGCATCAGTGGGGTTATGAAAACTACCTATATAATATGTATTTTTAGCACCGCATCTTTCTACCCGTTTGGGTTATAGGCTAATGTACTAATTACTTCAATGTGCTAAGGATGAGGAAGTTTAACTTTAGAGGAAGTGTACCTGCATTGACGTGAAGGGAGGCTGAAAAACCATCCTCATTATACCCGACTAGAATTCTAACCCTGATCTCCCCGTCATCGACAGTATAGTTAATTGCGATAGTGACACCTTATACCATTCGGCCACTGAAGTGGGTCTACTTATATAAATTGTCTACATAGAACTCTAAAATAATACACGTAGTATAAACTTTATTAGATTTCTGTACTTTAAATTAATTATTTCAACATGGGATAGTTGTATCTATATTTTAATATTTTGGCGTTGATCTAATTTCATGGGTTTATTTAAAAATATATAACAACAAATATTGTACTTTAAAGTATTTCATTTGTCGATTAAATAGTCAGTTTTATCATGTATCAGACGATTATTTTCCAAAGTTAATTAATGTTTTGAACTACCTTATTTAATATATTATTTTTTGTAAACGTTTTAAAAATCTATTAATAAAATTTAATTAAATATGTAAATTCATGTATAGGATTATTATGTAGCTGACATTTCAACAATATTTAAATTATTAACGAAATATGTTTGAATATAATTTTAATATTGATATTTTTAAATTATTATTTTAAATGTTAAAACTTAAAAGCTAATATTTTTGAACATTTATACCAAGCTTAGTGATTAATTTATGACATTATGAAATGCAGGTACAATAATAATTCCTACCTTTGAGGTATAGTAATGAACTTGAAATATATTTAGTAGAACCTAAATAATTATAAATAATTTACGTTATTTAGGGAATGTATAGACGCTACTATAATAGGGTTCCTGATGACATAAATGTGTCGTTTAAGTTTACAAAAAAAAATTCACAAAAATTCCAAAACGTCTGATCTGCTGCTGTTATTTAATACAAACCCTGTGATTTATACCGGTGGTATTCAAACTTTTTTTCCTCGTACTCCCAGATTTTATTTATATTCAACTTAAGCAAAAATTTCTTTCATTTGTGCACTCAGTTTGAGTGTTAGGTAAGATTTTTTTTCAAATGTTTAACTTATTTTAATATATTGATTTCAATAATTTCCTTAGGATTGCCATAGTTTAAGATTGTGCAAGAAGGAACTTTAAAAATGTTGCTCGCCGGGTTTGTACGTCCTACTTTGATACAGTTTTGATGCGGTCTACCCGATTATCCGTGAGAAAAACGGGTCACACAGCTAGTCTTATTATAAACGTATCGTTAACACTTTAACAAGTAGCAATATTATATTTATTAAAGCCCAAAATTATCAAGGTATTAGTTTTAAAAAAAAAGACAGAGACCACGTAACGTTCAATTGAAGCGTCTTACGGCGCACTCGCTCTAGTATAGAGTCTACCTACGATCGGAGTGTAGGCAAATGACAGCTAACAGAACGTTCTTTATTGCAAACATTGGCTGGAATTATTATTATAATCGTTTGTTTTGACAACACTTGTTACTAATAATATATTATTACTAAATACATAATTATTATTTCCGAATAGATTGCTAGTAGTGACTTTCAGCAAATGTTTGTAATACAGGACCCTCTGCTAGCTGTTACTTACCTACACTCCTACCGTAGATAGGGTACAGAGCTCGCGAGTTAGGTAAGACACATTGACACGGAAGTCTGTCGTGCAGAAAGGACGTTGTGAGGTCTCTGAAACCTTACAACTGATAACAAGCATAGGACTTGAGGGATGGGGGGCAGAGCTCTGAAAACTAGACCACATTCCCGAACTGCTTTGTTCAGCCTGATTTGTGCTGACACTTTCCTGAACACCTGCTCTAGTTTAGTCAACTCTGTGCTGACACTTTCCTGAACAACTGCTCTAGTTTGATTAGCTCTGTGCTGACACTTTCCTGAACAACAGTTCTAGTTTAGTCAGCTCTGTGCTGACACTTTCCTGAACAACAGTTCTAGTTTAGTCAGCTCTGTGCTGACACTTTCCTGAACAATGGGTCTAGTTTAGTCAGCTCTGTGCTGACACTTTCCTGAACAACAATTCTAGTTTAGTCAGCTCTGTGCTGACACTTTCCTGAACAATGGTTTTAGCTTAGTTAGCTATGTGCTGACACTTTCCTGAACAACAGTTCAAGTTTAGTCAGCTATGTGCTGACACTTTCCTGCACAACTGCTCTAGTTTGATTAGCTCTGTGCTGACACTTTCCTGCACAGCTGCTTTAGTTTGATTAGCTATGTGCTGACACTTTCCTGAACAACAGTTCTAGTTTAGTCAGCTATGTGCTGACACTTTCCTGCACAACTGCTCTAGTTTGATTAGTTATGTGCTGACACTTTCCTGAACAACAGTTCAAGTTTAGTCAGCTATGTGCTGAAACTTTCCTGCACAACTGCTCTAGTTTGATTAGCTCTGTGCTGACACTTTCCTGCACAGCTGCTTTAGTTTAGTCAGATCTGTACTTACACTTCCCTGAACTGCTCTAGTTTGATTAGCTCTGTGCTGACACTTTCCTGAACAACTGCTCTAGTTTGATTAGCTCTGTGCTGACACTTTCCTGCACAGCTGCTCTAGTTTGATTAGCTATGTGCTGACACTTTCCTGCACAACTGCTCTAGTTTGATTAGCTCTGTGCTGACACTTTCCTGCACAGCTGCTCTAGTTTGATTAGCTCTGTGCTGACACTTTCCTGCACAGCTGCTCTAGTTTGATTAGCTATGTGCTGACACTTTCCTGCACAACTGCTCTAGTTTGATTAGCTCTGTGCTGACACTTTCCTGCACAACTGCTCTAGTTTGATTAGCTCTGTGCTGACACTTTCCTGCACAACTGCTCTAGTTTGATTAGCTCTGTGCTGACACTTTCCTGCACAGCTGCTTTAGTTTAGTCAGATCTGTACTTACACTTCCCTGAATTGCTCTAGTTTAATTATCTCTGTGCTGACACTGTCCTGAACTGCTCTAGTTTAGTCAGCTATGTGCTGACACTTTCCTGAACAACAGTTCTAGTTTAGTCAGCTCTGTGCTGACACTTTCCTGAATAACTGCTCTGGTTTAGTCAACTCTGTGCTGACACTTTCCTGAACTGATATAGTTTAGTCAGTTCTGTGACTCCTACATCTCAACTTTTAAGTCATAGTTTTTGGGTTCATCTATTAAAATACTTAGAAGCGTTAGTTTTAGTTCATTAATGCAACTGTCTTCGAACCAGGATTTGGAGGGTTGATAACCAGCCGAATACATTGTGGTTTCTAACTCTATCTACATGTGAATGCTGGTGAAATTACTAATAAATCTTAATACAACTTCATCTTCTTCTCTTAATTAAGTAGATGAGAGCACTAAGCAGAATTAATATTTCAGTAAACTACAATTTAAATAAAGGGTACAAATATATACAAACTTATAGCTTGAGACGCATAAAAATACAGTTTACGTATAGACTTATATTGTTTTTTATAGTATGAAACAATCCCCAAACAAAAATTTATAACAAAATACTAAAGGACATTTTCGGAAAACCTCAAATTTTCAAAAGTCAATCATTAGTAGTAAAGTACCCTTATATGAATATTTAAAAAAATACATCCTTATCCAAATATAAAACAATCTTTAGATATACATTTTGAACAAAGCCGTTAAAGTCATTTTTGAAGAAAAATTAAAATTTTCAAAGATCAGTCACCAGTAAAGTAGGCCTAACCTTAATTCATATTTCCTAAAAAAATTAAGTAAAAAAATGTTATTTTTTATGTAAAACACTCAACTAGAATCTAATTTAAGCCAAATTGTTGAAGCCGTTTTCAAAAATTCATAATTTAAAAAAATTGTCCATCAGTAAACAATCATTAATATTAGATCTTTAGTAAAAATCATTATTTGGCCTCGAGGTATGACTATATAATATCTAAATATCAAATTTGAACGAAATCTATCGAGCCATTTCGGCTGTAGTCCCAGTTACAGAGAGAGATATCTTACATAGGACATGAGAACAATAAGACCTTTTTTGGGTGGGGTGAGATGGGGGGAGGGGAGCAGATAAAAGTCTATAACCGGGTTTTCCAACTTAAAAGTGCCCCGAAAGCCACAAATGAATCCACGAGTATAGTGTTAGGCCGCACCATAATCAGCTGATTTTTGTCAATTTACGCAAAAAGCAAGCACAAGTTTTTTTTTTGTGAATGAAATGAGAAGTTGTAATTTAAACAGGTTTATTTATCATTAGGTGTTCTGTCTTACGACAGGTCTATTCTTTTTGTCAGTGAACTTAAACCGCCAATACGCACTCTGCCTCCTTCAGCTCCCAGAATATTCTTTCCGTGTCATCTAGTATTTGAATCCTCCTCCATACTTAGCTTCTCTTTCCCTCAAACTTTCCTTCTATGACGTTGTGCAGAATACAGTTCCTCTGATCCAGTTTGCTTTGCGCCGAAGAATCACATCCAAAATGGTTCCCTTCCCACCCACTGTTTGGTTACATATATATTTTTCGAATATTTTGACTAATACATATGTTACTATCTTTGCTACGTCTTACTGTTTACGTATTTTTTAAGCACCACGTCTTACTACCCGTTCAGGCTATACGAATATGTACTAATTACGTTAATGGTTTTAGGGATGGGGAAGGCCATATTTAGAGGAAGTGTATCCGCATTTGCGTGTAGGGAAAGTGGAAAACCACTTTGGGAAAACAACCCTAGTACACCCGACTGAGAATCGAATCGTAATCGGCAGTCTAGTCTACTGTGATAATGACGCCTTAGAGCATGCGGCCACCGAAGCGGGTTTTTACCTTTTTCCCACGTAAGTCAAAACTTTCCATTCCTCGGCTAAAGGCATCAATTTTACTACATTAAATTACTTTTTCAAGAATCTTCGTGACCCGCAAATAAAAAAAGGCAACAGCGGGCCGCTAGTTGGAAGCCACTGTTCTCTATATAAGGGGTCGCCAAACTTGATCAGTTTAGGAGCTATTTTAAAAATGCCAAATTGTTTCGCGAGCTACACAGATTAAAAATTTGCTCTATCATGTATTGGTTACTAGCCTACTGTAACTTGTACAGAGGTTTTGCCACATTTGTTCAATAGAAAGTTAGCTTTGTGGCTTGGATTTGCAATTTTTGTAATGGTAATAATGTAAAACTACTAGCAAGTTTTGCGCTAAAATTAACTTGAGAATGCTAAAAATTACAATAATTATTAATTTTTTCAAACAAATTAAATAATAGTCAAATATATTATTTTAAATTTGAAGTGTAGTTTACTGTGAAAAATGGCATTCACTAACGTTTGATTAAATTTTTGTGCGTAGATTTTAACTATCATTCGAATGCAGTTATCAAAATGTTCATATGTGAGCCTACTTCTTTAGTTGTTTTTACCACCTTCCGTATAAAATTACGACTTATTCAGATTGGCACCTTCACTCTAATTGCAACACAAACCAGAACTAAATAATTATCCTTCGAGACAAAAGGCCCAACATTTTAAGGCAACACTCTTAAACGATAAGTCACGTTGTAAAAGCACCAAATACATTTCTTGTGCGAGCCACCGGTAGCTCGTGATCAATCTTTAGATCTTACGATCCATAATAATCTCAAGGTGTAAAATGTTTCACGTCGACCTTTGTGGTTTTGGGGTAAGTTGCTCACCTCAGGACCCGATGTTCATGGGTTCTAACCCAGTTGAGGTAGACGTATTTTTCTAGAACGATAAAAATCTGTTTCAAAACTTCCTTCGGAGTAGTAGTAAAGCAGTCGATCACATGTCGATTGTGGCATGTAAAATAACCTTGTAAGGTATGTGGAAATATCTTCGGCAAGATTGGTAGTTTCTTTCACTCTCTCTCATAGAAATTCTCGTGTTCTGATACAATCAGTCGATTATTGCACGATAAATACTTCAAATAATAATATTTTGGTTCACGGTTACAATACTTTATCTATAAGAGAAAGTAAAATTATGTCAAATGTATGATTTAAAATATTTTGAACCAATAGACCTATAAAGTTATTTCAATATTATTCGGGAACTAAACATATATGACACAATGATGCCCTTGGTGAGGGTTTAATTGAATGATGACAGGTTTGGGGGGCAGAGGGGTTGTAACATGGGCGGGTTAGGAACTCCCCTTTTACCTCTCAACTAAACTCTTGGGAGTGTTCACGTCGACGTGAGTGATGAAGAGTAGGGGTTGGGGGGTTGTTGGGTTTTGAGACCTCCCCTTCGTTACTTCGTCTCATTGAAACTACCGGTAAGGGACTGACCCCCCACACCACTGATGCATCCAGTACTAAAAATACAGCTACCGGTACTTTACGAGTTTAAAAAGAGGGATGGCGGGGAACCTTTGCTAAGGGGGGAGGGTCCTCTTGAACGTGGTTGAGAGCGTTGAGGCCTTGAGCTTCAGTCACTGATAATCTACTTCTAAAATATTCTGGTTCAAATCTCGGTGAGTGAGGAACTAATTCTTTGTGGACCCGCCTCGGTGGCGTAGTTGGCTAACGCGCCAGTCGTGTTGAGCCAGACCACCGAGGACGGGGAGATCGAGGTTCGAATCTCGGTCGGGTGAACTGGGGGGGGGGGGGTGTTCCTAAATGGTTTTCCACTCTCCCTCCACGCAAATGCGGGTTCACTTCCTCTAAATTCAACCTTCCCAATTCCTAATCCATTAGTGTAATTAGTACTTAAGCGTATAACTCGAATGGGTAGTAAGACGCAGTGCTAAAAAAAAAATCTGTGGGAGGCGTGGAAGCTGACATGAGTACGAGGGGTATCTTTCAGATATACTTTACTCACCCTTTGCCCTTAAATTAGTGTAAGTAAAATACAGTTTCTTGTCTTCATTGATATTATAATTTTCCAACCTGCTTCGGTGGTCGCATGGTCTAAGGCGTCACTCTCACCAATGACAGAGCGATAAGGGTCGGCTGTACTGAGGATTTTTTCTTAAATGGCTTTCCAATCTCCATCCACACAAATGTTGGTACACTTCTTTTAAATTCAACACTCCTCATCCCCAACTTATTAGCGTAATTAGTGCATCTGCGTATTACATGAGAAGATAGTAAAACATGGTGCTTGGAAAAAAATTACAACTAAATGTAACACAATCTTTAATTAAAGTATACAAAAATAGCTATTCTTCGTTCTCTCACACCTTCAAGGGTCGAAACGGGTACCACCGAAGTGACGTGTTTTGAGGAGAATCCCCGCGGTGACATCGATGGGTTTGTAGTAGGTACTAGAAGTAAAAAAGATCCCAGTAGTACCAACAGTCAAGTTGTTTCCCTATTCATTGTTGGCGGTCGAGTGGGTGGAACTTGAGGTCCTCAGCGCTCTAATCTGCGCCCCATTGTACCCTCAAGCACGCGTATTGTTGGTACAACTGCAAGAGTCACGTGACCAACCAGGATCCCCGCAGGGCTCCTGGAAAAATAAAGGCATCTCTGCACATGCTTAAGTCGTTAAATTAGGAACAAAATAAAAAAAACTGTATCGGTAAGTACGCGGACTAAATGTAAAACTTTTCATCTGCTTTCCCGGTGAGGGGGATTCAAAAACATGTTTCTTTCCTGAATGTTTTACTATTCTCTCTCCCCACCAATGTGGGTACATTTCCTCACTACACCATTAGCGTGATTAAATTCGGATAGCCCAGAAAGACAGCACGATGCGGTGCAAATAAAAGGATAAAAACTTGATAAGTAACTTATTCATACTAGCGTAATTATATAAATAGTCTAGAGCTATAGGCACTTAACCTAACCTTAATGACATCAACATTAAGGGCCAGTTTCATAGTCAGATTTAGTACGCCTCAAGTGCGGCGCTATACTAAATACAAGACGTCACCTATACTCCATTCACGGTAGGAATTACTCTCTGAAAGGTCTTATTTCCTACCAATATCCTACTATATAATAGATTTCTGGTAGGGAAAAAGGCCTTTCAGAGAACAATTCCTATGCTGAACAGACTTTACCTGAAATTGAATGGAATGGGCCAGTTTAACATGCGAAACTGGCCTATTCCATTTTGGTCTAGGTAGGTGTCGTCCTGTATTTAGTATCGACTCGCACTTTAGGCGCACTAAATCTGACTATGAAACTGGCCCTAAGATTAGGAAATGCTAGTACAGGCAAATGAAGCAATGTAATAATAATAATCAACACAGACGATCATCTAAGTACAAATTTAGTTGTTCCCAGTTTAATTTTCGCGTATGCGTGGAGACGCGTTTTTTGAGGGACTCTTTAAGAAGTTCGTGTTCACTCACTCCCCCACCCCCCAGCCCCACACTAACCACTCCCCGACACTTGTTGGATTAGATCACGGTCTACATTTCGATTGTTTTAAACCCTTCCACCCCCACCTCACACACTCCCACCCCTTCACACATGACTGACTTTCTTCAATAAGGCTGCCAAACGAAGCAATCAGAAAAATAAAACGATTAAAATTTGTTCAACACTCAAAAAATACCCCCCCTGTTCAGTGTTCATCCCCCGTCCCCCTGGTATTATTATAAGCCCTTGCACTAGTGTAAAAAGTCTACTGAAGTACTATATGCCTATATGGCTAGAATATATGGGTTTCAATCTTATCTCTAAACCGAGTGGTTGGAAAGGCAAATAACACGTATCACTAGCTTCAAGGTATGATACCAGGATGTGGTTTAAATAACGTCTTAATTTTTCCATCTTATTATTCATAGTCTGATTTAGATGATAAGGAATGATTTTGACACTTTTAATGGTTGTTAAAAATAATTTTCCTGAATCTATACGTGAAGTCATATGATCTGCATGTATCACTTTTCATATATTATAATATCAATACCTAATATATAATACTGATATTAAAGTATTATAAATTATGACTGAAAAAAAGTATTAATCTCTTAAGTTCCTTTGTACATTCCTTGTATACAATTATTCCTGGTGATAGGGCTGGGTGTGTACTAATGGTGCTCTGTCCTGAATTAAGTTAGTTTGTAAGTAATGGGAGTGGTTTATATTCAACTGTGGGGCTTTAATTTTCTTTACATTTGATTGTTGGTATATTCCCTTATAATCACGCGCCCTAATCCGGTTATTTAACGTTAAATAAGTTTCGGACTTCTGTGCTTGGGGTCTGGGGTTCACTCCTCAGTTCCGGCACAGATATATCTGATTTGCCAAACCCTTTCTTCACCTCTGACAAGACGTGTATTAATCACAACTTGTGAATGTGTGGAATGCCAGGCCTCCACCGTGGTTCGGATTCCACGTTAAACTGTAGGTCCTCTATTTCATCTCACAATCACCCTACCATTGCACATTAGCGTAAGTGCGTATAACCCGAATGGGTAGTAAGACGCGGAGCTAATAATAATAATAATAGATGATAATGATGATAATAATGATAATGATGATAATAATAATAATAATAATTAATAATATAGCAAAGCATTTTATTTTCAAAAATAAATAAAATATTTCTCCATTAAAAACATAGAGTTTAATTTTCTTCACGTGGTGCTATCAACATTTCTTGAATATCTGTCATGAGGATATTAGAAACTCATGAGAATTCTTTAAAATGAAGCTAAGCGGCTACCATTTAATTCTAGGACACCCTTGACAGATATTCCAGAACTGTTGAGGTCAACATGTGAAGAAAATTAAACTTTATCTTTCTACTGTAGAAATATTTGATTTATTTCTTAGAAACTTTTTTTTTCTTTAAAAACTGCAAAAATACTAACTTATGTATGGCTAGTACTGGCGTTGGAGAGTAACTATTCCATTTCCTGATCTTTCTAGAAGTTTCATTGGCACTGTTTCTTTCTGCTTTGAACAAACTTTCATGCTCAACATAGGTTCTGATATAGACAGACATATTATAAGCGAGTAGGGATAAAGATCTATATATAGATATATAGATATATATTAGCGTGGAGAGAGGGTGGGGAATCAACAGTAAACATCCTCTATGGAAACCCACCACGGGCGCGCCCGCTCTGGATTAGAAACGCTGACCTCCTCGTTCAAAGGGAATCATTTGCTAGGCGAGTACAGGGTTTAAAATATAATATTTATCAAGAGTGTTCTAGAATTTGATAATAACCTTTTGTCTTCGTTTAAAGGGTGTTTCATCAAATGTTTATATGGTCATGACAGATATTCAAGAACTGATGAGTGTATTATGTGTAAAAAATTAAACTTTATGTTTCTACTGGAGCAGTATTCGATTTGATTTGCTGAAAAAAAAATTTTTTCCATACAAACTGCAAATACACCGACCTTTTTTTCGCATCCCCTTCCATTCTACCTAAACTAAAATTGAACTACCAGGGACTGTCTTGATATTTACCTAGCGTAAATCGCAAATATAGACCAACACACGGACAAAACTATAGCCAACTAGGCAAACATTCCACCAGACGTTGTCCGGACGCTATGAAGGGTGGGAGGAACACACCTGAGGATGTCGTAAAGGATCTCTCCCAGTGTCCTGAGTAAACACGGTAAACTGATGTAAGGATCCTTTGTGGCAAAGAGGAACTGAGGAAGCCGGTGTACCTCGTATCGGCAAACATTCCTAGTTGCTCGTCTTTTGTCGCTGGTTACTGTTATGCGAGAGAGAGGGTAAACAAAATAAACACAATTTCTCGAAAAAAGAAAATACTAAAAGAAACCTTTGTAGTGCTTTCTATAAATTGCACCCGTCCCCGATCTAAGGCATTGACCTTCTAGCGGGTACCATTCATCTCTTGAAACATTTTAGTTCGAATACCGATCAGAGCTCACGAGAGAATTTGGTGCTCACAATAGTCCAATAGTCATGGTCCCAAGTGCTGATAACACAACTTCTATTAATCACACGGAAAAAAATATTTGCATGAGATTATGACAAATTAAGTTAGATCTATTTCATTTTTATAGGGAATTTAAGGTTTACTTTCAAAATATGATGTTATATCAATATGAGATTCACAAACTAGCTTAATTTAGGTCAAAATATATAATATTATACACCCAACCCTAGTTATAGGAACTGTATTATTTTTGTAACTGTATTTTTATACTAAGCAAAATATTATTGAAAACTTGACTGTAAAATATTTGGGTAACCTGGCGGTCTAGGGTAAGGGTAAGGTATCAGATTTCTGTGCTGGGGGTCCGGGGCTCAATCCTCGGTCCCGGCACAGAATTATCTGATTGCCAAATCCTTCCTTCACCTCTGACAAGACGTGTATTAATTACAACTTGTGAATGTGTGGAATGCCAGGCTTCCACGTAGTTCGGATCCCACGTTAAACTGTAGGTCCTCCATTTCATCTCACAATCACCCTACTATTACACATTAACGTAAGTGCGTACAACCCGAACGGGTAGTAAGACGCGGTATTAATAACAATTACGATTGTAAAATAAATCTTGTAAATTGATTCTGAGAAGACATCTGATATTCATTTCTGAAAGTATGTTTTTTTAGATATTTTTAATGTATAATATGTACTTGAAAAAGTTATCTATTCGTTGGTAATTAATGTGGCTCCTATGCGTGTAATTAATGAAATCACGTCAAAACAATTATAATTTTTAAGCAAATAGCACTAATTTTTGTTTTAGCTAAATATTTTGTGTTAATTTGAACGATAGAACAACACGTATGATATATCATATCGATTGAAATACTATGTAAACATCCTTTATTTTTTCTCTCAAGCTCAAACACATATATCTTCAATTTTGTAAATTTCTTAAAATAAATTCATCACTATTCGTCTGGAGGGAGATTTTATGGGAACAGTTCGAGCTTCGCCTATCAAATTGATGATGTTATTCGTATGCTCAACTCTTTGTCAGTAAAAAGTAAATTGTTAGCATCGACAACGCTAAACTCACAAAAAAGTAAATCATCATTATAAGTGTATTTTATATATGACATGTAATAAAAGTAAAATATACTCACATAAATGGTATGACAATATCGTACTTTCTCATATAGTTATAGTTTGGAACAACATTTAAAAAAATCTGTTATGAGTAAAATAATAAAAAAACTTCATGGAAAACAAATATACATTGTTATTTAATATATATTCATTTGAACCAAATCATTAAAGCCATTTTATAATATTTATTTAGCACCGCGTCTTACTACCCGTTCGGTTATACGCTTAAGTACTAATTACTCTAATGGATTAGGAATTGGGAGGGTTGAATTTTAGAGGAAGTGAACCGCATTTGCGTGGAGGGAGAGTGAAAACATTTAGGAAAAACCACCCCCAGTTCACCCGACCGAGATTCGAACCTCGATCTCCCGTCCTCGGCGGTCGAGCTCAACACGACTAGCGCGTTAGCCAACTACGCCACCGAGGCGGGTTCATTTTTAATAATTTTCTAACTTTCAAAAATCTTTGATTAGATAACAACTGCTCTTAATTTTAGAGATAAAATTAAAATAACGATTAATTTCATAGCCATAATTATAGCATGCAAATATCATGATTGAACGAAATACATCGAACTATTTTGGATGTAGCCTCAGGTACAGACTGAAAAAAAAAACTCCAACTTTTTGAGATTTGGGGCTACATAGAGTCGAGCTCCATCTTAATAGATCGAGGTTAAGTGTTCATGATTACAGCACTAAAGACTGTAAAGTTCCTCCTCATGTCATTGGGTCGGGACTGTCCCTTAATGACCAGGTGTCTGATATAATTAGCGGTCGGTGTCTTGTAGAGTTTTAATGGACAAGTGTTGGCAACATGTTAATGCTAATACTAGCCTTGTTTGTTCTGTTTGTCCGCAGGTGTTTCATGTGGCCCAACAGCCTCACAGCTGGGTAAGTAACCATCTTTTGCCGTTTACATTTATAGATATACTCGTGTTCGTGTCTGAGGGACTCTCGTTCAATCCCAGGAGGTGTCCTAACACTATTGTGTATTGATTCGCTCGATTATAAAGAAGATAATAATATACTATCTACACTAGATGTGAGTGTCTTTGGAAATATTTTAAAAACCTTTTAAAAAAACATTGTGTTATTTGGGCTGTCACAGAGAATAATTATCTAGCAAATAATTTGTCATCAAACCCGCTTCGATGATCGAATGGTCTAAAGCGTCACTCTCGCCATAGACTGGATTACCGATGAGAGGGAGACCGGGGCTCGATTCCAGGTCGAGTGTACTGAAGGTGATTTTTCTTAAATTATTCTTCACTCTCCCACCACGCAAATGCGGGTATACCTGCTCTAAATTCAACCTTTCTCATCCCTAACACACTAGCGTAATTACTTCATAAGCGTATAACCCGAACTGTTAGTAAGACGCGGTGCTTGTATATATATATACATATATATATACATACATATATATGTATATATATATATACATATATATATGTATATATATATACATATATATACATATACATATTATATATATACATATATATACATATATATACATATATATATATTTATTACATTTATACTTTAAATTTTATTCATAGGCCTTTTAGTTCGTTCAGTTAACTTGTATATATAATTTATAATTACATTCGAACCATGGATATTTTATTAGTGCTCTACGAAACGTATTCTAATTGAAGAAACTAAATATCCTGTTTATTGGTTCTTGTCCAGTGCCAAAAGTTTAGTCTTTGAAATGGCTGGAAGCTGGACAACTCAGTAAATCAATGACTTGAGTGGTGCACGTGGCCAAATGTTAAGGGATCGAGTCCCGATCTAGAATACATATTATTCCAGGCATTTTATCTCAATTAGTTTACTATGATCATGTTTAGGATTTAAATCATGATTTGGGATATATTTTGCTGGTATTGAAAAATTTTCATATCGATTTGTTTACTTATTAAGATGCTTAGTATTTAAATCATAATCTTGAATACAGCTTGCTGAAATTAATTATATTCTATAACAGTTTTATTACTTATTAAGATGCTCAGGATTTGATTCACAGCTAAGTTACATCTTTTTAATATCTGATACATATTATATCAACTCTTTTTACTAAAGAAGATGGCCAGGATTTGATTCCCAGCTATGTTTCCTACATCTTTTTACTATTCGATACATTTTATATAAATCTTTTTAATATTCGATACATTATATACAGGCCTACATCTTTTTACTTATGAAAATGCTCAGGAATTGATTCCCATCCGATATACATTTTGTCTATTATTCATTTCAATTTTCACCAATTTGCTACTTATGAAAGCTTGTCAATAGAACAAAATTCTTATTTTTTTTAAAGACGTGGAAATATATTGTGCTACCTTTAACATCGATGGCACACAACATTATTATTAGCCTTTACACAAAATATTAATAAAACGTGCTAATTAGACGACTGTATCTGTGTCTTTTTCTGAACATTTTAACTAATGAACGGATTTGAGCCAAGCCTTGGAACACCCAAATGCCCCCAACATTATATATCCCGTAGGTATTTGATATTCCTTCGAGCTGAGAGGGTAAGTTTCTTTGGAGGCAGAGGAAAGGAAGAAATATGAATGTAGACAAAATATAGTTTATATTTATTTTACAAATCCTAGAATAAAATATCACGTATATTAAAAAAAATGAATGTACTGTACATTTGGAAATGTAGCTTATTTCACTGCCAAAGGTATCTACACTTTTATTCATGTTAATTGAACTAAAGGATATAGGTAGCTAAAGGGTTCCCAAGAGCCCTTTGTAATGGAGATTTGTGTACCAAGGACTTTATTTCGTACATGCTAGTTTGTTGCTATGTTAATGAAGCAAAGAGGACTTAGTGGCTAGCCACCCCCCCGGAATATACACACACGTGACGTAATCAGCTTCGTTAGCAAGTTGGTGAGCTATCATCGTTTCCAAATAAATATCAAGAACTGTCTGAGTACTGATTAGAGACTAGCAGGTTTGACTGCCGGCAGGGGGAAAATTAATCACTTTGATGTATAGATTTTTTTTTAGCACCACGTTTTACTATACCCGTTTGGTTTATGCGTTTATGTACTAATTACGCTAATTGTTTAAGGGATTATATTTTTAAGAAGTGTACCCGCATTTTCTTGAAGGAAGAGTGGAAAACCATTTTGAAAAACCACCCTCAGTACAGCCGACCGAGTTTTGTTCACACCCATCGTCGGCAGTCTAGTCTACTGCGAGAGTAGTGCGTTAGACCATCAGGCCACCGAAGTTGGTACTTTAATGTATAGCTTTTTCTTTTCACAGTAAGAAAACTAATTTTAAAAAAAGTCATGTTTATAAATGTTTTTTAAATTAAGTACTTCTGACATGTCATATCATGATTTGTTATGTTTTACTTGAGTTACTTTACTGATTTCAATTAAAAAGTCTAAATTACTAATACATTTATTTAATTTTTATTTCACAATTATTAACTTGGCTTGATGTATCTCAGCTGAAATGCTGTTATAAGCTAGAAATGCTAGAAATAGTCCCTCTCAATCCCCTTAAATATCAACAGGGTCAGGCAAAAAATAAACAAGCCTGTAACGTGGCCCATTTTGGGAAAATTATTTTTTATAATAAATTACATGATCCACAGGCCTACTATTTTATCTAAGAGTAAACCGATAGCAGATAATATTGTCTAACAATAATTATTTTGGCTTACAAAAATTGAATCAAACTTTACTTTTTCCTCAACGCGCGTATTTTTATCCAGTCAGGGCAACCGCATATTTACACTAAAGGGATAAGTACGAAGAAGGTAGAATCTAGCAGTAGTGTACCTTCATATGCGTGAAAGGAGAGTAAGAAACATTTTAGAAAAATAATTACTCAGTACACCCAGCTGGTATACAAGCCCCCAACTCCCCGTCACTGGCAAACCAGACAAGATGAAACGGATGCCTTTATCCGAATGTCCGTCTATGTGGGTCATTCAAATTTACGATTAGAATGGTGTTAATGCGTGATCTCTGAACTTTGTATCTTAGTCATCAAACACAGCATTAATCACATCACATGCATCGTAACTATAGTAGAATTTGGTAGGAGGGAACCTTTAGAAAATATTAGCATATTTTTTATGTTCGATATTGATAAAATTCTACTTTACTATCGGCGTTATTATATAGGTAATAATAGGTGACAACTACTAATCACATGACTTGCCGATTACATGGAATTAGATCTAGTAGCTTTTCTAGCTTTCAGATAAGGTTCTTCAAAAGAAAATTGAAATGTATACTTCAATTTCCCAATGAAAAGCCTTCAGGAAGACCAAACAAATATTTATAATTGAAAACATTGGTTAAAAGTAACTAATGTCAACTCTTGTAGAATTAATTTTTATTGGCTGTATAATTAAGTTTCTAATAACACTTTCTTGTCAACCTCAGTGGTCTTGAGGTAAAGTGCTCGCCTAGGATCCGATGTTCGCGGGTTCAAACCGAGGTAGACGTATTTTTCTAGAGTTATAGAAATCCGTAGCACAACTTCCTTCGGAGGGGAAGTAAAGCCATCGGTCCCATATTGATTGTGGCATGTAAAAGAATCCTGGGAGGTATGTGAAAATATATTGGTGGAGCCTTTCACGCTCGCTCATGTGGAACCACCACACTTTATGAACTCCCTTAGTACATAGGATTTCTACCAGATGGTGCAGGTAGCACTAACCAGCCCAAAGGCTGAGTGGATGCCCAGCTCCGAATGGATAGAAATTACATCAAACCAACCTTTGGGTTGTTGTATAGAATACTTTCTTAAGGCTTACTTACTATATATTGAATTTTTCTTGGCTAATTGAAAGAACAAAAAATATTAATATAGCAATTATGTGATTAATTGTTTCATGGTTGTGGCAACAAGGGATATCATAGTGCATGAAATAATAAATTAATAAGTATTATATCCTCACCTTTATCTTTTTCAAAACTGTCCACCATAAATTAAAACGGCTATAAATAGAAAAAATTATAACTTAGAGAAAAATTCATACAAATGATGGGTTTAAAATAAAAAAGTTGTTATTATTTTGTAAACATAAAAAAGCGAATTAAGGCTTTATTTACGTCATCAACCACCTTAAATCGTCCCGCCATCTCTAATTAAGTGAAGGCAACCATTTAGAAAAGCTCATTTGTAAATTATTTTTAAGTGAATTACAGACGCCACTACCACAAAAAATGAAACATCCAAACGCTTATTTTCATAATTTCATATTTTATTAATGTGAAAACTCTTAAAAGAAAAAATAAATAAATTAAAAACAAATTGTTTGTTGTGAAAGTTTCGATTGACAAATATGACAGCTGCTCAACTTATGGGACTTGCCAATCATTATATTATTATTAGCACCGCGTCTTACTACCCGTTCGGGTTATACGCACTTACGCTAATGTGCAATGTTAGGGTGATTGTTAGATGAAATGGAGGACCTACAGTTTAACGTGGAATCCGAACCACGGTAGAGTCCTGGCATTCCTCACATTCACAAGTTGTGATTAATACGCATCTTGTCAGAGGTGAAGGAAGGGTTTGGCAATCAGATAAATCTGTGCCTGGACCGAGGATTGAACCCCGGACCCTCAGCACAGAAGTCTGACACCTTACCCCTAAACCACCAGGTCACCGCCAATCATGATAGTTTTGTGTATGAATACATGGAAGTATCATAAGCTTTTCCTAGTTGTCAGATAAGGATATTCGTAAGGAAATGAGAGTATAGCTCCACATAATACTATTTCACTCGATGAAAGTATCTTTTTATCAAAAACTGGTATATTAATATTTTGTGCACTCGGTATGACTAGTAAGGTGTGTAAGGGTGTGTAAGGGAGTGTAAGGGAGTGAGAAACAAGCTATATTATTGGTACTTATCGTCATTTCATTAAACCGAATCCTCATACATGCTTTTATGAGTCTGGCATGTTGATGAGTGAACCGACAATTTTGATGATAGGGGGGGCCAGAGGGGGGGTTAGCTGTTCATCTCGACACTAGGCTGCAACTATGTCCGGGAAACGAGGGAGAGAGAGACTAGGCTGTTTGTATTTTTACTTTCCCCCATCTCTCTAAATAATACCCCCCTTTTTCCCTCACCCCATGTTACTGCAACGCGGATGTCGCGTTTCCATTGAATGCCCTCGTGTCGCAATATCGCTCCTCCTCAAATATTTGCGCTGCCCCTGGTGGGGTTTTCCAATAAGTGCAGCCGACCGACCGCTGCGCGCTTTGGAGGAGGGGGGTCTGCAACTTTCCCTCTTTCCACCGCAGTGCGGTTAGTGGGGCTATATCCCCCCCCCCTTCACCCTCCTTCCCTTAGTCTATTCATGTCCTATCTGCTCCGGAACATTCGCAGCGTAGTCGAAATTTTGCAAATATCCTCCCGACTTAGCGTGACCGACCAACCACAAAAATTAACACTTCATTTTAAATGAAGTAGGAATTCTTAAAATATGAAATACAGTAGAGCTTTGGTTAGCCAAAACACCGTTGTTGCTTTTTTTTTTTTTTTCATTCGTTTTGTTTTGCTAGACAGGTGTAACAGGCGGGATTACATGAAACCCTCACCTTAACTTAATCAGTAATTTATTACAGTAGGAACCCGCCTCGGTGGCGTAGTTGGCTAACGCGCTAGTCGTCTTGAGCCCGACTGCCGAGGACGGGGAGATCGAGGTTCGAATCTCGGTCGGGTGAACTGGGGGTGGTTTTTCCTAAATGGTTTTCCACTCTCCCTCCACGCAAATGCGGGTTCACTTCCTCTATTCAACCTTCCCAATTCCTAATCCATTTAGCGTAATTAGTACTCAAGCGTATAACCTGAACGGGTAGTAAGACGCGGTGCTAAATAATAATAAATAATAATATTACAGTAGGGCTATAGTATAAACTCTGTATTAAAACACTTGTACATTTGTATACATTTTACTATCTTAAAACCTCTTTCTGAATAAATGTTTATTTTAACCTCAACACAATAATTTACAAACTATCCGAAATTTTGGTTGGATTCATAATCGGGGTCCAACCCCTTTATTTCGGATAATCGAGGTTCTATTGCAACTTATATTTTTACTACACATTTTAGAATATCCAGTTTATTGTTCACATCAAATTAGAAAAAACCTAGAGTTTGAGATGTAAATTAAATATATTCTTCTGATTTACTGAAACACATTCTTGTTTGTATTTATTTATTTTTTGGGAATGTTGACGGCTATTTCGGTTTAGTATCATCCTCAAAAACATTACCGTTTTAAGTTTAAGCCATAACTATAGAAAAATTGGTATAATACATTCCAAAGAAGTCTTATATACATTTCATTTTCAAAAATCTTCATTTTACCTGTCATTATTTATAAAATCTTTCAACATATTAAATTTAATTTAATTACAGTTTAGATTTTTGTATATAAAGACATATATTTATTGGTTTTTTTACCACGTCTTACTACCCGTTCGGGCTATACGCTTGTGTACTAATTAAGCTAATTTTTTTTTTAGGGTTAAGGAAGGTTATATTTAAAGGAAGTTTACCCATATTTTCATGGAGGGAGAGTGTAAACCATTTTGGAAAAACTACCTGGCCTAGATTCTAGCCTCAATCTCCCCATTATCGGCAATATAGTCTATTACAAGAATAGCGCCTAGGCCCGCGCGACCACCTAAGCGGGTAGTAGAAACATTGTTTTACTTATTTTTATTAGCTGAGGATAATATCCTGTTTAAGGGTTTTCAGTATAAAATAAAATAATTTTTCATTTCAAATACTTTCCAATAACACCAGCGCCATAAAGTTGGCCACCTTAAATGTGGGGATAAGTTATAGGGAAAACGAGTGAAAAACGGTATTTTTGCAGTTTTTATATCAATACTTTTTTTTTGTCAAAATAAATAAAATATTTGTCCAGTATGAATATAGTTTAATTTTCTTCACATGATGATATAAAACAGTCATAACTTGTGAATGTGTGGAATGCCAGGCCTCCACCGTGGTTCGAATTCCACGTTAAACTGTAGGTCCTCCATTTCATCTCATAATAACCCTACCATTACACATTAGCGTAAGTGCGTATAACCCAAATAGGTAGTAAGACACGGCAATAATAATAATAATAATAATAATAATAATAATGACGATGATAAGATTATGATTATAATGATAATAATTATAATCATCTCTCTGGAGCATAGCGACATTAGATGAGAAACTTTTTAAATGAAGAGAAAAAGTTTCAGGACAACTCTATTTTTCTACTGGAGCAATATTTTATTTATTTTGGAAAAAAAAGTTGTTTTGCTATAAAAACTGCAAAAACACCGACCTTTTATCGCGCCCCCTACACTCCCACCTCAAACCGGCAGCCTATGGCATACACGAGGGGGTAGTGGGGGGGGGGGGGGGGAATTGATCGTCCACCACATCAATTTGGGAAGCAATGTACCAGACCGTTTCACGCAATATAGGGGAACAAGTCCCAACACCGCATGACTCTCCTTTTAGATCGCAGCACTTGAGATTGAAGAGGCCGCCACACTCACCGATGAACAACTTGTTGCAATCAAGTCTTGGATTGTGGGGGGGAATCCCCCCTCCATACACATACTGAATGTGGTCTCTTCAACTGAAGGAATGGTGGAGGCTTTCTAGCACCACGCTCTGGTGCGCGTACGAGGATGTGCGCACGTGTACACTGCGCATCTAGAGATTCATCCCCTTCTTTTTTTTTTTCGGAACAAATTAAAACAAAAGTACAGTCCAATTTTCACAGCTTGGAAAACCAGGGAGTTGAACCGGAACCAGAATAAATAACAGAAATTTACAGTTTTTGTTAAGACACTAAAAATAGAACAGGAACATTAAAAAATTGTCTAAGAACCATAACCGAATTGGAATAGATTTTAATATATAATACATATTATTTAGCTATCTACGTCCAGAAAATTGTGTTGGGATCACTAGGCGTGTAAGGTAGCTACTGAGTCCGTCCTGTGAAAACTAATAATTCATTTGTTGAAAAATAAAAACAGAGATGGAGATTTTTTTATGTGCATGGGTCATATTAATCTTCTAGGCTATCAATGGTAAATTTGTTGAAAGCATTCTTAGTAAATCTATTTAGGCAGTGTACCTTAAAGTATTATATAAATATTTCAATTTCAGAAACATATGGTTGTAATGATACTATTATCACAACTTCGTAATGTAGCAAAGTTGGTCGGGTGAAATAAAATAAAACTGGGCAGCATTAATTGACACGTGCCAATAAAATAATCTCGCGTGTCTCTTTAGGCACGCGTGTCACGGTTTACTCAACCCTATCCCAGATGAAACAACTAAGTTATAAGTTTTAGTTGAATATAATGGTACAGCTGTATTTGTTTCTGATTGGATGAAGTCAAGCTTACATAATTTTTAGAAGAATCTTTTAGAAAATACAAACACAGTTTTCGCAGCCAAATTAACATTTTACTGTTGTTATTTTATAGGTATTGCTAATGTCTATTTAAGGGGGTGTGAAAGGGGTCACGAGAAAAGGCCAGTGTTTTTGGATTTTTATGGCAAAACACGTTTTTTTTGCCAAAATAAATAAAATATTGCCCCAATATAAACATAGAGTTTAATTTTCTTTTCATGTTGATATAGACAGTTCATGAATACCTATAATGAGCATGGTGGCATTATCTAACAAACGTTTTAAATGAAGAGAAAAAGTTGTCATTAAATTCCAGAACACCCTTGACAGATATCCAACAACTGTTGATACCACCATTTGAAAAAAAATTAAACTCTAGTTTTCTACTGAAGAAATATTTTATTTACTTTGGCAAAAAAAAAAATCTTTGCCATAAAAACTGCAAAAAACACTGGTGTTTTCTCGCGTCCCCGCCCATCCCACCTTAAAACGACATCTGCAGATCACATAACTTTGACGTATAGCTGACTATATTAAGATTATTTTAGTTATTTCGATAACTATCAAAAAAAGTTCCTTCTTATCTAAATTGAACTGTACCCATGCATAATAGATATTAGTTTGTCATCTCCTTCCAACAAATGGGTTAGACATTTCCGACACACAAGTGTGCTTCCGTGTGATATTGTAGACATAAAATATAGAGCTAGTGACTATTTGTGGACGAGCCATTTTATAATGAAACAAAAAATTGTTAATCAAGAGACCACAAATGGGGTACCCAACAAAAAATGAAATACTATAAATAACGCATACACCCACTTCGGTGTTCTCATGGACTAAGGCGTTACTCTCGCAATAGACTAGACTTTCGATGACGGGAAGATTAGGGTTATAATTCCAGTCGGGTATACTGAGGCTGTTTTTTCCTTAACGATTTTCCACTATCCCTCCACGCAAATGCCGGTACACTTTCTTTAATTTCACCCTCCCCTTCCTCATACCTAGTAATCAGTTGTAAAAGTGTATTCCAAAAGGGTATTAAGACGTGGTGCTAGAAAAAAACAGCTTTTTTGGATAGGTAGGCCTATCCATAAGGAAAATCTTAAGGTAAATGTCGAGGGTAACTTTTGAGTTTTTGGTCAATTTGGTCAATTTGGAGTATACTTAGGTCCGCGCTTAAATGAAGCCCATTTGAATACCGTGCTACAGTCCAAGCCCCTCCCAAAGCGCGTTATTTATAACCGGACCCAAGCAATGTTGTAGGACACATAAATATGCGATTTACTCACTCACTGCTGACCCGTATTTAACAGTCACAATGGATGGCGACAACTCTCTTTGTGGAGACAAGGGTGGGTTTCAAAAGGAACATTAGGAACGAGGCACTTTGCTTCGTATTTATTGTGAGTCATGTAAAGTGTCGGGACACGTTCCTGATTTGTCGATCACAGGTGGGACTCTACATACTTGGTGGATAGACGTAACTTACATTCAATTTCTCCTGTCTTAATAGGTGGATAAACGTACAGTACATTCAATTTCTCCTGTCTTACTAGGTGGATAAACGAACATTTAATGTCTACTGTCTTACTGGGTGGATAAACTTACTTATAATTTCTCCTGTCTTACTAGGTGGATAAACGAACATTCAATTTATCCGGTCTTATTAGGTGGATAAACGTACATTCAATGTCTACTGTCTTAGTAGGTGGATAAACGTACATTCAATTTCTCCGGTCTTACTAGGTGGATAAACGATCATTCAATTTCTCCGGTCTTACTAGGTGGATAAACGTACATTCAATTTCTCCGGTCTTACTAGGTTGATAAACGTACTTTCAATTTCTCCTGTCTTACTAGGTGGATAAACGAACATTTAATGTCTACTGTCTTACTGGGTGGATAAACTTACTTATAATTTCTCCTGTCTTACTAGGTGGATAAACGAACATTCAATTTATCCGGTCTTATTAGGTGGATAAACGTACATTCAATGTCTACTGTCTTAGTAGGTGGATAAACGTACATTCAATTTCTCCGGTCTTACTAGGTGGATAAACGAACATTCAATTTCTCCGGTCTTACTAGGTGGATAAACGTACATTCAATTTCTCCGGTCTTACTAGGTTGATAAACGTACTTTCAATTTCTCCTGTCTTACTAGGTGGATAAACGTAACTTACATTCAATTTCTCCTGTCTTAATAGGTGGATAAACGTACTTTCAATTTCTCCTGTCTTACTAGGTGGATAAACGAACATTCAATTTCTCCTGTCTTAATAGGTGGATAGACGTACAGTACATTCAATTTCTCCGGTCTTACTAGGGGGATAAACGTACTTTCAATTTCTCCTGTCTTACTAGGTGGATAAACATAACTTACATTCAATTTCTCCGGTCTTACTAGGTGGATAAACGTAACTTACATTCAATTTCCCCTGTCTTACTAGGTGGATAAACGTAACTTACATACAATTTATCTTTTCTTACTCGTTGGTTAAAAGTGCATCATTCAATTTGTATACAGTTTTACTGGGTGGATAAACGTACATTAAATTTCCCCTCTCTTACTGGGTGGATAAACGTACTTTCAATTTATCCTGTCTTACTAGGTGGATAAACGAACATTCAATGTCTACTGTCTTACTGGGTGGATAAACTTACTTTTAATTTCTCCTCTCTTACTAGTTGGATAAACGAACATTCATTGTCTACTGTCTTACTAGGTGGATAAACATACTGTACATTCAATTCATCCGGTCTTACTAGGTGGATAAACCTACTTTTAATTTCTCCTGCCCTATAAGATGGATAAACGAACATTCAATGTCTACTATCTTACTAGGTGGATAAATGTACAGCACATTCAATTTCTTCGGTCTTACTTGGTGGTTAAAAGTACATTCAATTTGTATACAGCTTTACTTTGTGGATAAACGTCTATTAAATTTACACAGCTTTACTCGGTGGATAACCATACATCAAATTTGTACACAGTTTTACTCTTAGATCAACGTGTGTTTAATTTCTCAAGAACCAGAACCAAATACAAGGTTCATTTATTTGGGGTTAGAATCCCGATCGGGTGTACTGAGGTGAATTTTTCTAAAATGGTTTTCCAGACTCCCTCCATGAAAATGCGAGTACACTTTCAACCTAACTCATTACTAACTCGTTAGCCTAATTAGTAAATATGCGTAAAAACTGACATGATAGTAAGACGAGGTGCTAACATAAAAAAATAGTAAAATATTTTACTATTTTTGAAGTGCCTTTGAAATAAATCATCCAAATCTTTGTTTAAAAAATTTAAGTTCATTAATTACTTTTATAATAAGTGACTTTCGGTATTTTATTCAACTTAAATTAATTTTCTTTGCTTTTTATGGTACAAACATTTCTACAGTCAGTTTTTCTTATTTATTATAAATTAAATATCACATTATTTCAAAAACAATTCACTATAAATAATACACTATTTCAAGAAATATCGAAAATGGCTGATTTATAATTAATTTTAATAATCAAACGGATCTCTTGAATAAACAAGATGATACTTCACAGTAGTGGCGCAACCACAAATTTACTTTGGGTTAGACATGCAATCAAGGCTGTACTAAAATAAAATTTAGGAAGAAAAGTAGGGTTTTGTTGAGCACATCCTTTCTAACCACCAGAAACGAATAACATTTATGAATACTAAATACTTTGTAAGCTATTTTGAGGTTTTTTTAAAAGTAGCTCAGGTCAATGATTTAATTAATATAAATGGCTTTACATAACATGTTTCGAAGCTATTATTTTCGTACTTTTTGTATGATTAATAATTTTAGAGGAAGTCTTAAAATGCGTGTAGTGGAAAACCTTTTGAATAACTACACTTTTCAACATTTTCATTTTAATTCAGATTATTTAATCTTTTACTACTACTACTATTACTATTACTATTACTATTATTATTATTATTATTATTATTATTATTATTATTATTATTATCTGCTTCGCTGGTCGCATGGTCTAGAGCAGATATATTCAATCTTTTTTTGTTCGCGTACCCCAAGGTATAATTTGTCTTCAGCTTTTGTACCCCCAAAGTTGTTGGGGGGAAATGAAAGTTATACATATTCTATAATCTACATCTAGAATAAAAATGGCGCTCCCAAATCGCATGCCCTTACGTCCAGGTCTCTTGTGGCTAGCCCTAAATTTGACCCTGATTATTCAGTGTTTATCGTGAATTTATATAAATATTTAAGTTGTATGTACCCCCAAATATGTCTCCATGTACTCCCGGGGGTACGCGTACATCAGGTTGAATACCACCGCTTTAAGGCGTCACTCTCGCAATAGATTGGATAGCCAAAGATTGGGGGATCGGGGATTGAATCCTAAGCTGGTGTTTTGAGGGTGCTTTTTGCTAAATGGTTTCCCACAATCCTTCCACCCAACTGTAAATAAATTTTCAATAAATATTATAATATTATAATAGTATGTACAAACCTAACGGGTAGTGTGAGATGCGATGAAACAGAAATATTTGCGGTCTTGGGGGGGGAGGGAGGGGTAGACTAAGGGGGTCAAATACCTCACGCTCCCCCTCTTGGAAAGAATAATAAATAAAAAAAAAGATCCAAAATGCTAAATGAACGAGTGGAATTTAGCGGCGGGGAATAAAAGAAGACCACACACGCCTATAGATTTAATTATAAAGAGACTTGGTTTGAAAATATAGAAATGGGGATTCTTTGACAACCCGACAGAGCGGGAGAGGAAAATAAAATCACTTTGAATGCGGGAAATATTTGTTGGAAGAAAATCCACATTTCTTGAGGGTTAAAGTTGGGGGAAGGGGTGGATGGACCCGCGCAGTCTGTAAATATGTGTGTATTGTTGATATGCTCTGTGATTTTTTGAAAGAGTAGGGATGGAATTTTTTTTTCTTTCCATCCCTCCAAGAGTTAGGGTCGTATTTTGTTGTTGATGAGCCGTCTCGCTTGTTTGCGATAACCTACCTCCCCTCCCCCATCCCTATAGCTCTTCTGGCCGATTACCCCGGATAATTGGTGTCCATTGTTGGCGGGTAGGAGTTTAGTCAAAGGGGGCAGGCGGGGAGTGGCACCAACAATAGATCGCTCTGCCCTTGCAGCTGGCCGCGCGCGCAGTTCGCTAGCCTCCTAGTCTACGCGTGCGCGCAACACAGGCGTAGCGCGGGCTGCTTTTCATCGTAGAGCGAGATTTCTTGGGTAGGAATAAACATCGAGTTAATAACATCGTTGGATCTAGGTATCGATAGTTTATCATCAACAAGGGAAAATAGAGATGTTATATAGTAAATAATAGGTTTTTAACTCGACTATATTAAATAACTGTAACTTAAGTGCATTTGTAAATGAATCTGTGACTTCAATATAATTTCAAACCCATTGTTTTATATATATATATATAAATAATATATATAATATATATAATATATATAGCTCTGTCTTGTTAGACATTGGTACACGTCATCTATTGTTTTAAATCACCAACCAACAAACATTGATGGTAAAAACATCGTGCCTACATCAACATTTAAAAATCTGTTTTCAAACCCATCCTTACTTTTAAAATGAGATTTTAATTACTAGTAGACATAAAATGAGAATTATGTCCTATTTATTAACTGAATTAGTGCTTGTTCGATCCCCAGCGATTCTAGATTTTTCTGTGAAGCAGAGGGTTTTGAACGGGGTCAAACACAAGCTCGTGAGGACAAATGAAGAACTACTTGAATAAAGAAGTAACGGCTCCGGTCTAGAAAAGTGATATTAATGGCAGGAGGGCTCGTGGTGATGACCACATCCATGGATGTTCGCACTGGGTTTAGGTACATTTTTCGAAAACAAGTTATTCGAAAATCAATTTATCGAAATCAATTCACCGAATACAAAATCATCGAAAGTAATTTTGTCGAAAATCAATTTTTCGAACTATCCATTTTCCGAACGATATGTTTGTCGCAACCACATTTTTCGCAAATCAATTGCCCGAAAATTAATTTCCCGAAGTGAATTTACAGAAAATCAACTGTTCGACAGTCAAATAATCAAAAATGAATTTTTTGAATAATCAATTTTGCGAATTGCAATTTTTTATTTTTTTTTGGAAAATCAATTTAGCAAACTGCGAGTTTTCCGGAAGCTACTTACCCCTACTCTAACCCCCTATAGGGAGCATTAGCCCTAACTTAACCTAACCTAGAATTTTATTATACTTAGAACTTATCGTTCGAAAAATTTATTTTCGAAAACCTCCTTTTTGAAACATTTATTTTGAAAAACAGATTTGAGGTCAATTCATTTTCGAAAAAGAAGTTTTCGAAAAACTTCTCGTTCGAAGAATTTCTAGATCAAAAAATTGGTTTTCGAAAAATTGCATTTTAAAAAATTGCATTTCGAAAATTTTATTTTCGAAAAAATGATTTCGAAACATTTATTTTCGCCTAATTGATTTTCGAAAAAGATGTTTTCGAAAAACTATTAGTTCGAAAAATTAAACTTCAAATAATTGAATTTCAAAAAACTAATTTCGAAAAATTGCTATTCGGTAAACTCGCCGGCTACCGTTCGCACTATCTTCGCCAACATGCAGCAGATGCTCGGTCGATATAGATCACTAGTCCTAGTGAACCTGGCTATGAACTGAACGCTAACCCCCCAAGACACAGTCAACGTGTTATTTGGGTGACCTGGTGGTCTAGGGGTAAGGTGTCAGACTTCTGTGCTGGGGGTCCGGGGCTCAATCCTCAGTCCCGGCACAGATTTATCTGATTGCCAAACCCTTCCTTCACCTCTGACAAGACGTGTATTAATCACAACTTGTGAATGTGAGGAATGTCAGGCCTCCACCGTGGTTCGGATTCCACGTTAAACCGTTGTTCCTCCATTTCATCTCACAATCACCCTACCATTACACATTAGCGTAAGTGTGTATAACCCTAACGGGTAGTAAGACGCGATGCAAATAACAATAATAATAATAATAAGAGTAATAATAACGCCCAAGGCTAGTTAGGTCTAAGTAATAGGATTATAAAGGTTTATTTTAGAAAAATATAGCACGAGTTTCCACCCGTAAAGAGGTTGGTAATCAAAACTGTGGGAATAAATCACACGCTAATGTAACAAGATGGGATAAAAATCTTGACCTCCAAGGTCAAACAAATCAGACATTGTAGCAATTAACCATTTCGGTATGAATGTGAGTGAGGAAGCAGTATGTACTCTTTTATAATTATTAAATTGTTGAGTAGCTTTTACGTTAGTAATGAACTTTTATTATTATTATTATTATTATTATTATTATTAGCACCGCGTCTTACTACCCGTTCGGGTTATACGCACTTACGCTAATGTGCAATGGTAGGGTGATTGTGAGATGAAATGGAGGACCTACAGTTTAACGTGGAATCCGAACCACGGTGGAGGCCTGGCATTCCTCACATTCACAAGTTGTGATTAATACACATCTTGTCAGAACTTTTATTAATCACGTCATTATTTACATTTATAGGCTCAGATATTTTAGAATATTTAAAAAAAGTAAAATTGTGTTTTATTTACCCTACAAGTCAAAATTGGAGCTAGCTTTGACCTAACAATGCATCCATGTAGTTTATTAAACTTTTCTATAACTACATATTCATACGCCAAGTAATGTTGCCTTCTACAGTGTGTTGTCTATGTTCACAACTGTAGTGAGTTTCAGCCTAGCTGTAGAAAGATTATATATATATATATATATATATATATTTAGGCAATTTATTATATTGCGCCTTAGACCATGTGGCCACCGAAGTAGGTAAGAATCTCTATATCTACTTTCACGTTATTATATATAAAAAGTTTTACACTTTCAACACAAATGCGGTTACACTTATTCTAAATTCAACTGTCTTCACACCTAACACATTAGCGTAATTAATAACCTGAATGGGTAGTAAGATGTGGTGATAACAACAAAATATATCTAGTGATTTTGAGAACGTTATAATAAGCTTCTTAAGTGAAAAAGGAACTATTAAAATAATATATGTCCCAAAGTGTTTTTGGTATGGGGAGAACCTTAACTGACATCTCATAATATTATTAATAAACCTGTTTGAATATATTCATAAGCCAATCCTCAGATTTTGCAGCTATGTATCTAAGCATGTGGTGTAACTTTAAGCAAACTATGTGGCCTTTTGTATATTTTAACTAGCGTCGATTTACTTTTTATATTCTATTATGATTATTTTAATGCCGATTTAAATAAAAGTCACATTCTTGGTTAAAGGCTTGTAAAAACAACTTAGGGAGTATCACATACTTCCCGCGATACATGTCTGTATTACTGATCAATGATCATCATAATAGCTAGGCGCACATCTTATAAACATTTCTCACAAGCGTGACACAAACAATGGTGTAGTATCAAGGTAGGGAAAATAAGGGTATTCGATTGAGTCTTAAATCATTTTAATGGTCTAAGATGTCGATCTTGTTTAGACTGGCCTGCTGATGACGTAGAGGTCGGGCTTCCAATCCCGGTCGGGTCTATTGAGGTTGGTTTTTCCTTAATGGTTCCCCGCTCCCCTTCCGTGCAAATGCGGGTAGATTTCCTCTATAAAGCTTCCTTTCTCATCTCTACCATATCATAGTAATTAGAATAGATGTGTTTAATCTGAACCAGCGATAAAAAAGTAAGTTTTAATATTTTATTTCTTGTTGGCAAACCATTATTTTGTGTTTGTTCTCTGCCTTTTTTATAGCTATGTAAAACTTATATTATATTTAGTGTAGTTTTATTGATTAACAAAGTTAACAAAAGTTCCAAACAGTGCTTATTTAGAATATAAACTTGTTAATTCAGAAAGCACATTAGTATTACAGTAAAAAGTTAGATCCTAAAAATAATTATTCAAAATAGTTTGACATTTTTAAATAGTTCTACTTTTTTTATATACCAAAACCACATAAAAAATATAGAATTTAAAGAGTGAGATAAGAAACTGAAGGGTATCGTCATTCTAAAGTACATATACGAGAATTTAGGTAAGTAATAGTTCTATAGTGCAGACGGTCGTAGTCCATTTCAACCTAACTCAAATTAAGGTTAAATACATTAACCACGCAACCAACTTGCCAATAAAGCTTGCGTCACAGTCAATTATTAAATGATTTGAGGGACCAAGTCGACCGATAACCACATAACCAAACACTATCGTCGGAAACCCGGAAGGCCGTAAAATTATCAAAATAGCAATTAAAGCAAAAATTAAGAGATAATCCAATAGCATAATAGCAATAGTAGTAATACATATTTAATTAAATATTTTTATCCAGCATTGAAGAAAATTAAATTAGCATTTTTTATTGTTTGAAAAAAAATGAGCACCACATTTTACTACCTATTCGGGTTATACACTTCTGTATTAATTACGCTAATGGGGTATGGATGATGAAGGCTCAATTTAGAGAAAGTGTACCCACATTTGCATGGGAAGTGTGTGTGTGTGTGTGTGTGTGAGAGAGAGAGAGAGAAAGAGAGAGAGAGGTGAGTGGTAAACCATTTAGGAAAAACCATCCTTAGTGCATCCGACCAGGATAGAACCACAATCTACCCGTCACCGGCAGTCTAGTCTATTGCGAAAATGACGTCTTAGATCATGCGGCCTCCTAAGTTGGTATTAGCGTTGTTAATTTAACAGTTGTTTTCTTAATTATGTTATGATGTACCTGGTTTGTATTCCATACGGAGGTGTTGGGGCACGATGGAGTCTAAAGTCATAATTCCAAATCGTTTACGGTCCATATTATTAAAATTCAACCTACCCATCCTGGTAAATTGGATTGAATAGTTAAAGTCACTAGTATACAGAAACACAATGGCACTAAATTATTAATACTATGAGAAGAATTAAGACAAAAAAGAATAAAACTATATGATAAAAATGTAAGAATTTAGAACCGTGTTCAAGGTATTGACTAGTAAACCAAATGAGAAGAGACCATTGGCAACACCAAATGCAGATAGAAGGATAACAATATGATATACGTGAAACAAATAGGATGTAATGAGGTGGACTGTATAGAACTAGCTCAGAATAGGGATAGGTGGCGTATTTTTTTAAAGTGCGGTAGTGAACTTCTGAGTTCCTAATGCCGGCATAAGCTAATTAAAAACAAAAATAGAGCAAATATATTTATAAGATTTGAAATTACTATTATTGTAATAACTATCATTTGGGGGTGTCACAATACGCGTTACATATAGATTGTAATGTAATTGATTTGACCATAAGGAGTATTTGAAAGCATTGACCATATTATCGTTCTAATTATTTATATATTCAAAACATTTTTTTATCATCCTAATTTTACATATAATTAAACATATTTTACTTTATTTAAATTTCGTAATCTATTACTTGGCGCTTAAATCACGTCTTCCTCTAAATTATTTACTAGTTAGTTTAGCCCCGAGGTAAGATGGCAGCACCAACTGGAATAACCTCACTTAATGCCTTTCTACGTAATCCAACCAAGTTAAGATCTTTTAAAGTAATTTCCTGTTTTAGAAGAATGTTCTCCACGCAGGAGGTTTTTTTTTTGAGTTTGTAGGTGTGTAATTCACCGTTAGAAAATGTCCCTTCTAGAAGCTTCTATTGAGCTCAGATATATACAGTGATTTTGAAATTTCTCTTCACTGTGAAATCAGTCGTGGTCACAGACAGACGTGTGTTCGGTCTTTAATGAACGTATTTTAAGGGATCGGTGATAATTAGTTGCTAGGCCCTCGACATGATCGCATTTCAATTTAAATAAAAACACAAATATGTTTTTTCTTTTAATGAAATAAAGTGACATCAAACTTTATGTAAAATGTTATCATTTTTACGTTTAGTGATAAGACAAAGGTGGCATCATAAGTAAAGCACACTGTTGCGCAATAGAAATGACGACTTACTGTGGGGCATAATATAATCTATAATAAATTACTTTCAACCGAGGAGCTCTTAAATGATTATATAACAATTGGCGTTCCAACGAGGTGCATATATAATGGACGAAAGTTATGTATATAACAAGTGGCGACACAACATTAGACTTGATACGTAACTAATAACACCTTCCACAAAAGAACAATAACATAACTAAAGCAAACGTTATAAGATACAGTTATTTATAAATTAACTTAACCAAGGGCAAATATCTAAATCGTTTCTCCTGATACTAAGAAATAAATGATTCGGTTGATAAAACGAACCCGAAAGCAGCTAAACAGTAAAATTAATCAATATATGACAGCCTTCGTAGCTTAGGTAGGTTATGCATTTCGAACCATTCATCACATCAGGGTGTAGTGACTGATAGTCTTCATTAGAGCACAATGGAATTTATACTAATGAAACCATTTTAACATATTTAAAAAACGCAGCAAACATTAAATATAATAATAATAATAATTCTAAAATAAATAACCTATTTCAATGGTTTCAGTGTCTTGAGTCAATCAAGTTTCAGTTCTGTCGTTGATTAACAAAATAAATAAATTATCTGTACTTTTCTTTATAATTCGTTTGTAATAATTCGCAAATTCCTGAAACAATGGACAAATTTGTAACTTAAGTAAGATCAAGGAGGCGGAGAAGAGGCCACATTCCGAGAACGGCGCCAATTTGTGGCTAATTTTTTTCCTGTTTACATGTAAATACCTTATAATACACACAGAGTAATATTCACATATCACACATTTGTTTTGTTTTTCACTTCACATCACAGCATTCCATTAATCATGCCTCCCCAAAAATGATCTAAAGTCGGCGCTACTGTTTCACACTTAAAAGTGGAAGTGTAAGGAACGCAAGAAAAGGTTGGTATTTCTGCAGTTTTTTTATAATAAAACTTTTTTTTTTACTAAAAAGAAATCGAACATTGCTCAGTAGAATCATCGCATTTAATTTTCTTCACATAGTTATCTCAACAGTTATTGAATATCTCTTAAGGGTGTCACGGAATTTAATGGTAACGTTTTCTATTCATTTAAAAAGTTTCTCATCTAATACCGCTACGCTCAGGACAGATATTCAACCACGGTTGATTTATTATGGCCAAAAAAGTTTTGATATAATACTGCAAAAACACCTACCTTTTCTCTCGTCCCGTACATCCCCATCTTAAGACAGTACCTCAGCAAAGACCAAACTAGACTCACCTAGGCTTACTTTTAATTTACCTCACTATATATGGTTACACGAGTGTAAGGAATTAGATATAACAAAATACGCCGTAAATTATCTTTGTTTCAGCCTTCTACTAAATGGAGTATTTAAAGTGCACTTTCTGAACCAAAATGCTTATATCAGTATACACCTTACAAATGAACTTACATCTAAAACTAACACAATACTGTCCTCAAGCGTCAATTTGTCACTGAGAAAAGAAACTTATTTATTTTATCATTGATAACTAGTTTGGCTTCACCAAAGACTGCACTTAGGACTCTTAACCCAATAGACCAACCAAGCGCGTAGCTGGGGGTGGGGGGGATGTCGGGATATATACCACCCTACCCCCGAAATACCCCCTTCACTAAACATTTCAAGGGAAAAAAGTAAAATGTAGAAAATATGTTTAAATCTGCCACAGGAGATAAAACTATCCATCAACTTTGAGAAAGCAAACACAGGAGATAAAACATAACATTTTAAAATTATTTCTTATGTAAAATCAAAATCTAAGGGTTTATATCTATTTATATATCCCCTCCCCCCCTTTTCGAAAAAAAAACCTGGCTAAACCCCTGAGACCGACTAATCTAACGTTTTACTCACAATGTAATATCTTATTTGTTCTAAAAACAGTGTATTTGAGCGGTTTTCACACACACACACACACACACACACACACACACACACACACACACACCATTGATACTAGTAAAAGCAATAGTAGTCATATCTGTAGTCCATCCCTTCCTCCCCTCCCCTTAGCTCCTGACCCACTCCTGTCAATCTGTGGGTCACGGACCGCAACAAAGTAGCGACCCCACCCGTCCCACGGGATAAAGCTGCCCACCCACCCCTCCCAGCACCCAAAGCCTTACCCCAACTGATCACCGCTCCCGATATAACTTGTTTGGTATTAGAAACTTATCCGCGGGGGTTGGTTGGAAAGGGAGGGAGGGTAGAGGACTCCTGTTTTGTTCCTTACATATATGCGACTGACTATTCCCTGCCTCTCTGTTTGATATTCCTCACTTTCCTCATTGCTATTCATTACTAACAATGTTCTCGTGAAATAATTAATATACTATACAATCTGTTTAGGAGGGGGTTGTTTTCCCCCTTCTCCCTTTTAGAAACAATTATCTTTCAAATTACTGTCAGGGGAGTTCTATAAACTGATTCAGAGCGTATAATTATCTTTTTTTTATATATTATTATTATTATTATTATTATTATTATTATTATTATTATTATTATTATTATTATTAGCACCGCGTCTTACTACCTGTTCGGGTTATACGCACTTACGCTAATGTGAAATGGTAGGGTGATTGTGAAATGAAATGGAGGACCTACAGTTTAACGTGGGATCCGAACCACGGTGGAGGCCTGGCATTCCTCACATTCACAAGTTGTGATTAATACACATCCTGTCAGAGGTGAAGGAAGGGTTTGGCAATCAGATAAATCTGTGTCGGGACCGAGGTTTGAACCCCGGACCCTCAGCACAGAAGTCTGACACCTTACCCCTAGACCACCAGGTCACCTTTTTATATATATATATATATATATAGGGACATATTTTATACTTTTAAATAATGATTGACGTATTAATTTATGTTTAAACTCTCAGAGGTGGTCGGGTTGTCTAAGGTTTAGTACTCGCATTGTACTTCGTCACCATTGATGGGGATGTTAGGTTAGAATCCCTACCAGATATAAGGTTTTTTTTTTACAATTTTTAATTTGAGAATTTTCTTTACTATCCTCTCCCCACTCTAATGCAGATTAACTTCCACTAAACTATCATTCTAATCTCTACCCCTTTGATTAGGAAGTTAATACTTTATTAGAGACACAATATAAAATAAATTATAAGTAAGTAAATATATATTAATTATCAGGACCCAGATTTGAATGACATTTCATTTTTTGACACATAACAGACAATGCTCATGTGTCCATACATTTTTCCTGATCCCCTGGCTGTAAACTATTTTTTAATAGGTCATTCTTTGTTTTGTTTTTATAATTTTGGATTTTTTGATCATACTTTCTTGGTTTCCGTCTTTTTTTTAAATCATTTCTAGGAATATTTGAATTATTTTTAGACATTTATGCAGAATAAATATAGGGCCTACTTTCAATACTATCGATATTTAATAAATTCACATATTCTCAAACATTATCGATTTTTTTTCAACACGCAGTTTTTGGAATAAGAAGGTGATGCAGGCAATAAACCTTGTATCCTCTTTGCTTCGGAAGCCGATCTTTATAGATAAATGTTTGACTTAGCAGAATGCAAGAGTTTAGTTGCTATACGCTTTTAATTTTATACATATTTTTTAGTTTCCATTTTGTAAATTGCCTGTTATATTTAGTCGTATGCACACATTACAAATATTTGTTCATATTTTTAGGTAATTTTTGGTATATTTAAAGTTTTTTTTTATAATATTCAGGTAATTTTTTAGTTTGTTTTTCATATTATTTAAGTAATCAAAGTCCAGGCCCTTTTAATTATAAACTTGAAAGAAAACTTAAATTGATACAACTCAAATCTTAATGGTAAGTTTGTTATTGCATGTTAATACTGTATATAATACATCGTATTTACCCGGATCCAAGACAACCCTGAATCTAAGACGACCCTCAGTTTTTCAGTGGTTCTGGATAGATTTTATGTAAGTGGTATTTATTTTATCATGAATAAAGAAAATAATAATGGTATACTTATTTTGTAATCTTAACAAATGCTTTTTTTAATTAAAAAAAACACCTGTATTGACTTTAAATCTAATTAGGGTTGCAGAATTGCTAAGGAATTTTTTTTTGTCTCAAATATTGCTGTTCCATAGGAAGGTTAACTTTGAAAAAGTTCATAAAAACAATGAGAAGTTGATCTTTACTATGACAAATGATAATTGTTAGTGAAAATCCGAGTCTCATACCCTACTCCCCCTAAATACAAACATTGGACTCGACTATTAACACGCTTGCTTCTTGAACGTGACAATTTCACTTTCACAATTACATACAGAAAATAAAATAATATAAATTAAAGAGGTATAAGAAAAATCAAAGGACAAATATACAACAAACTGTTGCTTCTATAAAGAGAAGATAAACACATTTCATATGTTACAAAAAATATAATCGATAAACACGTCTGCTATGAATTACCGTAGAAGTCAGCCGCAATGACAGACAACCGTAAAAAATTAGTGATAATTAAACAAGCATCTTTATTCTTATTTCAAAAACCAATGATCTAAGAACATCTAATCAAAGATAATAATTTACTTTATATTATTCAAAAGTTATATTTTTGTGGAGTTTCATGAATTAAGGGTGTTACATGGGGTAGCACTGAAAGCGTTGCAGCTGTTTCGAAATTCTGGATTATTTTCTAAGTGGTTTGATATTTCTTAAAATGGTTTTCAACCAAATTTAGTCTTAAGTTTTGACTAGTTAAAGAGTTTAAACTTTAGATTTAAAGTTTAAAAAAAAGCCTGGTAGCTTATATAAAACCTTAAAAAAACAATCCCGCATTTGCTTCAAATTTTCTGCTGTGACCCTATCAAAAAATTATTGTATTTGATAGAGGATTACTAGTTCTAGGTCTCTATCGTTTTACTTTAATCTCAGAGGTACAAATATTGGCGTAAAGCGCAGCTGATTTTTTTATTTATTTAAACTTTTTATATAGATAGTTGATAGCTTTCACCTACAGTTTGGTGAAAATCGTATTTAAAAATATAAAACCACTTCTTCAAAAATGCGGGATTTCAAACGCATAAAACGCCCTCCACATATAACAGCCTTAAAACTCAAATTCGGCATCACTAAAATTGTCTTGTAAACTCTACGTATTGTCGATTGTTTGTTTAAAATCGATTAGATTTTTCTCATCACGTCTTACTTTACAAGCGCTAGCTATGTAGGCAAAGTTTTAAGACTTAAATACGCAACAATTTGATTTTTTATTATTGGTTTTTAAATCTATTTTAATTATTGTGAATGGATGAATTTTTAATATTGTAGTGAAGTAATTGGAAAAGTAATAAAAAACAGTACAAAGAAATCAAATTAAATTTGACTATGCCCATCACTAGCCCCAACCCATTTGAGAAGTTAACTGTGTTGAATACTAAAGAGTGGTATCGATATTTCTAGCGTATAGTATCGGTTATTGCGGTACCAATCGATACTATGGCTATCGATTATCGTATCGGACCACAAGGTAGCTATTTTTAAAGATAACCTAAAAAAAGCCTAAAGGTCCGTGTAAATAGCCAAATATCTTGTGATCTGTGTTATACCTTTAAAATCCGCGAAAATGGATCAAATCTCTAAAAAAAGGCAGTCCTGCACTATTGTATTAATATTAAATAAAGATGTAAAATGTTACCTTTTGATGTCATTCCTTAGTCTGCGATTTTAAGATGACCTCTAAATTTTGAAGCTACAAATTTGGGAAAAAAGCTTGTCTTAGATTCGGATAAATACGGTAATTATAATGTATATTTTTTATAACTATAAAAAAATATTTATATATAATATATACGATATAATATAGCTATAATATACAGTATATAAGCTTATATATGTTTTGTATTCTATCTGATAAGTGCTATTTATTCGATAAAAATAATTTATTCTGAATGTATTAACGAAAAATAGTTAGGAGGATGAACCTCTTCAGTCAACTGTAGCAATTATTTGTGGGCTTTAATTTAATTTTGAATAAAACCGTAAAAGTTACTAAAAAGGAAATCATTATTACCAAAATCACTCATCAGTAAACCACTATAAAATTATTTTCTTTATAAAATATATATATATAGTACAATATAAGTAATTATTTAAAAAGTAATAAAAACTTACAATCACCTACCCATTTCGAACCAAATTGCTAGAGCCATTTTTTATATTAGTCAAATTAAAAACACCGTTACAGTAATCAACCCTTCAACGAAATCACCTCCTCCCTTCCACCATAAAAAAAACAGTGCTTACACAGTTTTACTTGTCATGTCAAAAATTCCCCAGATATAATTTAAAACGAAATCCTTTGAGCCATTTAGAAAATATTTGAGTTTTCTAAATCATTCTTCATTAAACTACACTTTAGTAAAATTTTACCCAAAAATCAAGTATACAGTGGTATTTAGAAGGCAAACAGTCCCTGGATATATACTTTAAACAAAATAATTAAATTCATTTTCGGAAAATTTCAGTGGCGTATTCTCCGGGTATGCTAGTCCTGTGCAGCATACTCATAATGATATAGACTAGTTTTTTAAAAGCCAATGATGTTTGTGCTAACTGTGTAAATACTAATGTTTAAATTGTTAATAAATATACTTGTAATAAATTATTAATTTTAAAACTATTATTGGTTCATATGCCAAGAGTACTGTGTTTTAAGTAATTCTTCTTCCAAAAGGCTCTACTTAACACAATAGGAAACCCAGGGCCTGCTGTTTGAAAACCGCAAGGCAAGCTAGGGAGGCTCTAATGACCTTGCTCAATGTCTAGGGGGTTCGCAAAACATTCCTTCCCGCTCACCCACAAGTCATTGGCCAATGAGCTAAGGTTTTTACACCCCAGTCATTCTGTCATGTATAGCAAGCGAGCATTGTGCCAACTACTGAAAAAAGATTCAAGATCACAATGTTTATTTATTAAGCTAATTTAGTATAGTTTAAGTAAAATTACATAAAAAATATAATCATTGTAAAATAATAGTTAGTATACTTAACAAGCTTTAAATTATACCTAATTAAATACATTGAGTTATGTTTAGGTATTCTAGTCACATGTATTATTATGTATTTGGCAAACACATCTAACCACTCTTTCAAATTTAGGCATTTCTGCACTGGTAGAGTGAAGAAAGGGGGGTGGGTGTAACGGTAAACCTTTTGAATATTAGGCTTAAATCAGAAGCCTGGTCTTAAAATGTAGCCTTACATTCAAGACATTTTCAATCGATAATATTTTGTTTGTACTTCATATTATTTGAATTTCTATCAAATTCTTGTGGCGTTGGGGAAGGGGAGGGGGGCGTCAAATACACTGTTTGCCCCTCACCCCTTGCTTGCACCACTTCTTACAGCAAAAAATTTTTAAAAATCTTAGCAATAAACCAATGACGTACCTAGCGATAGAGTATTATTAGCCCGAGATAATCTCCCCTAGTCAGAGTTTACGCATATAAATAGCTTCTAAAGTATAAATTCTCAAGTTGGTAGACTCGTTTGTTTCCAAGCAGCATGTGAAGTAAGTTTGGCTTTAAGAAATAGTTTTAATTGCAACTAGTTGGACAATCCACCTGATTCCTCTCACCAAGATCTGATGGACGCTTGATCCATGTACTACTTCATTTTGGCTACGGATCCAGAGGTTCCGGGTTTGATTCCCGGCGCTTCCAGATTATCTGGGAAGCAGTGGGTTTGGAACGGGTTAATAAATATAATAATAATAATATTTAGCACCACGTCTTACTCCAATTCAAGGTTATACGCTTAAGTACTAATTACGCTAATGGATTAGGAATTTGAGGGTTGAATTTAGAGGAATTGAACCCGCATTTGCGTGGAGGGAGAGTGGAAAACCATTTATGAAAAACAACCCCATTTCACCCGACCGAGCTTCGAACCTCGATCTCCCCGTCCTCGGCGGTCGAGCTCAACACGACTAGCGCGTTAGCCAACTACGCCACCGAGGCGGGTGGAACGGGTTAGACTCAGCCTAATGTGAATAAATAAGGAGCTACTTCGAATAAAGTAGTAGTGGCTCCGGTATAAAAGGCCGAGTTTAATGGCTGGAGGCGTCTTTGTGCTGACCATTTACACCCTCTAGCCGCAAGAGTTGGCACTACCTCACCAAACAGTTTGGTAATTACTCGGTAGGTATAGCCTGAATGCGGGCTGACAACCATGACGTTACTTTTATTACATTTTGAGTGGATGGTATCATCGTTATAGATAAATAAAAAAAGAGAGAATATGGGAGTAGGGGGGAGGCCTCAAAATTTCTTAAGATAACATAAGGTTAAGGGAAATAATAAATGTTCGAGAACCACTGTTCTAGAAGCAAACATCTTCAAATATTTCCTGGGGAATAATCCCTTGACGTTCTTGGACAACAGTGGTTGAGGGTCCTCGGCCCCCAAATATCCCCTGCAACTTTTAGAACATATCTATAATTTTCTCAGAATACACCACTGGAAAATTTGTAATTCAAAAACAATCACGCATTCATTAGATACACTTAATTTTAGGGCTAGAGTCAAAATAAAATAAAAATGCTGGAAGGATCAAGGTTTATGTGCCCCCCTTTGAAAGTGATGGGAGGAAAAATGTGTTGGTGTCCCCTCTGAAAGTGCCAAGATAGGTAGTTGCCCCCTCTTGAAAGTGCCAGGAGAGAAAAGGGTGTAGGTGTCACCCATTGAGAGGTCCATTAGAATGAAGATGTAGGTGTCTCCCCTTGAGAGTGCCAGGACAGAGAAGGTGTAGGTGTTACTCCTTGAGAGTGTCAGGACAGAGAAGGTGTAGGTGTCACCCCTTGAAAGTGCCGAGAGTAAGATGATGCAGGTGTCCCCCTGAGATGCGAGAGGAGGAAAGTGCAGATGTCCCCTTAAAGTTACGGGTGGAAGAGCGCTTAGAGTTTCCCCGGATAATGCCTGGGGGAATACGGTGCAGGTGTTTCATTGAGAGTGCCAGGAGGAAGAGGGTGCAGGTAGTCCCCTGAAAGTACCAAGAAGAAATAACAGTAGTCGCCCAGGAGTGACGGATTGTTTCTGTTCTTGTTTAGGTGCAGCCCGGATGGAGAGCTGGGCTTCCCGCCGTTCAGCGGCCCTTGCGGGTTCGAGCACCACCGCTGGCATGGCCTACCTCAAGAGCTCCCCTTACTCTGTGAACGGTATCGGCTTGGCCATGCCCACCATGGACAGTCTGCACTCCTCTATGGGCTACCCTCCAGGTCAGACACACACTCCCTCTCACACATATGCACTCGGCATGTTCATATGAGTCGCAGAGATGGGCTCGTATTGAGGAGTAAACACTTGGGGTTTATCCTATAACCTGCACATCAGACATAGACATCAAACTCCTCCAGTTGGAGATCAGGATTCAAATCTTAGCTAGGGTTACTAAGTAATAGTGTTTCCTACATGGTTCTTCCTCATTTCCTATAATATTCAACCTTCCTCATTCCTACCACATAAGTGTGATTAAGAGCCCCTTCAGACCTTAGCAGCACTTTTTGTGGCCGCCACCATCGGTTAACCAACTATTCAGACCGGGGGCAACGCCACTTTTCTATGGCTGTGGACCGTGTGTGAAACCCCCAATTTATCTCCAGCATTTGCGAAAGAAGCACTTCTCAGAAGCGCTACTACTTGGCCCCGTCTGGGGGTGCCCTAAATGTGTACTGTAGGCCTATAGCGGTACGGGTAGTAATAGCAAAGCAAAAAGAAAATCCTACTAACACTCGGAGTTTCCTGTAAATGTGGTATCTGGAGCAAATTATCTCGCTTTTATGCTATTCACCTATAAAAACCATAACTTTACTCACGAAGGTGTGTCCCGTCTGGTTTGGGTTGTTGATGAGGATAGGTTGGGTTTTCGAATTCTTGCCGAATGTAATGAGGATATAGTTTTTAAAAAACAGTTTCTCACTCTCCCTTCACTCATGTTTGCTAGCCTGCTGAGACCAACGTCTCTGGGAATATGTGGGTAGGAGCAGTCATGGGTAAGGGGGGGCACTTGACTAAACTAGGCGTGCAATAATCTATTGCCAGGAGTGCGCCCAAGAGCCGCTAATTGAGATAATTGCTACTAATCTCACTCTTAGTACAAGATGACTAATTGTGTATTCACCTACCATACACACACACACACACACCCCATCGTGAGGTACTGGGTTCACGTCTCCTCATGGGATTACCCTTCCTACCATGCTCTTCAGCCCTTTAAGAGCCTGTCTCACTCTCAAGATAGAACTTAGATTATGCAGGTCACATAACTAGAACCAGGCGTCTCATCATGGTGAGGTTTTCTGCATTCTACTTTATAAAACATGGAATTGAATCCAGTAAGACAGTTTTTACCATATTCAAAATTTAAAAACAAGATTTGAAAATTATTATTGATCAAATTTCACTGTTACCAAGTGAATGTATAAAAAAAACCACACTTCGATGTTATTTTTTGTTCGAAAGTAATCTTGAAGCTGTCTAATTTCCCCGTTAATCTGCTCAGGATGATGCTCTTAACTAAATACCTTCACCCACCCTCCATTATTGACGCCCGCTCTAGAATTGGTGTTCTATAATCACCAGAATCAAGGTGAAAACAAATCCGGGAAATTGCTGTTTTTTCTATTTTTTTTGAAACCATCCTTTAGCTAATATTATTAACTTCTATTATTAATGCTTAGGATAATGGGGAGTATTAATTAAATGTAGACCTATAGTTTGTATTTATTTTATCATTTTTTTGTGTGTATGTACCTACTGGGCTTTCCACATATGATTATACACGATTACACGAATCGTAGTATCCAACTTTATTTTAATTAACCCTCTTCGATAGTCAAATGGTCTGAGGCAGAGCTGGCAAATCTATAGAACGCGTGTCCACTGTGTGACACGTGAAAATGGTTTAGGTGGCATGTCAACACGAAAAAAAAAACACTAAATAAAAGTTGTATATATATTAAATTTAAGTCAGTAAAATTTCGATAGCCATGCCATTCAATTCCATGTCTTAATGAACTTTTGAAGTCAACGGTTAGAAATCGTCTTGTCTCTCGTACTTAAGTGCATCTTTTGTGCTGTATAAGACAACGAGCTATGACCATTTAGTGGCCACATGTTTAAGGTGTCAATCTCGCGTTAGATTAGACTACCGATGACAGGGAGATCGGAACTCAAATCTCAGTCTAGTATACTGAGTTTTTTCCAAATTGTTTTCAACTCTACTCCACGCAAATGCTGGTAACTTTCTCTAAATTCGACCTTTTCTCATCCCTAACTGACTAGAGTAGTTAATACATATGCGTATACCTTAACAGGTATTATAGACACGTTGCTAAATAAATCAAGCTATGAACCAAACAGAAATATCTTGGCTAGCAAAATACAACATGCTTCATACTAGTATAAGAAAGAACCTGTAAATTCTTAGTTTTAAAAATCAATTTATTATACTTTTTTTCACTTTCAATGGGCGTTTTTTTAGCACCGCGTCTTACTACCCTTTTGAGCTTTACGCCTTTGTACTAATTACACTAATGTATTACGGATTAGAAACGTTTTAATTTAGAGAAAGTGCACCCAAATTTAGCGTAAAGGAAGAGTGGGAAACCATTTAAGAAAAATCACCCTCAGTACACCTGATTCCACATTGTTGGCAGTCTAGTCTAGCACGAGGGTGACGCCTTAGACAATGCGGCCACCAAATCGGGTCGGGTGGGCATATTAACAATTAACCGTGGATTCACACGCTGTCGAAAAGCAAGACCAGAAACATGCTCCGTGACGAGCTATTAACCAATCACAAGATGCCAGTGCTAGCCGCGTTGTTATTCAGCACGGACTTGAAATAATTTCAGCTTTCTCGCTTCTGCACGATAACATCTGCTTGTGAAACCCAATCAATTTCAAAACTAGCCGACTCATTTAGTGCACATGCGCTTGCAAAGTGAGATACAAGTAGACAACTATTGTGTTAATTTGTTTCAGTACACAACCAATAATTTGTAGACACACAACGTGACATTGACTTTAAAGATCTGTTGATCTAATGCAAAATATTTTGATAGTCAGTTGTTTGTAGATCACGCTGCAAAGCAACATGGGTCAATATACATTTCTTATGGCGTGAGAATTTTGCGCCCTATAACAATTCTGCTCTCAAATTTCGCTGAAATTGTGAATCAAGATAGGCTCAGTTTGTAGTCAGAATTAGTACGCCTCAAGTGCGGCGCTATATTAAATGACCCACCTTGGTGGCGTAGTTGGCTAACGCACTCATTTCGTGTTGAGCTAGACTGTCGAGGATGGGGAGACCGAGGTTAGAATCTCATCGGGTGAACCGGGGTAGTTTTTACCTAAATGGTTTTCCCATCTCCCTCCACGCAAATTGGGTTCGCTCATCTAAATTCAACCTTCCCAATTCCTAATCCATTAGCGTAATTAGTACTTAAGCGTATAACCCAACGGGTAGTAAGACGCTGTGCTAAATAAAAATTAAAAATTAAATGCAGGATGACATCTACCTAGACCAGAATGGAATGGGCCAGTTTCCATTCGAGTTTAGGTAGGTGTCGTCTTGTATTTAGTATAGCGGCGCACTTGAGCCTTACTCAGTTTGACTTTAGGGAGTGTCAAACACTAGAAGACACCTGAACGCTAAATGTGTATCTCCCAGGATTTGAATCAATATCTCAGAGACGTTTCATCGGTGCCTTAAGTTCGTCTCGACATTATCTACCATGACCGCTGGAGGTGGAAAGTAAAGAGGAAAGTTTACCCTAAAGTAGAAGTTAGGTCAATACCCGCTTCCCTTCGACCCGTCATGTCATGGAAGTTGCAACTTTGAAAAGGGTGTCAATAATTCAGTTAGCCCTTAATGGACTCTTAACAAGATTATAAGGTTGAAAGAGTCCATGACACACCCAACCTGAGGGGAATTAAGGACGAGGGAGGCAAGATCAGTCCATCTTGAACCAACTTTCACAAATAACAATATAAAATTTTAATATTTCATTAATTTGATAACTAACACTGAGGTGAGATTAAAGGGAACGTGGGTTTGGACCAGTATTTTTGCAGTTTTTATGTAACACAAACCAAGATTTTCGGCCAAAATAAATCAAATAATTATTACTTCAGCAAATACTTTATTTTAATTTTTGTACAGTACACTTAGTAATATCAACAGTTCTAGAATAGCTGTTAGATAGTGGCATTTGATGAGAAATTTTTTAATGGAATTAAAAATTTTCTCATTAAATTCGAGGATGCTCAAGACAAATATTCAAGAACTGTTGGTATAAAAATTTGTAAAAATTAAACTGAAAGTATCTACTGAAGGACTATTTTATTTATTTTAGATTTAAAAAAATTGCATAAAAACTGCAAAAGTTACCAGCATTTCGCCTTAACACAAAATACATATTTCTTTTATTGGATCATCATAGGAATAAAACCATACAGCTCAAAAAAGTTACAAGATCTACTTATATGTGTCTCTCTGTGAAGTGGTGCTGTAATGCATTAGTTTTCAACCTATTTTCGGTGGCGTACGACCTCATTCATCAACACTTATGTCAAATACTATAAGATTTTAACAGTCGTACTAGTGTATTAAAAAAAACTAAATTATAAACTTAGGAAAAGTGTGATATTTTGATTCAAATTGCTTCTTCAAGTATAATTACAGTCCAATTTTCATAGAAAGGACCTTATCTGACGGTTAAAAAGGTTACTAGATCTACTTTGAAACATACATAACATCAGATCATGTAATATGCAGCTGTCAGCTGTGAGCCAATCAGAAAAATACTTTATTTGTAACGAAAGACTAAATCTAGAGTCTTTTTTTCATCAAACCTAGTCTCACAGTTCCACAAATATGCTTAAAAAGGCGTTTAAAATAAGCCTATGTCACATATTCACACTTTTTTTCTACTAATAAAACTCAAACTATAGGGCTATTAAGGGAAAATAGCCCTTTCAGATTCTTTCGACTTTATTTTGGCGTGAATCGTATTCTGAAATAATGTATGATGGATTAAATATTACGTTAGAGCTGAACGTATGTGCGGCCTGTTCTCGCTTACCGAGGTGGCCTCCTTTAAGAGAGTACATAAGATTGTTCATTTTGGAGTATCTGTTGGAAGATCTCAAGTGAAGATGTATCAGATAGAATATTAGGGGTTTGGTATTCAATAGCGTCAGAAGCTACCCGATTCGAAAAAAAGAAATGATAAATAAAGATAATTGTGTTAGTTACCCGAATAAAGAAAAAACAAAAATATATTATCTTTAACGTCATATTCAAAGGTGTTGGTAGGCTTTTTCTACCCCACCCCACGACAATTTTATAATGTTCTCAATCAGTACACCGACACCCCTCTAATCAAATTCCAGTGGTGTGTGTGTGTGTGTGTGTGTTGATAGAAGGAGCATCCCCTCTTCAAGGCAAACAAAGTCAGAGGGTGAATGCCACCTCTCGGTGTTAGGCCAAACCAACCAAACCCCTCTCCCCCGTTCCCTGACGAAACCAATCAATCCTCACCCATTAGCATGGCTAAGCACCCGAGGCGAGGCTTACTGTGTGTACATATAGACCGGGAGATGGAGCACGGGAGCATCTTTGTCAATAATTCACACAACTGCCTGCCCCCCCACCACCACCCCACCACCCTTCCAATGATGGCTTAATAGGCTCACCGACAGCTTGCAGGCCATTGTGCCCGCCGGCCGGCGGCTGTCATTAGGTGATTACGATGGGATTTCAGGTTCATCCATGTTATGGGTTTGAATAATTCGAACAAAAGTGAACACATCTTCCAAGTTATCACTTATTTATCGAACTCTGTTCACGGATGCAAAATTTACGGTCTGAAATGTCAGTAGACTATGCAATGAGGATTGTGGCATCGTAATTAGAGTGGTTGGATGCGATGATGTGCTATAATACGAATTTAAGAGTTTAACCATACACGTGTGCCATTACAAAAGTGTAAATAATTAATGTAGTAGTTCAAAATTTTCTCTAAAAAAAAATAACTGGGGTAGAATCCCGCACAAGAGGTTTGCATGGTCTAACCGGCAGTGTTTCTCAAATTTGTCCCAGTAGCAGACCACTCGATAAGCATGTGGACATCAATCATTTTAAGAGCGTGCATCACATGTCATTAAACTCTGTGGTACAGTCGGCTCGAAATCGTAAATTTACACGAACACTATTGCATGTGGATCATTTCTGATCCAACATTAATGAAGATAGAGCTTTAAGAGGTGTTCCTAATACTGAACATTGTTGAAATATTAAATTATATTTGAATAAAAACGGCAAAAACAACAACAAAGGCCGTTTTTTGACCATTTTAGAATAATTCTAGTGATATCTATTATTATTATAGTAAGGAGAAATAAGTAAACTATAAATATAAGGAACACATTTAAATTGTCAGATGCAATTGAAATTTGATAGATATAAACATATTTTGGTCAATTAGTCGACATAAATAAGTTTATGGAGTGAAAAATAAATTTATTAAAACTAAGAGTAAAATTAATTATGTGTTATAAAGTCAATTAATAAATATTTGACAAACAAATATATATAAATTATGAAAAAATTTGGTAAGTTCTGCAGGTACAATGGTTCAATTTATTACGATTTCTATTCAAATTAAAAGGTAAGAGAACCTATGTTACTATCAAGTTAACATTAATTTAGAAGAACGTTATAAAAGAAGTGTTTAAAAGTTTGACAAAGAACAAATTGTAGGTTAATGGCTAGAAAGTTTTACCAAAAGACAATAAGATAACATTTCTAAAATTTTAAACATGAAAATGTATCAAAAATCACAAGGTATTGGTATAGTGAATGACAAGATAACGTTGACTAGGTAGAAAATCTTAAACTAGAGACATATAAATTAATAAGAAATACATTAACAATCTTATTTAGCCAAAGTTAAATGTGATAAAATCTACAATTGCATGTGTTATATCTTGAGTAAATGATATTAAAGCTATAGTTGAATGAAATTAAGACATATGTAAATTTGATGAGTTGAATTACAACGTGTTAAGACTTTTATAGTTAGACCTGGAATGAATATTAATTTAAATTCATTTTCAATAAGTATAAAAGATGTAGAGTCAAAGGTTGAAAATAGTTTAAAAATTGTAACATGTTAAGATTTTGCAATAAAAATGTCGTTCCTTATCTGGTTTATTTTCCACTCCTTCAAATTATTTATCTTAACTGATTTATCAAAATATGTTTATATCTATCAAATTTCAATCGCATCTGACAATTTAAATGTGTTCCCTATATTAATAGTTTAAATTTTAGAATAGCTTCACAGCGAAACATTGTGCACAGATCTTAATTTTGTCATAATAGAGACATATTTTAGTTATTAACAAGAAACTTTATCGCTTTGGCCCCCATCGTCTCCGCGGAAAATTTCGAATAATCACTCACATACGAATGCATTAGACACATTTCTAGCCTATCTTGGTATTTTATTTTCCCTTTAACTTATATACCTTCCATACCTCGCGCGAGACGGGAGCTGAGTTGGGCTTGCCATGATGAGCGTTCTTAATATACTACCTACCTGTCACTTGTCGGTGCAGGAAATTTTCTAATGAATGTATTTATCAAGCAGGAAATACATCATATTTATATAAGATAAATTGTTTTACAATCCAATTTTCATAGGAAGAGCCATATGTTACAGCTAGAAACGACACTCAAATTACTTTAAACTCAAGTCATATGATCTGTCACTTATGAATGTCGGCTCTTCCTATAAAAATGGGACTGTTCTTAGGGAACAAAGTATAGTTGACTTAGTGGAGTTAGCCTGTAAATATTGTACTTTTTTGATCCGAAAAAATGTTGACCCCAAGAGTATGATGAGTATTTTAGTTGTATGTACCCAATAGCCCAAAAACCATTATGTTTGTCCTCGGGGTGTTGTTTTGATTTTGATTGAAGCTCTCAAATAAAGAATAGTTAATGTTGGGTAGTTTTTAAAATTTACATAACGATATCTGGGGAAGTTTTTACTTAATTATCATTTGAGGTTAGATTATTGATTACCTATTAATAGCAAATACGATTGTGTCATAACTTTCATGATGTGAGGACCCCTTGGTACACCGTCACGGACCACAGTTTGAGAACTAGACTTAACTTGTCACACTCATGTTGGACTGGATTTCCGGTGATGGCGAGATTGGGGTTTGAGCCCTGATCGTGTGAACTGAGGACGCACAGTACATTACTAAATTGTTTACCACTCTTCCAACACTCTAAAATTCTACCTGCCTCATCCTATCCCAATCCCATTAGCTTGATTAATTTAACTTATGCGTGGGTATAACCTGAACGGGTAATAACATGCTGCGGGATTAAAGTCTATGATAGAAACTGTAAATTCATGAAATAAGCCTACAAGTGTTAACTTGATTATATCCGTAAGTTGAAAAATGACACCTGGACACGGGGATTGAACCCGGGATCCATGGTATAACACGTCACGGAGCTATCCAGGATTCATCCCGTGCTCCAAGGTCATTCTTCTGTCATAATTACTGTCCGTCAAGTAAAATCAATATGAGTAGACCGATAGATCGGAGTGATTTTGTGATGCGCTGTAGATCTAACTTGGCAATGCCACTTTTGCCCTTTATTTTCGTTTGTGTTTGATCTTTTTTTAAGTGACTCTAGAAAGCCAAAGTAAAACACTGACATTTTGACTTGTAGGTAACCCAAGGAAACAGAGGCGAGAGCGTACGACGTTCACTAGGGCGCAACTGGACATCCTTGAGTCGCTGTTTGGCAAGACTCGCTACCCGGACATCTTTATGAGGGAGGAGGTGGCTCTTAAGATCAACCTTCCAGAGTCCAGGGTCCAGGTACAAACTACATTACTCTGGATGGTAATATAATTATACAGCCCCTAGATTTTCATCTTCATGAGGTGGTCCTCAAGATCAATCTTACAGAGTCCAGGGTTCAGGTACAAACTACATTACTCTGGATGGTAATATAATTATACAGCCCCTAGATTGTCATCTTCATGAGGTGGTCCTCAAGATCAACCTTACAGAGTTCAGGGTTCATGCAAATACTACATCACACTGTATGTTAATATAACTAAACACATTACTAAATAATTAATATCTTTAAGAGCTAGTTAACAGAATAAGCTTTACAAAATTTACGGATAACATACAAGCTTAGCTTTGTCGTTACTTTAACTAAGTACCTCTCATTTCCGGTTACTTTATAAACACATATATTATCTATTAAGAGGAAATAAACTTATGTATGAAAATAAACTGATTGGTAATTGTTTATATTTATCTTAAATAATATGTATCATAGGGGTTTCTCATCAACGCAGCCACAAACATAAATATTTCTGAGAGGACAAGAGGTAAACGTAATTATAGAAGTGAGCTTTGTCTCTGCTTCTCAGTTTTAATCACAAATTATAAATACGTATATTGGTTTTGAAACTTAATTGACCAAGGTAAAAGTTTTCATTTATCTTATCAATATGATACACTTTGGTTACTTTGATTTTCTTCTTCTCCTAATAATACGATAGTTAAAAGGAGTATTATTGGTCAAATGGAAAGGGCGATTTTGGACTCTGGCTGGCTAAGCCGAGCTTCGATCCTGATTGACTACATTTAGAGCTGAGATTTTATTTAATATCATTTCCGATTGCAGGCGCCGTTACTAAAAACTCGCCCCTCGCGTCCTTCCTGCTTATAGCCGAAACATAATATGAAAAGCTTTTTATAGCATAGTGTACAAACATACTTAGAGTAGCTAGTATTAATAAAAGGTTTCAGGTTAAAATTCGCACACTTTTTTAAAAGGGAAAATTGCAGGACTCAAAGTAGTCTGATATATGAATGCATTAAAATAGATTTAGATACTTTTTGAACTGTCCTATTTAACTATTTTATTAATGTGTATCTGAGAAAAATCACTCCTAGCCCAGTAGTTGAAAGATTAGCCAGTACTAATATACAGTTGCCCAGGGGACGTCTGAATGTACTAATGATACATCCTTTCCGTGGAGGCTCTTTCCATTTCTCGATGAGATGTGGTGTTGGTGATAATGAATATGAAGGCGTAGAAGCAGTAGAAACTCTTAACCAAAGTTAAACTTACCAGAACCTAATGACCTCTGGGATGATTCCCCTTTCGAGGAAAATACTCATGGTACCAACCGGGAATCAAACCTGGGATCCCCGAGCCCGTATCCAGGTGCGCTGACCATTATTTCATGGTAACGGTCAACTGTCCTCTAATATTATTTAAATGGATACCCAGTTTTATCTATATTTCCTCAAGTTGGAAGCTTGTGTGGTCAATTAAAGTTCTACTTCCCTCTCTCACGCTTGTACAATTATTATTGATGATTCACCGCATAAGGGGAAATTGATATATCCTAAGAACACACAATTTTAGGAAAGTAGGTTGAATTTAAATAAGTCCCATTTCTCGGAAAGGGATATACAAAACCACCACAAAACAATGGAACGTTCACACAGCCACTGTATCCATTTAGGAAAGAATCAAACCCCGAACATTTGGGTTCAGGGTCAACGACAATATTCGTGCTGACAGACTTAATAAGGAATGTAGTGGCACTTTCGCGTGTACTCTTGAGAATCACGGCACCCTCACGAGGTGAAGACAGTAATTCGTCATCTCCCTCCCCATGATCGAAATAGGGTGTATGTGAAGGCACTCTTACGCGTGCTCTTGCGGGTCACGGCACCCTCACCGGGCAAGTACAGAAACTTATAAGCTCACCACGCCCCTTCCCCTCGAACGAGATAGAGGTGACCATTACAGCACACTCTCGTGTTACTCTATGAGTCACGGCACCCTCACAGGGTGAGTACAGCAATGTATCAGCCCTTACCTCTCCCTTCAAGCAAGATAGGGGGGAATGTGACGGCACTCTCTCGTGTTATCTTATGAGCCACGGCACCCTCACAGGGTGAGTACAGCAATGTATCAGCCCTTACCTCTCCCTTCAAGCAAGATAGGGGTGAATGTGACGGCACTCTCTCATGTTATCTTATGAGCCACGGCACCCTCACAGGGCGAGTACAGCAATGTATCAGCCCTTACTCTCCCTTTCGAGCAAGATAGGGGTGAATGTGACGGCACTCTCTCATGTTATCTTAGGAGTCACGGCACCCTCACAGGGCGAGTACAGTAATGTATCATCCCTTACCCCTCCTTTCGAGCAAGATAGGGGTGAATGTGACTGCATAGCGCCGCGGGCTTTACTCTACTATCACCACCCCTTTACCGGCACTAATCCCCGACCATGACCACTCTTCTTATCCGAGTGCCGCGTGTGTGAGGAATGGGTGAGGTAAGGAGGGAGAGGGAGGAGTGATTGCATTGTTCCGTCTCGTTGGGTGCAGTAAGTGACCCCACATCCTTGTAATGGAGACATGTGGGATATATATCGCCAGGGGGAGCTGGCGAAGTCACTTGAGATCACTTCCAATCAACTCCAGGGCGCGGCCAGATGCGCAAAACACGAGGAGAATATGTTGCTTTATTTTATAGCTGACGATTTGGAGTATCGACTAGATTATTACATTGAAATATTTAAAGCTACCGCTTTCAGGGACAGGCATGATAAAATCACTGTTGGGAGTCTAAAAAGATAGTTGACACTTAGGCTAAATAGTACGTATCTACACTCTATACCGGTATTCATTTCCTCGCGAATCCTCGGAGAAAGAAGTGTTTTTATCATCAAGAAAATCGAACCCGATATTTTGGGGAATGTCAACGATTCATGTCCCCTTGAAACCGAAAAAGTTGTTTTTTCGCGATTCTCTCTCCGTGGGTCTATATTTCTGACAAGAACCGAAACCTTTTAACCTATCAGGCTAAAACTTGGTATTAAGTTTTTTCATTATATTCCCCCAAGGAATTTTTGGGATGATATATTTAACCCTAAAATCAAGGTTAGCTTACTAAAGGGCAAAAAGAGAAAAAATGGGTTTTCTTGAAATCCTCTCTAACGATTTGATTAAATTTCTTGTATAGCCACTGTTTGGAACTACAAACAAAATGGCTACTCTCGTTTTCCCATTAAATTAACTTTAAGGGCTTAAGCGGAAATTTCCAATTTCATTATGACCAACAACTATTTGAGATACGAAATAACTTAATATTTTAAAGTTTTATTAATATTTATGATAAAAAAAATTATTTGAAATATATATATTTGTTTAATTAATTGAAAAAAATCCTTGATTTTTAAGTGAATGGTTATAAAAGTTGAAAAAGTATAAATTATTAATTAAAAAGGCATAAAAAAGTACTAAACAATCGCACTAACTTCTTTATAAGGTGTATCATAGATTCTAAGAAAATTGGGAAAATTAAATTTTCAGTACACTACCCTTAAGTAAGTTTTACTCATAAAAACAAATACATCATAATAAACAACATAATAAATATTCTTTATTTATAAACTTTAAACAATTTTTTTTACATTTTTTTAGGAAATTTTAAATTTTCAAAATAAGTTATTTGAAAATTGCTCTAAAATAATTTGTAATTTGTAGAAATAAAAACGTATTTTAATTTATCATGAAAAATTACTCCTAGATACCCATTTTGAACTCAATCTTATTGGTAAATTTCAAAAAATTTAATATTTTCCATAATTTGCTGTAAACTAAGATTAAATTAATTTATTTTAGAAAAATAAAGATACATGATTCACTCTCATGTAAAATAGTCCCCTGATACCATTTTTGAACAAAATTGGTATAGATATTTTTTTTAAATATTCAAAATTAACAAAAAAATCAATCTTAAGTTATCTACTTTAGACATTATTTTAGAAAAATCAATCTATTTAATTATTTACAATATAACTAAATGGTACAGAATTCCACACGAACTTTCTCACTCTGTTGTTTAGAAATGGAGATATTTACTCAAAATTCGTAAATAATATACACTAGAAAACCCGAGAACAAATTGCGCTAGACATACGAAACACATTTTTTATTCATGGTTTTAAATTCCATAATTTTATTTTTAAAGAATTAACGTCTTCATTTGTATATTTGAACCAATAAAAAATATCGATATTAGGTCCCCGAGGGCCAACATTTTGTATTAAAATTTTGACTTCAAGTTAAAATTTTCGAGGATGCACATCTTATAGTTATCGCATTACTATTAAATTTCTTTTGTATAAATTTTGACCAATAAAATAGGTTATTATTGACTATTGAATCTAAAATGAGAAAGATAGAATCGTTACAGCTGATTTTGAGAAAATGGAATTTTTCTCTTTTCATCTTCTAGCAAACTAATATTAATTTTAGGGATAGACAGACACACAGACAGACGGCGTTGCAAAAACCACTTTTTAGGGTTCGGGGGATCATGAAACGTCGACATCCATCAACATCTCGGGCTAGATTTTTTTGACGGTCGTAATACTCTACCTTGAAGTGTTGGCAAGGTTAAAAGAAAAATATATTTGTATATAGCTTGAAAACTTTTGGTTTTATAAAAATATATTTCACGTACAAGATGTTTATTATAAATAGATCCACATGTATGCAATGATAAGTAATTTCAAATCTCAAAGACTTACGATAAAATTAAAAGTTAGAATTTACGCATCAGACCGGAACCCTTAAAGTAAATTCAAGAAAAGTTGAGGGTAGCCATTTGGTTTGTAATATTGACCAAAGTATAGAAATGAAATCTAATCAAAATCGAATTAAGCCGATTTTGATAAAATCTATTTTTTCTATTTCCACCCTTAAGGAAACTACCCCTAGTTTTAGGGTTGGATATCCTATTCCAAAAATTCCTCGTGGTAAACGTATGAAAACCCTATATACCAAGTTTTAGCCCAATCGGTAAAATAGTTTAGGCTCTAGCCATCTGACAGACAGATGGACAGATAGACAGATGGCATTGCGAAAACCACTTTTTAGGGTTCGGGGGGTCATGGGACGTCGACATCCATAAAAATCTCGAGTTCAATTTTTTTGTTGACGATCACAATAATTGCTCTACCTGTAAGGTAGCGAGAAAGTAAAAATATTGATATTGGGGGTCCCCGTAGGTCAACACTTCGTATTAAAATGTCGACTTCCGGTTTAAAATGTCCGACATTTTATTAGAGGTTGCACATCTTATGGTTATTTCATTGCTATTAAATTCCTCATTTATAAATTTTGATCAATAAAATAGGTAAATATTGACTATTGAATCTAAAATGATAGAGATAGATCATTGTTGTACAAACATTTCTCCTAAGAGGTTGAAAGAAAGAGAACATAGACTTTTTGAGAGACTTACTCATTTCTTACGCCATGGCATTAGATAATTATTGCATTAAAACTTAAGTAGTATCTTTTTACAACTAAAGCTCACAAAATTGTAATAATATATTTGACATTATCTCAGAAACGGTTGGTTTTATAAAAGTATATTTCATATAAAAGTTTTTTATTTTTAATAGTACTACAATTTTGCAATGATAAGTTATTTAGTATCTCAAATAGTTGCGGAGATACGGAAATTTCCGCGTCTGTAAAGTACCCTAAGAGTCATTTTCATGGGAAAATGAAAATAGCCAGTTTATTTATAATCTTAATCAACACCTAGATACAAATTTTAATCAAAATCGGTAGAGCCTATTTTGATAAAATAGATTTTTTTTCTTATCAGTTTTTATTAAACTACTTTTAAATTTGGGGTTAAAAAGACACACAAATGGCAATGCAAATACCGCTTTTTAGGGTTCGGGGGGTCATGAGACGTCGACATCCATCAACATTTCGGGTTAGATTTTTGCAATACTTTACCATTAGTGTTCGAAAAGTTAAAAAATATATATATTTGCTTATAGCTTGAAAGTTATTGGTTTTATAAAATTTTGTTGCTAATAAAATATTTGTATTATAAATGGATCTACATATTTACAAAGATAAATAATTTCATATCTCAAATAGTTTCGAAGATATGATAAAAAATGAGAATTTACACTTCAGACCGGAGCCCTTAAAGTCATTTTGCCGAAATATTGAGGATAGCCATTTTGTTTAGAATATTTTTAAATATTTTGTACTGAAATTTAATCAAAATTTTTTGAGCCTATTTTGAGAAAATCGACTTTTTCTCTTTTTGCCCTTCAGTAAACTACCCTTAGTTTTAGAGTTGGATATCCAGTTCCAAAAATCCCTCGGAGCAACCCTATGAAAACCCTAGGTACCAAGTTTTATCCCGATTGGTAAAATAGTTTAGGCTCTATTCGGAGGTACAGATAGACAGACAGAAATTCAAAAACAACTTTTTCGGATTCGGGGGTTATGAAACTTCGAGATTTATCAAAATCTTGAGTTTGATTTTTTTGACGATCACAATACTTTCTCTACCTGTAAGATAGCAAGAAAGTAAAAACTTAAAGAGATACCCATTTTGAGCCAAATCGCTGAGGACATTTTTTTGAAACATTAAATTTAAAAAAAAAGTATTTAGTAAACTACACTAAACCAATGTAGCTCCAAAAAACAAGTAGCCTCTAAACTTTTATTTGTCATGTAAAAATCTCCCAGATATACAGTCTAAACAAACTTGCTAAAGCTTTTCTCAAAATATTTCTTTCTTTCAAAAATCATTCATCAGTAAACTACCCTTTAGCGAATTCTTACACACACACACGCGCGCGCGCACGCGCACGCGCACACGCACACACGCACACGCGCACGCACGCGCACACACACACACAACGTTGTTATTTGGGAGTTAACCTCTACCTAAATATCAATTTAAAACAAAATCACTAAGGCCATTTTCCAAAAATTCTGAACTCAAAAACATCATTCACGAATAACACTACTCTTAATTTGAGGTCTAGAGGGAAAATAAAAAAATATTTATAAAGAATAACATCCAGTTACCAAGTGTGAGAAAAATTCATCAAACCGTTTCATATCTGTGGCCAAGGACGGACTGACAAAATGTAAAATCCAATTTTTTTGGGTTCTGACACACATAAAATGCAAAGATTCATCATAATCTTGAAGTCAAAAATGTTCACGATTAGATAAATTAGAGATATTCTTAATATGAGAAAAAGTAAAAAGTTCCTTATGAAACACGATTCTCTGTCTATTAATTAAACTGAACCGTTTTGTTCGCCTATTATAATATCTCGCTCATAGGTAGCACTTCTACAAATCCTTATGCGTGATCAATTCCTCTTATTGTATGGTACGATATGGTCATCTTATGAGGATGTTGAGGTACATTAGCTTGTAGAGGAAGAGGATGAGATGGTATGGACATGTGATGAGGGTGGAAAAGGAGATGATTCCAAGGACAATGATGGAGATGAAGTGTTTAGCAAAAAGACCAATAAGGAGACCAAGAACGTTATGGGAAGAGCAGGTAAAATGCAATTGTGTGAGTGAAAGGAGAAGAATGGAAGCAAATAAAATAGGGAGAGAGTTTGAAGGAAAGAGGTATATGGAAGTAGTTTACTAAACTGACCAGGCCACAGACTTGAAACAGTTAATACTAATGATGACCGAGAAAACAAATTAAAAATTAAAAAAAAATTAAATCACATATTTCATGTATAATAATTCCAGAACTATTTGAAAGTATGAAAATAGAGTATTATATAACTAACGGGGAGCCAAACAAATAACACTAAAATGTGTTTTATGATAGAAAATTTAACATAAAGGTTAAAACATAATTTTAGGTTTGGCCTTAAATGACCCCTTAAGGTGGGGTAGAAGATGCGATAAAAAAAGGCCAGTGATTTGTAGTTTTTACAGCAAAATTTTTTTGGTCAAAATAAATCAAATATTCCTCTAGTAGAAACATAGAGTTTAATTTTCTTCACACGGTGATATCAACAGTTCTTGAATATCTCTAATAAAAAAAATTAGCTTAGCGGCATTAGATGAAAAAAAACCTTTTTAAATCAAGAGAAAAAGTTGCTATTAAATTTCAACACACTCTAGACAGATATTCAACAGATAAACAAGATAAAAACTCAACAACTTTTGAGGTCACTATGTGAATAAAATTAAACTTTATATTTCTACTAGAGAATTATTTGATTTATTTTGACCAAAAATAATGTTTGGCTATACTAAATTGCAAAAACACTAGTCTTTTCCTACGTTCCGTGTACTCCCTAAGAAATGAAGATAAACAACAGTAGCCTACTTTGAACATTCCATGTCAGTGGGGCAAAAGTCAGTCTTTTCTCGTCACAAACCATCGGCCACTAAATGCCGTGGAGTCACACACTCAGAGAGCGCAATCAATGGTGTTCTTGAAAAGGGGGTCGGGTTCGAGAGGTGTGGGGGAGGGATTGGGGAGTCGAGTACCCCCACTGCGGAACGTGCTCTCGCATTTAACAGCCTCTACGCGAACAAAAATGAATCGCACCTCTGCCGGCCCCCAAACCCCCCCCCCCCCCACACCACCTCTTCTATATTTCATCTCCCTCCAATTCAGTTACAGGGCGTCTAGCGGTGAAAAGACTCCCAGGACCCAATTCATTTCAACGATGGAGGGAGGATAGTAGTAGTAGTAATAATAATAACAACGATAGCAAAGGGAGTTATTCTCGTCCCCCCCACCCCTCCTCCACTTTTTTTTTATTGAAAGTTGTCTGTGGCGTGTAGTGTTTTATGATCGGCCGAACAACGTTCCGGCACGTTTCGACCATTAGTAGACCAGATACTATAGCGGCGGTGTGCGCAGGTGCGGGTCATCCATCTTGTCGTCATAGCCACGGGTGTATGTATAACTTCACCTCGCTTTACCTCGTACAGTCCAGTTTTCATAGGAAAGGTCTTTTTTAGAAAACACAAATATATATTTTGTTTGCTGCCAGCATTTTACTATTTTATTAGTGGTACTTTATAGGTAATGATATCTAACAAAAGTGAAAGCATGACTTGACGTATGAATACGTGAAAGTATATCTATATCCAGTCTATGGAAGGAGTGTAGGTAACAACTATCAGAAGGTTCTTTATTACAAACATTGGCTGAAAGTCACTAATGTTAACCTCTTCGTAAATAATTATTATTTTCACAGTAATATTATATTACCAATAAAAAATGTTATCAAATGAATCAAATAATAATTACCTAAGAATTACGGGCTAATTGGCTTTACTGTAATTAATTGAAAGCACAGAAAATATTAATGAAACTATTATGATTTTTGTTTTGCTGTTATGGCATCAAAATATAATATAGTACATGACATAATAAATTAAAAAGTATTACATTCACACCCGCCTCGGTGGCGTAGTTGGCTAACGCGCCAGTCGTGTTGAGCCAGACCACCGAGGACGGGGAGATCGAGTTTCGAATCTCGGTCGGATGAACTGGGGGTGGTTTTTCCTAAATGGTTTTCCACTCCCCCTCCACGCAAATACGGGTTCACTTCCTCTAACTTCAACCGTCCCAATTCCTAATCCATTAGTGTAATTAGTACTTAAGCGTATAACCCGAACGGGTAGTAAGACGCGGTGCTATACTAATAATAATATTACATGCACACTTGTATCTCCATAAAACTGGCCACCATTAGAAATAGATTTTTTTAAATTAGAGGGAGAGAGAGCCATACAAAATATTAGTTTCAAAATAAAACTTTTTTACTTTGTAAACCCATGTGCATGAACACAACCGAACAAGATGTCATAAACTACCATTTCGTCTGGTTCACCATCTTAATTTGTGAAAAGAACGCAGCCTTTTAGAAGCTCTCGTGTGAAAAGCATTTTAAGTAAACCACAAACGCAGCGTCCACAAAAAGGAACGGTTATTTTTAAAATGTCGTGTTTCAATAATGTAAAAACGGTTAAAATAAAATTATATAATTAAAAACAAATTGTTTGTTGTGAACGTTTTGATTGCCAAACGTAACAGTAGCTCAACATATTTATGATCTTGCAGATCATTTGGTTTGGCGAATGGATGGTAGCTTTTGCTAGCTGTTGGTTACCTACACTCCAATGGTAGACTGACTTTAGTAGCTTTACTGTCAGATAAGGTTCTTCCTATGATAATGGAACTGTATATTTAGGGCCTTAGCCCCAGGAGGGTTGACTTTAACCAAGCCTGTGGTTTTGGATTGAGGAGGGAGGGGGGGAGAATCTTTAAAATCCTCTCTACACGCGAACACTGGGAAAATTTCCTTAAATTTAATCCTCCACATAATGTTTTTTTCATTTAGATAATAATTTTAAGACTTCATTAGCTTTAAAGAATATCCGTTCCCCAACAATGAACACATGAACTAAATGTCAGGATTACCTAGTCAAGTTTGCCAGTGACGGGGAGGTAAGGAGGTCAGGGCTCTTATCCAGGTCGAATGTAATTAAAGTGGTATTTTTTCCTGAATAACTTCGAAATATATTTATGCAAATACGTGTATATTTCCTCTAAATTTTATTTTACTCATTCCTTACCCCATCAGTGTAAACATGGGGATATCCCGGATAGGTAGTAAAACGTAACAATAAGAACAAAAACTTTATTTTTTTATTTTACTCCACGTCTTACTACCCGTACAGGCTATCTCCATAATTACACAAATGTGGTAAGGAATAAATACGATAGAATTTAAAGAAGACAGAGTCGCGAGAGTGCAAAACTATTTTATTAAGAGTTACCCTCAGTACACCAGACCTGGATTCGATCCCCTACCTTCCTTTCAACAGCAAACCATAACAGACTATGATGACGCCCAATCCCACGCACCTCTAAGAAGTAAATGTGAGGGCTTTGCAGGTTAGCTCCCACATTTGCTATTTCTACTGTCTTTTCTAGAATATGTTCAGACAAATGATGGTGAAGTTATTCTAAAATCACTCTCCCAATTAAGTCGTCTACATCCAATATCATACTGTCGCCGAACCGATGGCCTCCTACTAATAACAAACACCTGGTGGCAGGTGAGGTACGAAATATTCGTAGCTCAATATTTTAACTGCCTCAAGTGCAAATAAGAACAACACACTTGCTGAAAAACTCCTTTAAAACATTTACCTTCAGTGAATTTGCATTTTTGCCATACGTTAGAATTTCCATTTTAGAAATGTTGTGGAAATTTGGTAGGAACAAACTTTTAAAAAATACAAACCTATTTTTTTGGCAATCAACATTGATAACATTTTATTACCTTATTAGTTCGAATAAATTCATTCAATATGATTCAAATACTGCTGATTTCCGTAAAACTGACAACCTCATATTACATGACTTGACGCATGAACACTTGAAAGAGGAACTAGTAGCTTTGCTAGCCGTCAGCTAAGGTCCTTCCTATGAAAATTGGACTGCACACGTCCATCTATTCAACCCCTGATTCAAGATGCAAAGTTTGAGACTTACTAGCTGTCAGGTGGACAAAGGTGTCTCATATTGTCGTGTTTACCCATCGAGGGGAGATCAGGAGTTCAAATCTCAGTTGGGCTGTACTATGGTGTTGTTACTAAATAGTTTCCCCACCATCCCTTCACGCAAATGCGGGTACACTTCATTTAAATTTAGCCTTCCTCGTCCCTTATCCTACTAGTGTAAATACCCGGATATTACGCATAAGTAATAACTGATAAGACGTGATGAACGGTTATAAGAGATTTAAAGTTAGCAAATTAACTAGGGGAACAGAATTAGGGAATAAGGGGGGTAGACATATTATGTAACGTACCAAAATTTAAATAAAAACGTCATTTTTTAGAAAATATTATCTAGTTATCTCGTCGCATACAAAGGCAACGCGTAGTAGGCCTACTTTTTTTTTATATATATTCAAAACCACACCGAATCATGTTTAAAAAGACAAACACATTCAACCACACAAATAGAAAGAATTTAAAATATGTCGCAGATAGAGGAATACCTCAGTTCTAGAAAACCACAAAAGCCTCCCAATACCCAATCCTCTCCTCTACTATCCCCACATTCGGCCATTGTATCCTGTGTGTTTCACCGACACACACACACACACAAAATCAAAGTTTCCGATGATACAACTCTGGAAAACACGCCACTACACTTCCACTGGATCGATCGCCCGTTGGTTGGTCCGCTTCGCCGTGCACACAGGAAAGAAACAAACCCAAGCAGTGGTGCCAACGCAAGAGTTTTACTACCACATTGAAACAAAAAAAAGTTACTATTTTGGATTCATACGGAGTCTTCTATAAGCCACGTGACGCTGTTGAGGTGGGGAAGGGGTCAGAGGGGAGCTCTAATGTTTCGACTTACTTAACACACATGGCACACCACTGTAATGGGACATCCAACAAGGCGTGCCGTGGCCTACTGGTGTGCTGTGACATCAACATAGATGTGTAATTACATCAATCAAACCTAAGTGTGTCATGACATAGAGATTGGTGCCCCACTGGGGTAATGTTATTTTAAGCTAGACATGCCATGGCCTAATAGTGTGCCGTGAGATCACACTAGGTGTCGTGGTTTACTATATGGTATAACATTAAGCTAGGTGTGTCGTGACATCAATCTAGGTGTGCCGTGACATCCCGCTAGTTGTCATGACTTACTATGTGGCATAACATTAAGCTAGGTGTGTCATGACATCAATCTAATTATCTAAGTGTGCCATGATATCAAGCTTGGTGTGCCCCGGCCCACTTCTTTAATGTGACATCAAGATATACGTGCCGGTACTATTTATTTTACTTTATCAAGGTTACTTTTGTCGATCTTTTGAAAAATTCATTCTAAATATTAAATAAAACAAAAACAGTGACGCCGTGATTAACGATTTGGAAACTATCACATAAGGGAAAAAACCAGCTATAGATATAGAATAAGTTCCTAATATTTTAATTAGTGTATCGTGAGATTTTCCACTTTATCTTAGTGTGTCTTTGTGGGAGAAAACATTAAAAAAAACTCATTCAACCAAACTATTGAAAGCCCAACCCATTTTGAATTAAAATATATTTTTCTTACCATGCTTTAAATCTGATGAAGTACAAAATATTAAGAACATTAGATAAATGTAGTTGAAACAGGTAAAAAAAATAAAAATTCAGTTATTTAATCAACAGAGTAAGAAGATTCTAAATAATAGCGCTTTTATTGAAGTGCCACATAAACCTCATTCGTAATATCGAATACATAATACTTTAGCTCTTCCTTTAAAACAAATTATGTTTATTTATTCGAGATATTTAACGACCACTTTCTGAACCGACTGATTATATCAGCACACGAGAATTTCTATGATCTAGAGTGAAAGGGCCTACCAATTTTGCTAGGAAACATATTTTCAATTACTTTCCAGAGTTATTTTAAATGCCAAAATTGACGTAGGACCAACGCGCCAAGGCTTTACTTCCCCTCCGAAGGAAGTTGAGTTATGGATTTTATAGTCCAAGAAAAACCCATCGACCCCAGCTGGGTTTGAACCCACGAACATCGGGTCCTGAAGTGAGCACTTTACCCCAAGACCACCGGAGTCGATAAAACAATTTATGTATTTATTTTTTATTTACTTATTGTGAAAACCACGTAGTGACTTTTAATGTCTACAAGTTGGCTACATGTGGTCAAACCAAATCTAACTAAACTAAAAGGTTGGGAGGGGGTTTAAGGGGGGGTTGGAGGTGGTTAACGGTAAATGAATGATTGGATCGGCGGTTAAACACCAAACGTTAATCGGATATGATAGCAGGGTTTATCAGTCTTTTATTGCGTCAACAAACAATAAATTATAGAGAATTATCGGGGGTTTGACTATTTGTCATGGCGCTTGCAGGTGAATAACAATGAGGTCTGCCGCCCGGAATCACTCAGTTGCACCATCGGTTCTAGGACGCGGTTGAGGCGGATTTCGAGAGGAATATAAAAGACTGGAAAGAAGAGTGGGGGGGCAAGCCGGGATTCGAACAGTGTATATTTGATACGGTTGACTTGGCAACTAGATACGTCAAGCCATTCACGAATAATGAAATTGATATTTGAGTATCGAAAATGAAACTGCGGTTTGAACTGAAGTATTCAGGTCTATTTTTATACGTGGTTTAGTGTAGCGGACTCTCTATCGGGAGGCCGAGGTTCGATTGTAACTGATTGGACTGGAGGTAGCATATCTACATTGTGTTTTCCCGATCATCCTTCAAGGATAATGTTGGTTCGTTTTTCTTAAAAACTTCATCTTCTATGTTTTCATTCAGTTGTAAGGCACTCACTAGGATACTTTAGAGCTAAGTTTTTTTTTAAATATATTCCTTAGGACAATCCTTTATTGGGGAAGGTGGTGCCAAAGCGGGAAAAAACCCACCAAGCCTTTAATTTTACTCCTTGAAGTTGGAATATATTACATCGTCGGTTAGAGTTAGGCTCGCGTGCGTCCAACCCTACCATCTTTTGACAGCCATGTAGTATCTATTCTGAAAATTGAAAAATGACACCTGGACATGGGAATTGAACCCGGGACCTTTGGCTAGCTCTGGATAGCTCAGTGGTTAGAGCATTGGCGTACTAAGCCAAAGATCCTGGGTTTGATTCCCGTGTCCAGGTGTCATTTTTCAATTTTCAGAATATGATATCTAGATGGAGTAGATCCTCACTAAAAGCATAAATAATAGCTTTGGCTATTTGATTCTTAATGTAGTATCTAGTCTTATCCTCCTGGGAAGATGTAAAAATGATATATATCTAGTATCTACTCCTGTCTTGTACCAGGCACAGTATCCGTGCGTCCAATCCTACCAGCTGTTGATGGCCGTGCAACATATATTCAACTACCAGCAATGTATAGAAATGTAGTCTATACTCCTGTCTGATACCAGGCACAGTATCGGTGCGTCCAGTCCTACCAGATGTTGATGGCCGTGCGGTATCTAATCTCCTCCTGAGAAGCCATATAACTGTTCTTTATCCACCCCTGCCTGGTATCGACCCGGGCCCTCCCTTCTCCCCTTTAATAATCTCAACACTTCTAACTGGCCCTCACCCTATTCTTCCCCGCAAGGCATGGGTTCGTTTAAACTCCACTGCGTCAAGGTGCGTTTTCCAAGCCGCGGCAGTTACCTGCGACTGTGACTGGAGTCGCAGTCTTAACGCATGCGCAGTTTGGGTTTGGTCCGCGACACGAGGCGATGGCAGCTCGTGTCGTAGCACAGTGCTTGCGGCTAGAGTCGCAGTGACAGTGCTAGAGTTGTAGCAACAATGCGTAATTGTTGTTAAAATGTGTGTGTTAATCTATTTTTTTAATGTTTAAACAACCAAAACTAGAAGTGCTAATGACCCTTGATTTTTAAGTAAAAAATACGAGTAGGTGGGAAGTCTTTCTCTAGGACAGTGGTTTCTAGCCTAAGGGCCGTGGCGTTTAAAAAAAAAATATATTATAGGAGGATTCAAATTTCATAGTTAGAGTTTAAGTTTTTTTCTTAGGTTCCTTTAGGTTATCCAACTCTGACTTACTGACTAAGTTTGAGTGTAGAAGTTTCGTGTTTGGGTGAGCGACCCCCTAGCATAACCTCCAAAATTTGCGCCAGGTATGTTGATTATTTTTTATTTAGACATCTTAGTCGCATTTGTATAATCGATATAAATGAGTTAATTATGATAGTTAAAACAATAATTGGTTAGCACGCGGGTGTAATGTCACTCTCGTTTGGTTTGGTTTATCGGTAACACGGGAGTTTAGGGTTCGAATTCCGGCCAGGTGTGCTAGGGGTTATTTTTCTTAAACGTTTTTTCCCTATCCCTCCACAAAAATAATCGTAAATTTCCCCTAAACTTTACCTACCATACCAATATAAATAAATGTGGATGGCCCGGATGGTAGTAAGACATGCAAACACAATAATTAAAACACCAAATTTTGAACGCCTGTAGGTTGTCAAGGGGTTGCGATGCTCTCGAAGACAAAAATTAGGACCAAGCCACGCAAAAAGCTGGAAACCACTGCTCTAAAACAGAGGTGGCCAACATATTTTTCACTTTGGCCACAGGTGTGGCGAATGAGAAGTGGTATTCGCTACACCATGTAAATATTGAGAAACTAGGTTGCTCAATCAAATATTTAAAACCTCACACAGTTCGAATGAGTTTACTCAAAACCTGCATCACTCTGTTAAAACTGCCTCAGACGAAAATGATGAAAAGTGTTTATGTTGAAGATGTAAGACAATTTAATGTCAAATTTAGCCATCCTTTTTGTTTTAACAAGTTGCATAAACATTGGCTGAATTTCTGAACTCAATGCAAATACGGAAGGTTTTCATTGATATGTAGGAAACGTAAAATTACAACCAGCACACGACGTCAGGAAAATATGTATTTTACTGTGAGCACTGGAAAACTCAGATTCACCACAATTTTATGGCCAATTCGCTACTTGTGGCGGCCGGGTTGCCCACCCCGACTCTAGAATGTCTAGAGATCACTCCTATGAGTCGACTATACGCAGTATTGCTGCTTATGTTGAGTTGTCTAGCTCTTTAGACTTATAGTGTTTGACAGGATATAAGCGTTTCACCGTCTTTCTAACGGGTCTAAGTAAATTTTTCGAAAACAAGTTATTCGAAAATCAATTTATCGAAATCAATTCACCGAATACAAACTCATCGAAAGTAATTTTGTCGAAAATCAATTTTTCGAACCATCAATTTTCCGAACGATATGTTTGTCGAAATTACATTTTTCGAAAATCAATTGCCCGAAAACCAATTTCGCGAAGTGAATTTACCGAAAATCAATTGTTTGACAGTCAAATAATTGAAAGTGAATTTTTCGAACAATCAATTTTTTGAAGAATCAATTTTGCGAATTGCAAATTATTTTTTTTTTTAATCAATTTAGCGAACTGCAACTTTTCCGGAAGCTATTTTATCGAGGACTGGGAATAACCTACCCCTATCCTCACCCCCCTATAGGGAGGACTACCCCCAACCTAACCTAACCTAACCTAACCTAACCTAACCTAAGCTAGAATTTTATTATACTTCGAACTTATCATTCGAAAAATTTATTTTCGAAAACCTCCTATTTGAAACATTTATTTTGAAAAACAGATTTGAGGTAAATTCATTTTGGAAAAAGAAGTTTTCGAAAAACTTCTCGTTCGAAGAATTTATAGATCAAAAAATTGGTTTTTGAATAACTGCATTTCGAAAAATTTATTTCAGAAAAAATGATTTCGAAAAATTTATTTTCCCCTAATTGATTTTCAAAAAAGATGTTTTCAAAAAAATATTAGTTAGAAAAATTGGTTTTCGAAAAATTAATCATGCTTAATTTAGGGTTAAGTGTTTCCACTAGTTCCACACCCTAATAATCAATATCATCAACACCTAATCTCATCGGGACATGAAAAGAACCTCCACGGAATGGATGTACGATTAGTGCATTCGGCGTTCCCTGGGCATCGGTATATTAGTACTGACTAATCTTTCCACAAAATGGGCACCCAATGCTGTACACCAGACATGCAATATTATTATTACTATCTTTCTGGAAGAGTTTCCTATTCCTACATTTGTTCAAATAGTTTTGAAAAAATAGTATATTTTGACTTTATTTAATTGATGAGCTACTTAAATAAACATAAATTTATTACTAGCCTATTGGTAAAATATGACGTTTTGACAGAAGCAACCTTAAAAAAGCACGTTTTAAACCTATTAGTAGATCATTTAAATTCTTAAAATCCCAAATAAAATAACGTGTTAGAATGTTAACAAATTGGTGACCTCTACGAATATAACCCTCAGGGTGGAGACGTAAATGTTATAACTCTACTATTAATACAATTGGAATCAAATCTAGGACTTTTAAATCGCAGTCAAATAAGTTACACCAACCACTAGAATGAAATCATATCTGAAATTGAAAATGACACCTGGACACGGGAATCGAACCCGGGAGCTCTGGATTAGTACCAATGCTCTAACACTGAGCTATCCAGGATTCGTCTCGTGCCCTGGTCATTCTTCACACATATTTTAAGGCAGTCTATGATGGACTTAGCGGAAATCGTCGGTTCAAATATGTGAGTTATATTAATATCCGAGCATCGGATAAGAATGACCCAGGGCACGAGACGAATCCGGGATAGCTCAGTGGTTAGAGCATTGCGTACTAGCCAGAGGTTCCCGGTCGATTCCCGTGTCCAGTGTCATTTTTCAATATTCAGAATATGATATCTAGGAGTAATTTCCACTAAAAAGCATAAATATAGCTCTGGCTATTAATCTTACTAGAATGAAAGTTAAATCAAGGCGCTTTCTTTTCCTCTCTCATATATATATATATAAAGTATAAAAGTTAAATCAAGGGCGCTTTCTTTCTCTCTCTCTCTCTCTAATATATATATATATATATATACACACACACACACACTATATGGTCTAGACCTGTCATACAGACAGTATTATGCTATATTTGGTTCTAGACCTGCAGTATATATATATATATATATATATAGAGAGAGAGAGAGAGAGAAAGCGCCATTAATTTAACTTTTATCCTAGTGGCATCTTTCTATCTCTCTCTGTCTATATATATATATATATATATTTAATAATATATAATATATATATATATATAATGTTTGGTCGTAAATCCAAGGTGGATCTTTCCTTTTATTTCATAAATTTTCCATCACCAGTTAAAAGTCAAATGATGAAGGTTTATCCTGTCATTTTTTTCAATTAATTTTTCCGACAAATGATATATGTTACACCCAATTAGTGAAACTGACTATTTCAAGAGTTAGTCAAAATTCTTCCCATTCCGTTAACTAGCTTTTTCTCTTGATGACTTCAGGAACTGAAAATTATTGTCTTATCTGCTATAATGATTATGATTTCATTATGAAATAAATATTTACTCAGCTAATTGATGCAAAACAGTTCGGATATTTTGAATAACAATGCATCGAAATCGTCGATATGAGAACATGCGGAAATGTCCATCCACTAATTTTTATAGTGAAAACTATCCCAACATAGCTTACCCTAGCCTTCCACGCATCAATAGATGAAACATTTTAATTAAGTTCGAATTTAATACTGCATTGAAGGTTAGATTTTGCTATGTTGCGAGAGTTTATGGTAGTAAAAATTTATCTATTTAATACTCACCATTTCATATTTTCACCAGTAGGCCTACAAGTTGACATCAACATACGAAACTCACTACACCAATATTTTTGTTGCTAATATCAAACTTTACCCGTTTCAGTGGCCGTATGGCTTAAGGCGTCACTCTCGCAATAGACTAGACTGCTGAGGACGGGGAGGTCGTGGTTCGATTCCGGTTGGGTGTTTTCATTATCATGATGGTTTTTACATAAATGTTCCCTCTCCTCAACTCCCCGAAAATGTGGTACACTTCCTAAATCAACATACTCAACTCTAACCCACTAGCGTAATTATTATATATATCGTATAGCTGGGATGGTGGTAAGACACGTGCTCAAAATACCCAACTTCAAACACTAGCATAATGTATCATTCTTCAAGCAACTAGCCAAATATATGAACTGGACAGCTCAAAGTGCTACCCAACTCATGAACTGGACAACTCAAAGCGCTACCCAACTCATGAACTGGACAGCTCAAAGCGCTACCCAACTCATGAACTGGACAGCTCAAAGCGCTACCCAACTCATGAACTGGACAGCTCAAAGCGCTACCCAACTCATGAACTGGACAGCTCAAAGTGCTACCCAACTCATGAACTGGACAGCTCAAAGTGCTACCCAACTCATGAACTGGACAGCTCAAAGCGCTACCCAACTCATGAACTGGACAGCTCAAAGCGCTGACCAACTCATGAATTGGACGAGCTATTTGTCCGATTCATGAAATAATCAAGCGAAGAAGCCAATTCACGGATGAACAGAAAATTAACCCAATTCATGAAATGCTCACTTTCACTTTTGGGGTGTAACATATGCAATTAATATCCGTACATAGTTCACAGCTGAAAAATATATCAATTAGTTGGAGGATTTTAAACTAGTTTTTTAAACACAAGGCTTGGACTTGGATGAACTAAAAATTATAAAAAAATTACCTAAAAATTATAAAATATGACTTCATATAAACCTATAAAAAAAAAGACCTAAGCATTTTAACAAAAACCCTTAATAAATGTACACGAATATATAAAACACAAACTTTAAAAATAGAAACAAAAAAAAATTGCATTGGAATGCTTTCAACAATCAAACACTTTCATTTTGATAATATAACATTAATTCTGCTTCAGAAAAAAAAGTTATCCTTCCCAATGCAATCCTGTCTAGCTTAATAGTAGTGTCCTACGGGAAATGTTTATTTACCAAGTAAAGAGGATACCAAGTTTATTGTCTACATTATCTTTTAATTTCGACAACAGTATGTTCAAAAAATTTATGTCCGAGTATTTGTTCATTTATAAATAACTATCAATAATGTTTATAAAATATACTTATGTAACATAAATACCTAAAACATATTCAAAAAAGCTTATAAATAAATCGGATTTTCCAAAATTGCCCTAAAAAGGACTCAAACCAAGAAAATATGACCTAAAAATCCAAAGTTATAAAAAATATTTAATAATGACCTATTAAAAAAAATTGTTCCACAACCATTGGATCGTGAACAGATTTTGTATACACATGAGCATTGTCTGTAAAAAAAAAAGCATGTCATGAAAATACGGGTGTTGATTATTACATGACCTAAAAACTGGGAACATTGATTTTTAACAGTAACACAACATTACACAGCCCATTCTACAGCCATGGATCATCTTTTTCCAATAAAAATACTCCAGAAGTGGCATATTCAATTATTTCAAGCACAGCCTACAATCTAAACAAGGTCGTCTAGACTGGTCCGGGAACACTTTCTCACTTGTTCACGAGGACAGTTGTGAGAAAAGTTTATTTCAGAACACCCTCCTCGTTTTCCAATGAACCATTTAATCTTTCCCTTAAAGGAGAACTTAGAAAACAGTCAAAAATAAAATTATATTAAATTAATGTATTGTCTATTTGTTTGGTTGAGTTAGTTATGAGGTGCATGACAAATCAACATTAGAATGCACTTCTTTTGAACATTTAACTGCTATGAAATTACTCTTTACTAAGATGACACTTATAAAAAGAATCTCATACTCATCCCACTCCCTTTACAATTCTTCTCCACCAACAACCCCCCCCCCCTCAAACCCCCCATACAAATTGATCCCTCAACTAGACCACACAAAAGTTTATCTAGTTGGCGCTCTCCAGAATTACTTGATAAAACACTTCAATATGTAACAAGCGAGGTAAAAACATACACGCGTGAAAAGTATTATAATAATAAAAAAAAGAATTCTCTAAAAACACTTTGACGCGTTTACCCATGTGACACTAAGCTGGATTTAAACGTTTCTTTAAGTAGTTTACGTGTGAACGAGTGTTACCAAATAATAAAAAAAAGAGAGCATCCTAACTTTAACGCCAAGCAGATGGTTCTTATATTACCTCGTCTGGATGAGATCAGGTCACAACAAAAGATTCTTGTAGAAAAAGCTTCTATAGTAGCCTATTATTATTTTTTTTGAGTTTGAAGAAATAGTTAAGAAAACACTTCACGCGAAAGAAAACCAAAATTACGTCTCCAAATGCAGAGAAAATAAATAGCATAAATACATTTTTGTTGTATTCATTAAGAATAAGAAGATATCGTCTTGATATTTTTATGTCTATTTTATCATTATATTCACAACACTAGCTGCAAGTGCTTGGCATTGCACGGTGCACGGGTAGAAAACAAATCACTACTATATTAAACAACACATACTGATAGTTAACTTCAACATACACAGTATGTGTGCATTGTGACATGAAAAAAAAATCGAGCACTAGACACACACGTTAAAGGTATGTTTTATGGGCCTCGGATTACGAAATAATGTGTTGATTCGAATACTTTGCTTCTTTGAGAGACGTCATCTAATACCTTAACAATTTAATCATTTTTCTACTTTTTTAATTTTTTTTAATTCATTATATTTTTAAAATAGCATCTGTTGATCTAAGTGCTTTATCACCAAGAGTGATAGAGAAATTAAACTTATTTTGTTTGATATACCGTATTTGTGTTGTTTGGGCTAATAATAAAATATGTCAGTAAAACAAATATTACAATCCTTTCAAGCCCAAATTAAGGAATATTGTAAAAAAAAATGTGTTTTTAGAAATTTATTTTAACATCTGTGTATAACTTAAACAATTTGTGTTATACACTTCATTTGAAATTTCTTTTTAATATGTTTTCATTTGCCTATATCGGGCATTGGTATTTATTAAAGATAAAAAAATATTAAATTACACATAAAAAACAACGTAGCTATACATCTACATTGGGCTGTAAAGGGCTAGGCATATTACATTCATATATATGAGCCTTAAAGCCAAAAAACAAAAATCAATAACGCACTAAAGAGAAAAGAATACTATGCTAGCTCGTAAAACTCAAATGTCAATATATGTATTCGATATATAAACCAACTTAAATTACTAGAACAGTGTGACTAATAGAATACACATTAAGACCATTAGGGCCTACATGGAGTTTAGATATTTACTGAACTAGATATTTGACAGCGTGGATAGCACGAATTCACAGAATAAATATCCCCATCATCACCAGCGTGTGTGTGCTTGAGTGGTTCTAGACATGTCAGTACAGGCAGTATGTGTGTGATATGTGTGGTTATAGACCTGTCAGTACAGGCAGTATGTGTGTGCTATATGTGATTCTAGACCTGCCAGTGCAGGCAGTATGTGTGTGCTATATGTTATTCTAGACCTGCCAGTACAGGCAGTATGTGTGTGCTATATGTGATTCTAGACCTGTCAGTACAGGCAGTATGTGTGTGCTATATGTGATTCTAGACCTGCCAGTACAGGCAGTATGTGTGTGCTATATGTTATTCTAGACCTGCCAGTACAGGCAGTATGTGTGTGCTATATGTTATTCTAGACCTGCCAGTACAGGCAGTATGTGTGTGCTATATGTTATTCTAGACCTGCCAGTACAGGCAGTATGTGTGTGCTATATGTGGTTCTAGACCTGCCAGTATAGCAGAATGTGTGTGCTATATGTGGTTCTAGACCTGCCAGTATAGCAGAATGTGTGTGCTATGTGTGATTCTAGACCTGTCAGTACAGGCAGTATGTGTGTGCTATATGTTATTCTAGACCTGTCAGTACAGACAATATGTGTGTGCTATATGTGGTTTTAGACCTTTCAGTACAGACAATATGTGTGTGCTATATGTGGTTCTAGACCTGCCAGTACAGGCAGTTTGTGTTGTACAGACTCAATTTTGTAAGGCATCACTTTATTTCACAATATTACATAGTTACTCAACACCTTTACATTTATTCCTGTACAACTATCTTTTTGACCACACCACCAGTCTGGGGAGGTGGAAAAGTCCGTTCACCCCCTCCAGTTCACGAAATCACTCTGCTCTATACACTATGTTAGATCCCCTTGCCAACCGCGCGAACTACTTCTTCCCGCGGGAGAAAACCCTCCGCGAGCCGGCCAGGTGCTCTCGCGGAGGTTTATGGGAACACTGGGCGTCCAATGACGTAATATCGGCACACCCTCCCCTCCCCTAGACGACAACTATGGGAAGCGGTAGTTCGAGCAAACTTTGACGAGGGTCACCAGTTACAAACCATTATTTATGCATGTTATTATATTACTTAAATTCTAATATTAAATGGGTTGATTGATCGATCAACCAAACACAATATTTTATAAAGAAGAAAACATTTCACTTAGACTAAAACTATACAAGACTTTAAGCAAAAAACACGCAACCTATGAGTGTACAACTAAAAGCTAACTATGCAAGCATATATTTTAATATAGTAACAGTCTTAGCCGTGCACGCCCCTATTTTAACATATTAATTCCTATATACTATAAGGCGTACACTTCATTAACACAATTAATTCAATAGTAACTTTTGTTGGAGGGAGAGCGGTGTTTCAAGCTCTCGTAATCACTTTCACTCCAATAGAAAGGTGACAAAGAAAAGCTTAAGAGACCCCACACTGTAACAAGAAAGGGGGCGGGGGGGGGGGGGAATCGCCTTACGCGAGTTGGCAAGGTTTTAATTGACTCACGTGGAGCTTTCCTTGTTGGTAGGTCTGTCTCTAGATCCTTTAGCTGAACAGTGACCGGGGTCAAAAAACGTTCAATCACAGTTGGCTTGGACCACCTGTAGCAGAGTTTGGCGGCTATCCCATCGGGCGCTTTGCTAAGTTGATGAAGTCTATACACTACCTTGTCTCCCACCTTGTACGGCACAGGGTATCTGGTCTGGTTGTAGCGTTTAGCTACCGCCTCGTGGGCTATCTTCAGTTCGGTCCAAGTTCTTTCCCATCTTCCTCGAGGGTTTTGGCCGGAGTCCTCTTCCCACTTGGCGGGAAAGATTTCCCCCTCCAGATTAATAGGTTGAATTGGGTCATAGCCGAGCAGCACCTTGGATGGCGTACTCTTATGACTCTCATGAAGGGCAGTATTGAAGGCTAACTGAAGCCACGTTAGGTTTGAGTCCCACTGCTTGTGGTGGACGTTGTGGAATGCGATCAGCGCACTCTTCAAGTTTCTATGGAAACGTTCCACGTGGGATGGGTTAGGATAGTATAGACTTGTGGTGAAGTGACGTATCCCTTTTGCGAAGCACATATCCCGAAAAGCGTGAGATCTAAATTGACTAGCGTTATCCGACACTATGTTACATGGTAATCCAAAGTTTCTAAATATTTCCCTGTCCAACGCTCTTATAGCGGCGCTAGTTGAGGCCTTCCTTACCGGAACTAGCCACATGAATTTTGAAAAGGATTCAGCACCGTAAACAGGTAGGTGTGACCTTCTTTAGTTCTCGGCAGGGGGCCGAATAAATCCACAAATAGTCTCTCCATTGGGAATTTGGCTACGTCTGACGTCATTTCTCCATATCTCGTGTTTTGGGCTGGTTTCGAACGCAGACACGTTTCACATTTACCGACTAGATCACGTATCTCTTGATCCATCCCCTTCCAAAAGAACTGAGTTCTAATTTTTGCAATAGTTTTTGCTTTGCCTAGGTGAGGCCCTATTGGGCTGGAATGATAATACTTGAATAAGATGGACACGTACTTTGGGGGCACTGCCACCTTCCATTTTGACCTCGCTGACGGTTTAATCAGAAGGATTCCATCCTTCATCTTGAAGTCGGGCACTGTCTCGCCTTTGGACGTCTTTCTGTAAATTTCCCCTAAACGAGGGTCGTCTCGTTGGCTTTCCCATATGGGTGTGAACAGTTCCGGTAAACGCCCTAGCAGCGTCAGGGATGTAGCGGGTTCTACCTCATTATTCGGGGTGCTCTGTTTTCTTTCCTCGGATTCCTCAAACATACGTGACAACCCATCCGCGAACATGTTTTCCCCTCCTTTCACATGGATCATGCCAAAGTTCAATGCTAATAGCTGTGCTATCCATCTACCTATTTTCCCCACTTGGCGAGGATGTCGAAGCAGCCAGGTCACGGCTTGGTTATCACAATGTAGTTCGAACTTGTCGTGTTCCAGATACTGCAAAAACTTGTCTATCCCAAATATTACTGCCAGCATTTCTAGTTCATAGGTTGGGTAGTTGGCCTCATGCTTGTGCAGTGTGAGACTGGCATACGCGATCGGTTGAAAATTCCCTTCCGTCATTTGTCCTAGCACGGCTCCTAGTCCTGATGAAGACGCGTCCGTTTGCAGGACAAATTTTTGGCTAAAATCTGGTAGTTTTAATACGAATGGGCAAATTAGTGATTCTTTCAGTTTTTGGAAAGCGTCTTTGCTCTCCTGCGTCCACTTCAGGGCCCCTGCCTTTTTTTTCAATTGGAACAACGGGTAGGCGACTGATGACAGGTTGGGGATGAATCTGCCAAAAAATCCCACCATGCCCAGGAATCGTGTTAATTTCCGGTGCGTATCAGGTAAAGGATATTCTCGAATCGCCTTAGTCCTTTCGGGGTCAATGGACAGACCCTTGGGGGACATTATGTGTCCCAGAAATTCTATCTCGGAGACCGCGAAAGCTACTTTGTCAGGATTGACCATCAGCTTCGCTTGTCTTAACCTGTTCAGCACTTCCCTCACGTGGATCATATGGTCTTCCATGTTATCGGAGTAAACAACAAGATCATCCAAATAGTTAAACAGGTACACACATTGGATGTCTCCAAATATTTCGTTTAACAACCGGGTTAGTAGTTGTGTTCCGGTATTTAAACCGAAAGGTAATACATTGAATTCGTATAGCCCCGCTTGGGATACGAAAGCGGTGATTTGCTTGGACTTTTCTGTCAGCGGGACCTGATAGTAAGCTTTGTTAAGGTCTATCACTGTGTAAATCTTAGCTTTTCCCAGGTATTGTAAAGCCATTTCAATTGTGGGAATTGGAGTAGATTCGTATTTGATCATTTTGTTGAGCTTCTGGTAATCCACTACTAATCTACTCTCCTTGCTTTCCTTCGTCACTAAAAAACAGGGGGAGGCGTAAGGGCTGTTTGACTTTCTGATAATGTTTTTGCTTTCTAAGGTTCGTATATGTCGTTTCAGTTCTTCAAATTTTAGGGGTGCATAGTGGTACGGTTTGAACCTGATTGGGTTAGCGTCAATTAGTTCGATATCATGAACTAGAACATTGGTACTCCCTACGCGGCTGTTTATGACGTCGGAGTATTCTTTGGCCAGTTCATTAAACACAAGCCTATCTTTCCCTTTTAATGTATTTATTTCCTCCGTTTTATCTTTCATGGTCACCATTCCCACTACGTGCGTGGATCCATACGGGAACGTAACTCTTTTGTTGTAGGGGTCGATTTTCATCCTGGTTCCTTGGATAAATTCCTGCCCCATTATGGCCTCGGTAACCAGACTCGGCGCAACGTAAAACCACACGGGCCATGAAAACGCATCTATCTTCACGGAAGTTTTAACTCTGGTCTCTATATGGATGGATTGTCCGTCAGCCACGACGCACTTTAGATTGCAACTCTTCGTTCGACGAATCAGGTTGCTCTCCTTTAGTTTTTCGTGGAATCCCCTAGAGATCACGTTATTCATTGCACCCGTGTCAACCAAGGCTCTTTCCTCCATTTCCCCCGTTCGGATTTTTAAGCCAGAAGTTGGGGGGAATTACTTGCATACACTCTTTTGTGGCCTAATTTGTTATGTTTTAGCGTACATAAATATGTTGGTTTACGTGGGTTTCCCTCGAGGGTGCCTTCTGATCCTCGGTTTCTTCGGGACAGTCCCTGACGAGGTGGTCTCGTCCTTGGCATCGAAAGCATCTCCTCGGCGGTTTCCCTTGCGCGGTTTCCATTTTAGCTGTCTGGCGGTCCTTGTTGCCATAGCTACTTTTAGTCTGAAACGATCTATTTCCCAAAATTTGTCTATGTCCTCTGGTGTTCGTTGCTGTAGGGAATTTAAGGGCACCTTCAGTGAGTCTTGTGCCTTTGCGCTCTGTCCGATACTGGTCTATTTCACCTCGCACGCTTTCAAAGTATGTTGCTCTCCTGTGTAAGTCGGCGATCGAGTAAAGTTGGAATCTGTCTAGGTTGACCCTTATTTCCGGGCTTAGATTTTTAAATATTCTATCTAGGGTCTCGTGAGGTGTGTAACCTCCATGTCTCCTAAGCAATGTCTGAAGGTCGGTAATGAAGCTTGCCACAGACTCTCTAGGCATTTGGCGTCGGGTTCTAATGTCGTCCTCTAGGGATTCCAGATGGTCGGACTGAAAATAGTTAAATTTAAATGCTTCCGTAAATTCCTCCCACCACGTCCATACACCTTTGTGGTTCCTTATCCACAACAAGGCCTACCCCGCGAATAGTTCAGGCAGTGCGTCGATTGTTTCTTGGTCTGAAAGTTGATAGGTTTCTTTAAGCTCGTTGAGCCTCTCTAGGAAGTCCATTGGGTTTGACCGTTCTGAAAATATAATCTTCCAGTCGCGTCCTAGTTTTAATATATTTAAAAGGTCTCCTCTTGATTTCGGACTATCTTCGCTTTGGAAACCACTTCGGTTAATTTCCTTTCGTGCGATCTCGGGTGGGTCCTTTAAGTCGGTGACTATTCTCTTTTCCGCTGGAGCGCTAGATCCTCCCGGTCGGTAATCCTCTTGTAGCTTGGAAGATGTGCACGTTTCGTCGAGTCTACTGGTCGTTGGTATGTGGGTCTTTTTTCCTAATTTTTCAAGCGCTAAAGGTGGTTCGGGCGCAGGTGGCGGTTTTTCCTGCGTTTGGGTCTCTACGGTGTTTTGTCCCCTGTCCACTCTTTCTAGAGCCTTTGTTGAGAGGTCTTTCCAGTCTCTCCTAAATTTTTCCCTTTGGTTTTCCCATCCAGGGTCGTCTGACCGTGCTCTATCCACCCGATCTTTTAAATGTTTTAGACAAGTGGACACTTTTCTCCTTTGCGAATAGGTGAGCTGTGAGTTGTCTCCCACCTCTTTTTTGAGATTTTCGAGCTTTTTTGTTAAGTGCGTAAGTTCGGAGGAAATATTCGGTATAAGTTCCTTCTCCACCAGCGAGGTCCCTGTGTCATTTTCCCGATCTAATAGGTCTGTTAATTGACTCCTCATTTCGGCCACCGAGGACGACGGTACTGTGTCTCTAATTGAAATTTCATAAAATAGTTCGTCCTTAAGTAGTATGTGGGTATCCATTACGTCCCTACAAAACGAGGCCTAAGGAATACTAAAAGGTAATTGCGCCAAAGGCTGGAGGTATCCTTTCACCCTAAATGAATTCAAATGGCGGTGATAACTAATCTTGGTAGATAACAGTTGGTTCAGGGGTCAACGAATAAAGGGAGTTAGCATAATATGTCTACCCAGTTTCCATTTATTCAGGTTAAGTGTAAGCATCTTTCCCGGAGTGCACCGAGTTAATTGACAAGTATTCAAAATTCCTTGGGAACTTTCCTCTATTTCGATAAACTAAGCGTTCAGGCTCCCCAAGTAAACCTATTTTCTCTAAGACAAAATATTTTTTCTCAGTAGGAAAAATTGTTGGTTGATTGAAACACTTGGACACCCTCCCCTCCTTTTGACCAATGGTGGGTGGAGGAATTTAACACGTTATACTCCAACCAAAATTTTGTATTTGTCATCCAACTTATAGTTTAAATTAATAACAACATTTTTCCCCTCGTAAAGAACCTAGGTCAAGTACACTTAAGATGGTTATACAACTCAAGATTCATTGTAATAAAGCATTTACGCCCTAGTTAACAATAAGTTCAAGAAAAAAAATTCATTGATTGCTCCTCGACTCAGATATGAAAATAGAAAATAAAAAAATCCTGATAATTCACCTTAATGCAGAAGTAGTCAATTATCATGAATAAAGTAATCTAATTAATCCCAAAGTAAAAATTACAAACGTTGAATGAGAATACAGTTGACTCAGATAATATCAAACTGCTTCTTTTGAATGGGGCTCTTGTGTTATATTCGTTAAAGATTACAAATATTGGGTGACCTGGTGGTCTAGGGGTAAGGTGTCAGACTTCTGTGCTGAGGGTCCAGGGTTCAATCCTCGGTCCCGGCACAGATTTATCTGATTGACAAACCCTTCCTTCACCTCTGACAAGATGTGTATTAACCACAACTTGTGAATGTGAGGAATGCCAGGCCTCTACCGTGGTTCGGATTCCACGTTAAACTGTAGGTCCTCCATTTCATCTCACAATCACCCTACCATTACACATTAGCGTAAGTGCGTATAACCCGAACGGGTAGTAAGACGCGGTGCTAATAATAATAATACAAATATTGTTATGAAAAAAAGATGGTATTTCTTAGTTACACATCCGTGCAAGGCGGCTTCAATTGGAACGAATGTGTTTAAAACTAAACTACATTATAGCTAACCTAATTAAATTAACAAATTAATAGGGTCAAGGGTAGACTACAATCAAATATTTGCCATATCTAAGTCCGAGGTTGCAACTTAAGTCATGCTTAGTGAAATATTGAGTAGTTTTACTACCTCCACTTCCAACTGAAATCACGTATAATGTTTAATGGGATTGCACGGGTAACTTCCATAAGTTAAAGTGTGTAAGCCTCAACTCCCATTAAGGTGTTCCAGTCTGGACCAAGAGTTAGAGTGGAGAACCCTTTGAAAAAAAAAATTAAACCTCATAAAGTCAGTCTATTCACTCTATAGTTCCACCACGTTAGCCTCACAAATAATTTCTAATTGGTAACCTTTTCAACCTAGTGCACAAAGGTTGCATGTAAACATTATGCGCAATCAGGAATCATAATTTCAAACAAAGTACAAATTAAATATAAGTTATAAAAACTACTAAATATAATCATGAATTAGGCGGATAAGTGCAGTATGACAATCCTTTGAATATTATATCATATTGTTAAGATTTAGATTAGAATATTTAATAAGGTCTATTAGTTTAAGTTTAAATAGGAATAAGAGTTCACCATTAGCTAAAGAAACTGTTTATGTTTAATCAAGCTTCGGTATTTCATTTGACTAGTTTGAATCAGCAGTCCTAAACACATAACATTTATAAACCTTAATTCTTATGTACTAAAAGTATTATAATTAATAATAACATATTAATATTTCAGGAAAGCAACACGTAAGCAAATTTCAAAATATAGTATAGCATACAAGAACGTGCTAATATTAGCTAAAATAAGTTTAGCTTCGAAATAATATTTAAATCTAGTCTTAATTTATTTGCAAGTTAAGACGTTCGTTTATTTTATGTTTGTAGAATAGAAGACACTTTTAAGTTCGTCTTATAATTCAATAACTTCTATTTAAAAAAACCAACAAAACTATATTTGTCTATAGTTCGTTTAAATGAAGTAAACACTGTAACTGTTCCAAAAGTATTTGACTTGAGCTTGTTTACTGTTTATAACGTTCGATTCCATTAGAGGGAAATTTATTTTATTTAAACTGAATGAATAAAACCTAAACATATATTAATGATCTAATAGTCTCATTAAGCTAAAGTTATAATCCTAAGAACACACGCGACTCTAGTGTGTAAGTTATTACACCCCCGGGGTTCGAGTAACGATTTGCATAAGTTCAAGTTTAATATTGATTTAAAGCAGGTTCACATTTATCATTCCTTAAAGAAGTAGGTTCAATGTTATAGTTCGGGTAACGTTCTAGAAATGCCTACTTTCCTTAGACGCCCTTCATAAGAGCAGGGGTAATATTTCTTAACTTACACAAAAACTTAGTTTTATTTTTACTTATCTTTCAGTTGGCTCGATCGAAGTGATTGGAGTTTCAACGTGTTTTCGTTGCACTTTACGTTGGGGAACGATATTATCACAACTTTCACCTTCGAAGCCCGGCCCGGCACTGGGATATGTTTCGTTCGGGGTTGAAGAGCACCAGTTTACTCTGATACAGTCTGTTTGACGCTCGTGAATCCGCTGTGGTGTACTTGTTTGTTGATGGTACGTCCATAGCTCACTTTGACTATGGCGTGCTTGTTTCGAGTTGAAGATTATTCTGACCATATGAATGTTGCGCTTGCGTGATGAATAAATTCATAGGTCCTTAATTTTCGCCCTGATACTATTTCGTGAACCATGTTCCGCTACCATTTTGTACAGACTCAATTTTGTAAGGCATCACTTTATTTCACAATATTACATAGTTACTCAACACCTTTACATTTATTCCTGTACAACTATCTTTTTGACCACACCACCAGTCTGGGGAGGTGGAAAAGTCCGTTCACCCCCTCCAGTTCACGAAATCACCCTCCTCTATACACCATGTTAGATCCCTTTGCCAACCGCGCGAACTACTTCTTCCCGCGGGAGAAAACCCTCCGCGAGCCGGCCAGGTGCTCTCGCGGAGGTTTATGGGAACACTGGGAGTCCGATGACGTAATATCGGCACAGTGTGTGCTATAACAGTTAGTATATTTGTGCTATGTATGGTTCTAAACCTGTCAGTACAGTCAGTATGTGTGTGCTATATGTGGTTCTAGACCTGCCAGTACAGGCAGTATGTGAGTGCTATGTGTGGTTCTAGACCTGCCAGTACAGGCAGTATGTGAGTGCTATGTGTGGTTCTAGACCTGCCAGTACAGGCAGTATGTGAGTGCTATGTGTGGTTCTAGACCTGCCAGTACAGGCAGTATGTGAGTGCTATGTGTGGTTCTAGACCTGCCAGTACAGGCAGTATGTGAGTGCTATGTGTGGTTCTAGACCTGCCAGTACAGGCAGTATGTGAGTGCTATGTGTGGTTCTAGACCTGCCAGTACAGGCAGTATGTGAATGCTATGTCTGGTTCTAAACCTGCCAGTGCAGGCAGTATGTGAGTGCTATGTGTGGTTCTAGACCTGCCAGTACAGGCAATATGTGAGTGCTATGTGTGGTTCTAGACCTGCCAGTACAGGCAGTATGTGAGTGCTATGTGTGGTTCTAGACCTGCCAGTACAGGCAATATGTGAGTGCTATGTGTGGTTCTAGACCTGCCAGTACAGGCAATATGTGAGTGCTATGTGTGGTTCTAGACCTGTCAGTACAGTCAGTATGTGTGTGTGCTATGTATGGTTCTAGACCTGCCAGTACATTGATATCCATTTACATCACCAAAGAGACCCCCCGGGAGGGCTTTCTGCTACACTGTACCTAGGCTATGAGGCTCCCAACATTGCAACCACTGATACCCATCGGGACAGGAACCTTTTCGCCGGACATAGACTGAGGTCTATGAGTGCTATTCCGAGTACTAGGGCACCCGAATAAACCAGTACCAGCCTTTCCATGCCAGCCTGCCTTGGGCTACTTGGGGAAAAAAACCCTCCACTGAGACTGGATGGCGGGGGAGTTGGCTCCTCCTAGTGATCGCCCATCACGAGGAAGTCAGGAGCTCAGCATCCGAGCAGCCGTTTCCTTAAGATGGGGTGCTAGTGAGCGTGAATTTAGGGAAGTATTTTTGAAGTTTTTACAGCATAAACATTTTTGGCCAAAATAAATCAAATATTTCTTCTATAGAAACATATAGTTTAGTTTTCTGCACATGCTAATCTCAATAGTCCTTGAATATCTGTCAGATGTGTCCTGGAATTTAATGACAACTTTTCTCTTAATTTAAAAAGTTTGTCACCAAATGCCACCATGCTCATGACAGATATTCAAAAACTGTTGATCTTAGCAGGTGCAGAAAGCTAAACTCTATGTTTCTATAGAAGAAAAATTTGATTTATTTTGTTCAAAAAATTTTTATGCTTTAAAAACTGCAAAATTAGCGCATTAAATTCGCTCTCACTAGCACCCAACCTTAAACTTCCTTCTCAAAAATCTCAGTTCTTTCTGTCTCACACACCTTCTTTGCTACCGCCCCAGCCTTTCTGAGACCAGCTGTCCGGATTTGCCCAGCGGGGACCTCGAGGAGGTGCCCTGACCAGTTATTCCCGCTGCAAGGGTACGCACTACCCACCGCTTAGTGTGTCAAGAAGGGATTGTCTTCCTCCTCACACACAGATCACCTTGTCGGGGTCTTAGCTATGCTGGACCCTGTCCGTCACATTGCCCAGGGGCCGCCCCGTGAAGGCACCGCGACAGGATTTTTAGAGATGTCAGTACCGGAAGGTGGCAAAGACAGTCTAGTGTTTGTTTATAAGAAACGTGAGCGGGCCCAGAGCTCACCCGGCCGTCGTACGTCGGGCTGGACGAACGCCTGAGCACCTTGACCCCCAATTGTCAGTACAGTTAGTATGTGTGTGCTATGTATTGTTCAAGACCTGCCAGTACAGCCACAATTCTTGTGCCAGGTTTGGTTCAAGAACCGACGCGCCAAGTGTCGCCAGCAGCAGAAACAGCACCAACAGCAGCAACAGCACCAACAGAACGGCGGCGACAAGAGCCGCTCCTCCACCTCCAGCAAGAGCAAATCTGGCACGACCAAGAGCCCACCCCCTGCTGTTATCACCAGCACCACCTCCGGGGCCGGCTCCAACACCAGCTCGCCACCCTCCGCCGCGACGACTCCTACCACGCACTCCCCTGGCGCCTCATACATCAAGGTCAGCTATACACCGACATTTACAGGGGTGGGGTTAGGTGAAATGTCAGGACGCTGGCTCAATTCTGAACGGATAGTGGTTTTGTCTTTCAAGTTAGTTTGTACATCTTCTCTCCAGAATGCTAAGGAAGTATTCCTTGAGGTAGGAATGCAGAAACGTGAGTTAAGGGAAGTATTTTTTAGTTTTGCTTCATATCAAAACCTTTTTTTGGCTAAGAAAAAGGCCAATATTTCTCCATTAAAAATATATATTCTAATTTTCTTCACGTGATGTCCTCGAAAGTTCTTGAATATCTGTCAAGGATGTCCTGGAATTTAATGACAACTTTTTCTCTTCATTTAAAAAGTCTGTCATCTAATGCCGCTACGCTCATGACAGATAACTTTTGATATCACCAGTGAAGAAAATTAAACAATTTTTTTTAACTACGAGTTACTGAAAACACCACTATACTAATTTTGTGGAGCTAAAAGGAACGTGAGTTCAGTTGTTTTTGTTTTTTTTTGCAATTTTTATATCAAACTTTTTGCCAAAATAAAAAAATAGCGCTTCACTGAATATGTTTAGTTTAATTTTCTACAGATAGTAAGTTCTTGAATATGTGTCATATGCTTAGTTTAAATGAAGATAAAAAGTTAATTATCAAATTCGACGATGCAATGTCAAATATTAAAAAAAACTGTTGGGATTAATGTATGTAGAAAATTCAAAGTTAACGTGTCTAAAAAAAATTATTTTATTTATTGCGTCTTATTACATTTTTTTATAAAAACCTTAAGATATACTGGTTTAAATGCCTACTTCCATTCCACCTTAAGTTCATGCTGTTTTCAACATCTTGATTAAATAATTATTTCTATCAATACGCTCTAATAACGAGTATTGGATATCAGCTAAAACTATCAATCGTAGGCCTAAATGAAGATAAATGTTACTACCTGATTATGATTTATTTGCGAGGGGGTAAGGCAAGAAGAACACCCAGACGGTATCGAACCCTAGGCTCCCTAGTCACAGGGAAGGTGTGCCGAGGGAAGATGTGTCCGTATGGACAGCTAAGTCATTGGTAGATTGTCTAAGCTTTTGATTATAATGTACAAATATTCAAACATACGTTGGGTTAAAAATAATAACATCTGTGTATTGGGAATTGAACCCGGAACCTTTGTACTAGGTGTGCCAGTCCGTCTTGTGTATTAAGTTATACCCATATCTACGGTAGGAATGTAGGTAAGAGACTGCTAGCAATGCTACCAGCTCTACTTCCATATATCCACTTCGCCAACCATATGATTGGCAAGAATTATGTTGAGCTGCTGTCACTTATAACAATCAAAACTTTCACAAGAAACAATTTGTTTTAATTATATTTTTCTACAAGTGTTTTTACAATAATTTAAATACGAACTAATGAAAATTACCGTTTGGATGTTTCTTTCTTTTTTTTTTTTGTAGTAGCGTCTTTAATTCTTAACAAATGCTTTTTCAAAAAAAACTTCTAAAAGGCTGCCTTCTCTACATAAATTAAGATGGTGAACCAGACCAGTAAGACGAAATAAGTGCGCTGTTTATTTATTTTTGGTGGCCATTTATAAGATGGTACAAGTGTGAATATAATAAAACTTTATTTAATGAACTATATTGTTGCCACAACCTAAACAAAAAAATAGTTTTATTAATATTATTTGTTCTTTCAATAAGTACGAAAAAGCCAATTATAAGTAATCCTTAGGGAAGTATCATTAGAAGTGTTAATTAACACTTTTGATTGATAATATAGTTTTACTAAGAAAATAACTATTTCCACATTAGTCTACGTTCAACCATTGATTGCAGTAAAAACCTTCTGCTAGCTGTCACCACTATTCCAACCATATATGGACTTTAGGTGTGCGATTACCACCTCTGACTCTGTGAGATTTAACACCTTTATTCAAGCTAAATGTTAAAGACTGTTCAAGTTCACCCTCTTAGTTTTTATTATATTCGTACGGTCACCAGAGCGTAGGGTAAAAAGACAAACCGATCCAGTCATGTACACATGCGCGTCTCGTGTTGCAGCCCCTCCTAGGGACGCCGCCTCCTAGCAACGCGTCCTCCCTCTACAACGCGTCCAACGCTTCCATCTGGAGCCCCGCCAGCATCGACTCGTGCCTGGATCAGCATCACCGAGCCAGCGGCGGCGGCGCGGGGGGTGGAGGGTACGGGGGTGCGGGGAGCGGCGGCGCGCAGGGCAATTGCTACCCTCCCGCGCACCAAAATTATGGCGTCTATTACACCAACATGGACTACATGGGACCCACCTCTACCATGTCGCATTCTCAACTCAACGTCACGGTGAGTACAGGAATACTTCAACCATGACTTGTCAGTTATACTCCAACCATGAGTATTGTTGTCCCAGGGGATACTCCAACCATGGAATTGTCGGGTATACTCCAACCATGAGTAATTGTCGGGTTACTCCAACCATGAGTAATTGTCGGGTATCTCCAACCAATGAGCAATTGTTCAGGTATACCCAACCATGAGTAATTGTCGGTATAACCTTTGTCAGGTATATCCAACCATGAGTAATTGTCGGTATACTCCAACCATGAATTGTCAGGTATACTCAACCATGAGTAATGTCAGGTATACTCCAACCATGACTATATCAGATATACTCTAACCATGAGTAATTGTCGGGTATACTTACCCATACTTGTATACTTATGGTAGGTATACTATAACCATGACTTGTCAGGATACAATCTATAACCATGACTTTGTATCATATATCATTACTTAACCATGAATTGTCAGGTAATACTATAACCATGACTTGTCATCGATAAAAATTTCTAACCACATGACTTATCAGATATACTATAACCATGACCTGTCACGTATACTATAACTATGATGTGTTTCTTACTCTGGTGATCTGAGCCTAACCATGGCTTTTGACAGATGATGCCAATATTGACAGCTAAAACCAACATTATTTGTCTTGTTTCAAATACTAGCAAGGTAAAAGTAAATCCCTTTTGAAGTTTAGACAGTCGACCGAACTCACTATAATGGTGTGTTGAGCAGTTTAAGTTTAATCAGATTGTTTTTATAAAAACCACTAACCTCTTAAAAAATAAAATCGCGTTCGTCGATAGTTAATAAGTGTGGGTTCTAGGTTAAGCTGCACAGTATAATTTATTGGAAAACTCGAACATGGCCCAATACAGTCGAACTTGGATAGTTCGAAGATGTAGGGACCACTAGAAAAATTAGAGCTATCCAAAAATTCGAACTAGTTAAGTTTTTATTTGGGCTAGAAAAATAACTTCAAACATCAATTCAGTGGAGTAAAATACAATAGTGTATATACTCCATTCACGGTAGGAATTATTCTCTGAAAGGTCCTTTTTCCTACCAATATCCTCCTATATAATAGCTTTTTGGTAGGGAAAAAGGCCTTTAAGAAAACAATTCCTACGCTGAACAGACTTTACGTAACATTTTATCCTTAGTTTTTCCATAGCAATGTGTACAGTAGGAATACTGAATACTGTATTTAGAATTTTTCAAAAAATCTGGAAATCTTTGATTGTTTTTTGGAGTTAATACTCTGAGATGGAGTAAACTCTTTTAGAATATTGAGCGCCTGGAAAATAAAGGCCCTTACATTATTTTGCACCTGAACAAATCGTCTCAACTATTCGATGTGGTCCATGGCCTGTGTATTTTATTATTATTATTATTTAGCACCGCATCTTACTACCCGTTCGGTTTAGACGCCTAAGTATTAATTACACTAATAGGCTAGGAATTGGTAAGGTTGAATCAGAGGAAGTGAACCCGCATTTGTGTGAAGGGAGAGTGGAAAGCCATTTAGGGGAAAACCACCCCCAGTTCACCCGACCGAGATTCGAACCTAGCTCTCCCCGTACTCGGCAGTCTAGCTCAACATGAAACTAGCGTGTTAGCTAACTACGCCACCGAGGCGGGTCCATGGCATGTGTAGATGTTAGGATCGTCTTCTCTGAAAGTTCTGTTTGTTCCCCTTCTTCATTTGAAGATCCACTGCAATGTATATTGTTCATAACATCTGCCACTGTTATGTATGTTGTTCATAGCATCTGCCAAAATTTCTGCATTTCTAAGTTCACCGCAAACTGCCAAGCTCTCGTCCAAGTTCACAAAATCCTCATAAAGAACACAAAGCTCCAAACTTTAGTGCCCCTGCACGCAAAGAGCCTATTTATTATCTGCGCAGCAACAGTTAAGTAGTAAACGTGTTTCCTACGTGAGTTTTCATGCTGTTTTTCGTCATCCTTGAGGTAATTTTTATTTAAATGTTGTCATTAAATTCCAGGACATTCTTGACAGATATTCAAGAATTGTTGATATCACCACGCGAAGAAAATTAAACTCTTTGTTTGTAATGGATAACTATTTATTTTAAACAAAAAAAAAGTGTTGATACCAAAATTGCAAAAATGTTGACCTTTTATCATATCCCCTATACTCCCTGTAATGTAAGCTCCCATTTAAACAATATGATTGAAAGTTGGAGGTATAACCCAAGGCCGTAGTCAGGCCAACCTTTCAGATAGTGTGCTTTCACACTAGGGCACTAGTGGTGGCACTCGGTTTCCTGTACGGGCCACTGAACAGATATTGCACGCTAGTTGCTGCCACAGCCACCGTCTGAACTCAACTCTTAAGCCTTCTCATTCGGGAAAATGGCATCTACAGTAGCCCCATGGCTTCTTTGGTGCTGACTGACAGCTGACGGCTTTGAAAAGCTACCAGACCAAATTATGTATCCCTACGCCGAACCATATGATCTGCAAAAAAACATGTGTTTAGCAACTGTTACTTGTGACAGTCAAAATTTAGGTATATACCTAAATGTTGACTGTCAGAAGTCAGCTGTGAAATGTCAGTCAGCACCAAAGATGCCATGGGGCTACTGTAGGTGAGAAGGAAGAACTTCTTCTTCTAGCTCTGCTCTGCAAGCAACGCAGGTCAAGAAGATAAGAAGAATGCACGTGCATCCTATAGTGGCAGCAAGCGTAGAGTTTTATCACCGTATTCTCCGAGTGCACTGTCCCAAATCGCTGGATATTTTTTCAACTTCGTATATCAGGTCTTTGGTGTTCACTTTCTCATCAACTAACTTCAAAATGTTAATATTTTTAGCGTTTTTACTCATCTTTTACATAAAACGTAGCACACCAAAAACAAAACATACAGCCTTTTCAACACAACTTCCCGATTGACGCGCAGTGATGGAAAGTGGCGTCAACTAGTGGCAGCGTGTGAAAGCTCGCATTTGAAACAATACCCCAACACGAGTGGCGGCAACTACATATTGCGGCCACTAGTCGCGCGAGTGGACAACTCCAAGCCACTGTTTCCGAAGCCGGCCACTGCAGTTGCCACGTGTGAAAGCCCTTATTTAAAACAATGCTTCACTAAAAGTGGCGGCCACTAGTGGCCTCGTGTAAAAGCAGCCATAGAGTTCCAAGTACCCTAGGTAGTTTCGAAAATTAAATGCCGCACAATATTTATAATACTCACTCAACTTCATTATTGTTATGCTGGCTGTTCTCAAACTGCTGTAATTTATATTTTCGCAAACTGCAAGCATTTTAACTAATTTGCGAGGCGTTCTTGGAACTATCATTCGACTAGTTTCCAGTTGAAAGGTTTTGCTGTTTACTCAAATACTTACCCACTTACCCACCTCGGTGGCGTAGTTAGCTAACGCACTGGTTTCATGTTGAGCTAAACTACCGAGGACGGGGAGATCGAGGTTCGAATCTCGCTCGGGTAAACTGGGGTGGTCTAAATAGTTTTCCAATCTTCCTACACGCAAATGCGGGTTCACTTCCTCTATATTCAACCTTCCCAATTCCTAACCCATTAGCGTATAATCCGAACGGGTAGTAAGACGCGGTGCTAAGTATATACTTACCCACTTTAACAATTCTCCCCGCACTCAATAATATTTCACGTTTCCTCTGTCATTGTGTATAGCCGAATTTGTTGCCTGATTAATTGACACAATCACTAACTGTTTTTAAAAATCTACTTGAACAGAATTATGGAAACAAGCTTGTATTTTCTTGTTTCGTTTAAACCCTAGATAAGGTACGGCTTTTTTGTCAACTTTTGGAGTTGGGGTTTGATGGTAAGGCCTTGTTATATTCAAATATATATAAAATAATGTGACTACTTTATATGGAAGTTTCATACTTTGACAGTATTTAAATGAAATAATATTTGTTTGCAGGAAAACAGCCTGGAGTCTAGTTGGGCGAAGAGTAGAGAAGAATCATGGTTCTACAACTCTACCGGCTGGGAGAGGAAATGAAACTACCGTAATACCATCTGTGGACCAACGTTACAACTACTTCACTTCCTGTGCTGCCACTAAATGGTCAAGCTAGTGATGGGTCGCTCGTGAGCGAGTCATTCAAATTGAACGACTCTTGAACGAGAGCTGTGAACGAACGACTCTCGTTTCGCGAGCGAGTCGTTCACGCCGCCATTACACCACTACATCACGTGTCTGATACATTGACCAATAGGCCAACAATTTTTACTACACATTTCTATTATTATTTGTACACGTAAACGTACACACGTCAGTTGAACATTTAAATAAAGAACTTAGATCAATTAAATTAAATAGGCCTATTACACTAAATATTAGGCCCAATCACAAGGATGCATCAGGCACCGACCCCCCCCCCCCCCCCATAATTTCTGTGTTCATCATGTGACACTTTATGGGAGACATCGTGCATTAGTTTGATGTTTCTTTACATCTCTTCTTTTCACTCATACACTATCATTATCTCTGCCTACTCGCTTTGCGTTTTCGTCCAATGTTTGGTTTGATTTAGCTAGTCTTGGCTATCAACACATAACTTCTGCACTATTTCCAACCACCCTTCTCCCGTCTTAGCTGAGCTTGGTGAGTTGTCATTCACGACTCTCTCTTCACTCTGGAAAGAGACAGGAGCTTTTTTCATTCAGGACTCTTTTTTCGCTCTCGTTCATTCGTCCTGGAAAGAGTCGGGAGTTTTTGTCATTCATGACTCTTTTTTCGCTCTTGTTCATTCGTTCTGGAAAGAGTCAGGTGTGTTTGTCTTTTACGACTCTTCTGTAGTTCTTCATTCGTTACTACGAAAAAATCAACTTCCTATTGTTACTAGATTGCAGCACTGCCTACAATATTAAACTATTTTTCTTAACATCAATAGACATAATTCTGTGAATTAGACACCATAGGCTATATGCTAAGGTTAATTATTATAAGTAATATGCGTAAGTAATGAAATGAAAGAATCAAACGCAATAGGCTTCAGCCTTCGGATAAATTACACATAAATCATAATTCGTTCATAAGTTGAAAGGGAAGAGACAGATTTGCACGCTCGGAACAGGAATTGTGAAAACTATTTAGCACTCACTCATCAAGTTAGGGAGGGGAAGGGGTGAAGGGATTGGGAGTGAGCTAGCCATCCGGTGAACGATATGACTCATATGAATGACTCTTTTGAGTGAGCGAGCTTATGTGAGCTAGATTGCGTCAACGAGCTGGTTCGACCCATCACTACAATACACACACCCGGTGTTAGGGCGACATCAGAAAATAAAAGCGATGCCACACTGCCATCTTCTCCTTTAAAGATTTGGTAAATTGGATTTCTTGGCCTGACTCAAGGGGGGGGTGTAACTGTATATTGGATTCAATTTAAAGACAACACAACCACCAAACTCCATACCAATGATTGTTTAAGTTGTGTGAAAAAATAAAGGTTATTTATTATCAACTTAATTTGAGGGCTAGGGATGAGGAGGGCATATTGAAGGAAATGTATCCACACTAGTGTAAAGGATGGATAAAATAAAATTAGATCAGCTCCAGACTATTTGACAAGACTACCCATTCGGGTTATATGCTTATGTACTAATTACTCCAATGGTTTTAGGGATTGTGAATGTTATATTTAAAAGAAGGGAACCCACATTTTTGTGGAGGGAGAGTGTAAAACCATTTAGAAAAAAACCACCTGACCGAGATTCTAACCTCGATCTCCCCGTCATTGGCAGTATAGTCTACATAGCCACTGAAGCAGGTAACTTGATGTTCACTTAACGCAAAGAAGCACAATGCGTGATAAGGACTCACTTAATGTAAAAACTCTAGCAAAAAAAAACACAATAAATTTGGACTATTTGAAAACAAATTGCTAACCAAAGTGGAACCAAAACATTTAGGGTTGATTAGACTACAAGCAGCCTACTTGCAATATAAACTTATTCAAAATATAAAATAGCATGGAGTAAGAAACTTAAGATGTTTCAGTGTTCACGAGAAGCGGACAGACGAATTTTAACCAAAAAAGTAATTGGAAAACCATAAACAAAAATGAAATACAAAATAGCCATATTGATGTTGCTTGTAACATGATTATCTAGCTTGAACACATGGTAGACTCCAATTAATGTTTACAAAAAAACAACATGCTGTACATGTTGTACATGCTCTGTGAAAGTTCTCTCATGGACAACACTTTAAGCAAATGTTTAATAAGTTAACTGCATCGTGATTGTGTTCACTAAAAATACAAGGAGGACCTTAATTTTATGCTATATTATGTAAACATTGAGAGAGTGACACCTTAGACCATTAGATCACTGAAGCAGGTTTAGTGAGAATTTAAACCATCTTCTAATCTAGTACTATGCATTGTCAATGAAGCCGAGTCAATGTTGCTGACCAATTTTGCCAACTGTGCAATCTGGATACTCCTTGTACTATAATTTCACCACTTGTATGCCTATAATTTGTAAGATCCAATAGGATATTACTCTAAAAGTAATATCTTTGGGTTCTCTTATAATATAACAATACTATCTACATTAATTTACTATTAAAAAATATGCCAATTCATCATTGTTGACAGGGCTTGGTGCTTTATAATCTAAATTTTAGATTATAATTCTAGCCCTCACTCCTAAAAAAGAAATTTTGGTTTTGATCTTGGTAGAGTTGATTTTTTTAGGTGCATTTGATTGTCAATATAATCTAACTGTGAGGCTACACTATAGTATCGTGACTTGTGCATTAATTATGCTACTATGGTTTGATACTAGAAAGTTGGCAACCCTGCTGCTGACACTGCTATCGGTGACTTATGATGAAGTGTTAAACTGAGTCAAGAGAACTGCATCAGAGCTTAGCTGAAGGAAGAGTGAGAAAATCATTCTTTGGGTGGATGGGATCAGGGTTGCACCTTGGACTTGTGTATCAGTCGAGCACTTTATAGGTCGACTCAAGGAGAACCCTAACAGTGGCATTAATTCAACACAGGGCCGCCCACAGAAAAAGATGTCAGTGACTGCAGCTACCAAATTAATGTTAGTGAATCGCCGATGCCACTTGAAAAGTTGGGTTCCTTCTAGCATATTTTGTTCCAAATTAAATGTATATGCTGCCAGTAAAATAAACAACATCACCCATGTCCTCTTCATTGTGGAACAAGCATGAGCTAAAAATAGTGTACTTAAATAAATGTACATGATTCTTCTTATGACTAGTATTTAAAATTTACTTCACACAAAAAAAAATCAATCATATTTCAACAACTTCTCCAAACTCTCAACTACATTTATGTTTTAATATCACTCAATTACTAGTATTCATAGCATTCACATCTGTCAAGTTACTCATTCTCTGAAATCTCATTTGTTGAAAATAAAAATGCCAATCTTCAAAGCTGTAAGGCCAAGCGATTTATTACCAGTTCTCTGAACTTGTTTTTTAAATCGCTATCGATGCTGAGGTGTTTAAAATTTTGTGTACACTTAATAGTGCCATACTGCTGAGTCTTCTGTGGCTCACCGAACTCCTCAGTCAGGTTTTCAGTCCCCGAAGTGTACTAAACGATCGTTCTACAGAACAAGAAGTTGCTGGAAGCGTCAGAGCGATTTTGATTGCTGTTGCTAGAGGTGTAATATATTCCTTAGTCCTTACAGTCACTGCTTCCCAGAAGTTCACTCATATTCACTGTTTCTATGTTTGATTTCACTTGCCAAATCTGATACTTTCTTCTTTGAAGTTGTCAAATACCCTTTCATAAATAGTTTTGATATCTTCAACAGCCTTTCCAAAGCCTTTACGGCTTAGGTTTTTCATTTTATTTGGGTGCAAGTAAAATAATGAGAAGCATTTTCTTTTCTCATCTGAAAATCTAACCTCTATTGATGTAATTAATGAATCCATATAAGGAATGAATAACGTCTGTCTGAAATAATATATTTCAATGTCTCTGGGGTAATTAGCATGGTTAGTTTGAAATTCTTGTAAGTTTTAAGTCCACATTGACCACGTTTGCTGCTATTTTACTATTTTCAGATATTTGTTTGAATATATCATCTGCATTTTCCCTGTCTTGCTGAAACTCAATTAAAAGTTCCTGCATATATGTTGAATCTTACAGCAAATCAATGGAAACATCCTGTAATATAACAGTGATTGGTTAAATTGTGCTGAATATTTTGCCATAATTTTTGTAGTGACTATTGATGTCGCAGTGGTGACACCACAAAGAAACTCGTGTGCTTGCTGCCACCACAACAGTTGTAAGGTTCCCTCTAAAATACCTGATACTTTCATATTTCTCAGTCCATCGTATGGTAGAGCTGCCGACTGGACCAGACAATCAGCTCTCACATTCATTGCATTGCATTACTTTATTAACAAATATTTACAAACATTTTTAAATCTCCCAAATTGACCATAGCTGAGACAAACATTTCTTAATTATGGGGAAAATATACGAAAATAATCTCAAAGCTCATTGACTGCATTTGCAGTCACTGGCCAGTCCCCTGTAGGTGGCCCTGAGTCAACGTTTAGAGTTAGCTCAGTGTCAGTGTGTTTCAACTTTACTAACCTACAAGATTGGAACATGGCCAGGAGAATGGGGAAAGAGAGGGAGGGAATTCAGGATTGATTTTCTCTTTTTTATTTGGGTAAGTTCTGCAGCTTTTGCACTCAACTATTCTTCTCATCCCTACTTCACAGTATTAATTTGTAAATAACCGTTGTGTTACATTATTCTAAACTCATTAATTTTTGTTTATTAAATGTATAAGTTTTATAATATTGTTATAGTGTTGTAATTCTTAGCGTTTGCATGTATAAGATGGCCCCAACACACTTCACAATGATACTACCGTAAAAGTATTGGTGAACATTTCAGAAACTTAAAAACATGGGCAATGCAATTTAATAAACATTAATGTGGGATGCAAGGGAATTCCAGCTAAGGTCGGTATTTTTGCAACAGCTGTTGAATATTTGTCATGGACATCATGGAATTTGGCCTGGAGTTTCTTAGATTAAGATAAAAAGTTATTTTCAAGTTCTGTGATGGATATGACAAATATTCAAGAATGGTTTAGTTTACTATGAGTAAAAAATAAGATTAAATGTATCAACTTCCATTCCACCTTAAGCTGTTCTATTAGTGAGGTGTATTTAATGATCCAGGGTGGAAAAAAGCTTCACACAAGTTACACACATTTCATGTTTTGACTCCTATCGATGTTGATAGAACTGTCTAATATTGTTTTGATTCATCACTGAAGACAATTAACTTTGATGAACAAGTATGTTTTTTTGCACATTGAAAAGTAAACACATCATATCAGGCAAGAAGATATTCAACAGGTATCACCCCTTCAAATACATATGTCCAATAAATAGGCTCTTTTTTAAAGTTATTACTTGTATTTTTATTTGTGCATCACTTCTTATTACTTGTTGGAGTTATCCACAGATATAATACACTAATGGGGTAGAGTTTATAAGATACAGTTTAGAGGAAATGTACCAAAATTTGCATGAGTGAAAAAAACATCTTTTGGAATAATAACCTTAATATACTTGAAAAGGATTCAAACGTCGACCCCCCCTGTCATCGACAATCAGGTCATTTTCAAGAATGACGTCTTACAGCATGGTACCACTGACGTGGGTTAATGCTTATTTAAATATTCGGTGAAATCACATTTTTGAAAGAAATTATAGTACTGAAGGAGAGCTTGTATATTAAAACTACTTGATTAAAAAGCCATGATAAAAACACTCTTGATTTGATGTTACTATCCACCTCATTACAATAATCTCATTAGTCTGTCCCACTATATTAATTATTAAAAAACACAATAGTTTATTATAATTTAATTTTGAAATTATATTGTTATATTGCTTTTAACAAATACATTCTAATTCTGTTTGAGTACAAACAACTAGTTTTAGAAAACAGTATTTTTCATGTGTAGAAATTATTGTTTCTAATAGGGTCTACCTTTTGTGTTCATATATTATTAAAGGTTTGAAGAACGTTTTAAACACATTGTATCACTCTTGTATTCAAAAGTGTTATTCATAATAATTACAAATATTTTAGTTGGCTAGAAATAAAGTTTCACTTATACTAGGTTGGGTTTATATTCACGCATAATGCATCACTAATAATGAATAGTGTATAACTTACAAACACAATCCATTAATTCAGTAACTATCATTAACTCTTTTAGTGTCATGCCTATACCAGCTTTTTGTGCGAAGAGTGTCAGGAGTTTCAGGTTTTGTGTGTTAAGAATGCCACAAATATTTCATTATAATTGTAAGGTTGTAGAAGAAAAATCACCAAATTGTTATTTATGGAGCAAAAGTAACTGATTTGGTGACCACATGGTCTAAGGCACTATTCTCACAATAGACTAGACTGCCAATCACGGGGAGATTGTGGTTCACTCCTGGCTGGGTGTACTGAGGGTGGTTTTCCCTAAATAGTTTCCCACTCTCTCTCTCTCGCCACACAACTGTGGGTACACTTCCTCTAAATTCAACCTTCCTCATCCCTAGCCCATTAGTGTAATTAGTACACAAGCGAATAACCATAATGTGTATTAATATGTGGTGTTAAAAAAACAATAAAAATAATAACAAATTTAAAATATAAAACTTTTTACTTTTTAAATTTAAAAAATAAAGATAAAATATATTTCCTTAATATTACGATTTTTCGTATATATTTAAAAAATTATATGCTTTTCAATATTATTTTCCTTTTTATTTTCTCTTACATTAATTTCAACCAAATTCGTTGACAGTGAAGCAAATAAAATGTATACATAATTAATGAATATAGATACAAGACAAGGCAGTCTTAAAACTTTTATAGAATATATTTCATCTTAATTGGCCTCACCTTGCAATCTCATTGGCTGAAATATCTATCCAAGGTCCTACTCAATGCATAAATATTTGAAGATAAACCAACTTTATGAATTGTACACTATGCACTATTGACCATGCCTTGATTGTGAACAATAGGATTGTAATGAAAGTGTTTCAATTCTCTGTACATTATGAGTTATGCTTTATGAATGAATCCAAACCCAGCCTTACATCAAGGTTGTTTAAGGGCGTCGATATAATAATTAAAACATATTCTTTAGTTAACTATTTATTTGAAGTGTTTTATAACTGTTGAATAATCCGTTAGTTTGTTTTGTGAGGTATGTGGATACAAGTGGAACACAAATATGTGTGTAACCATTACTTTAAAAAAATACAGTTGTTAGTTACAACAAATAATACCTGTGAATTAATAGCCATATAGGTTCATGACGTTAACATTTATAAAACTATTATTAGAACCTTTGTATTATAATATTTAGTATTTCCCGAACTGAAGAACGCAATGACCAAGTTAAGTAAGCCAAGTTGTGAAATTAGCGTTGTTAATATACTTGTGTTTAAGAACTGATTCATACAAAAATGAAATTGTATGTTTTTCCATTTAACTATTTTAAATGAGTTAACCTATTTAAAAATAAAATAATTATAATATTTAGTATTTCCCGAACTGAAGAACGCAATGACCAAGTTAAGTAAGCCAAGTTGGGAAATTAGCGTTGTTAATATACTTGTGTTTAAGAACTGATTCATACAAAAATGAAATTGTATGTTTTTCCATTTAACTATTTTAAATGAGTTAACCTATTTAAAAATAAAAGAATTTAACATTATAATACTGATACATGATTGGGTAGAAGAAGCAAAGGGCATGAAGTCTATCAAATTTGTTGGAAACATCATATGGTAATACATAATTACTTTGAATGAAACTATAAAAACAAATTTAGAGAAAGTCTTCATTCAACCTCTTCAAATCTAAAAGGAGATTAAGATGGACACATACAAATTAATCAAATTCTAGAGTTCAAATTGCTTAGGACTTGTATGATGCATATAATGATTCCTATAGGCCTACTACCATATTTTTAGAAGTCCAACAACCAGACTCTAGACCGTTACTTTATCACTTTATTGAATTTAGAAAACATCCTTTATATTACTTCTACTACCAGTTAATGTGAATTTCACTTATAGCAAAACATGTTAAAATATTTTTTATCTTGAGGGTGATAAATCATACCCCTAAATATATTTATGTGGAAAGGTTAATAGATTAAACTTTGCATGTCTCCTAAGGTTCAAATTTTGGATTAACAGGAAAAATGAAAGAAAACTTGAGTTTGAAAAATAGCCCACCATTTTCCATCAAGGGCTTTTAAATTTTATTGTCATCAAATTTGAAAAAGTTTTTTTTATGTGTCCTGGACAGGGACATTAGAGTCAATATGTTCCTGACTGATTAGCCAGGTTGTTGGTTATACATATGCAAAATACATTCACCATTTCTTAAAAATATCTAATCTGATGGTTATACTGTCTATCTTTATTAACTATAGTAGGCCTAATTGAAGATATCATTACAAACTTGGATAGCTCACTTAGCAGAGCAATTACAAATTATGGCCAAGACACATAATTCGAACACTAATCCATGTAACATTGTTTTAAAATATAATAGATAACTATAAATTCTTAAAAACTTTGTAAAGTTCTATCAAAAAGTTTGAGAACTTGTCAAATTTTCTAGACCAATATGTTTTTGTTCGTTTGAGGTTATTTATCATGCGCTTTCTAAACTGATTAATTATATAATCACACAACTTGTAGTTACTTGAATCTACAACAGACACAAGAACCAGTCTCTCGGCTGCTAATTATTATTGTGACAGGAGAAATTTCAATTTCACACATTTTCCAACTATGCCTAGAATCTAAACTTGGGACCCTCAGCGTGTAGGCAGACATGTAACAGACTTATAGACCAATACAAACTTGTTATAATTGCTGGTAAATATTTAATTCTTTACAGGCTGTCACAATTTTCCCTTATATAATCTATATTAATAAAATGAAGAGTCTGTTTGTCTGTTATGAGCGTTGTGTGGAGGTCTGAAATTTAAAAATTAGTAGCCCCTGTGCAAGAATATGTGCACTTCAAAGCTGGAATTTTAAAATTTTGATTTGATTTTTTTTAAATCAATTAAAAACTGGGTCAAAAGAAATAAAATGAAGATTTTTTTTTCTGTCTGTTTGAAGCAAAGAAAAGTGTTGCCAGGGGTTATCATTCAATGGGTTGCGTGGTTTCTATGGGCAACACCAGGTACTTCTTCTAGTAATTAATAAGAGGTAGTAGTAATACGTGGTGCTAAAAAAAAGAAGGGAAACTGACTTTTGCACCATTCTGTATATAAAATAATCAAAAGAGTGATGGTGTGTGAGGTGAAAACAAATATTAAAGGTAATTAAATAATAAAAACATGTTTCCAACATTTGTACCTTAATACATATTACCGTGTATCTTCGATTCTAAGACGCCATCGATTGTATGACGCACCTTAATTTTTCAATACCACCAACAGAAAAAAAGCAAAAAAGCTATCTTATATCTAAAAAATAGTTTTATTACAGAATTAAATTTACTAACAACAAAATACAGGTAGTACCTTATTTATCAGTAGGTGGAATCACTGCCTTCTGAATCAATATCAGTCTGAAAAATCGTAATATTAAGGAAATATATTTCTTAGTCATCAAGAGTGTTGGTGATGCAATATTTTAAAAATAAATGTGGCACTATTCTTTTTTGGATTAGCTTCCAAGCTGTTGATACCCATTTTGCCAATTTTGATGCTGACACTTTCTTAATTTTTTCCGGAAGGTGTCAGCGGAAGGTTATCAGTCAACAACCAGGATCTATATTCCTTTGTTAAGTAATCTTTAAATGGTTAAACATGGAGATGGGGCTTCCGCGTATAAACAAAATGTGTGGTGCTGTGTGCAAAGCGCGGGGAAAATAGAAAATAACTGTGATTCCAAGACGCCATCTATTCTAAGATGCACCCCATTTATTAGATGTTTAAATTGCACAAAAAGTGTGTCTTAGAATCGAATATATACAGTATTTCATACAATATATTGATATTGCCTGGTGCCCCAAGAAAGTGGCAAATTAAAGTAATAATAATAACAACATTGAATGGTTTTCACTTAAGACTGAACTGGTGCAAAACATATTGTTTATTCTAAGTAGGTATATTTGAAATTATAATAGGTTCTCTGATTTAAAAATAATATCATATGTTATTTTTAGTCATAGCATTGATCTTTTCATGAAATTGGGTGTTTTGTTTAGAAATAATATAAAGATGGCTTTCATTATGTTTAATAGCAAAATATTGGAGAAAGCAACAATAAATGCTCCCAGCAAGAATAATTTGAAGAAAAGAAATAGAAAAGTGAATATGAACCCGCCAAGTTGATGGGTTGTACTGCAAAATTTAAAATACATTTGTACCTTATTGGTTGTTTTTACATTGATTTTTCCATAATTGAATATACGTATCTAGTACTCTTAAACAAGTTGGGATTAAATTATATTTCATATGAAAAATAGTATCTGATAGAATCAAGCTATTAATTGTGTACAACAACCAGAGCAAGGCATATTACTGAAGTGTGTGAAGTAAAAAATTTTGGTAATAACAATATCTTGAAAAACAAAAACAATGTTGTGCCCTTTCTCTATTATAATAATATATAAACACTGAGCAAAGATAAAATTTACAAAGTGGAAGGGGCAATTTCACGCCCTTAAACTCAATACTTTTTTTTCCTTACTATTTGTTCAGGTTTTCCAGATAATAATTTGTTAATTTTAACTATATTTTTTTATTCAAATAATTTGATGTTTTCTATTCAATGTATACTATAAATCATTAACACTGGTATGAGCAAGGACATTGTAACCTGGATGTAGTTTTGTAAATGGTAGGTGATAAATACTGTGATGTCACTATGTGTAAAGTCATGGCATATTTTACGGGACATTTGATAGAATATGTTTTCTAAAAATAAACAAGATAGCTTTGTCATAATGCAACTTTAGGGAAAGTTGTAGAAGAAAGGTCAAAGTTTATATAATTAGTTTAAGGCAGCGTTTCTCAAAGTGTGCTCCTCGGAGCCCTGGGGCTCCCTGAGACCTCTTCCGAGGCTCACACAGATTTTAATATCATTGTGAGGCTAGATTTTCATTATACACTTCAATCAAAACAAAGTATTACAACAAATTGAATGCAAAGGCAGGCATGCGAATCCAGCTGGTGTCTATTATGCCAGATATAAAATAAATTTACAAAAATGTTAAATAATGTCACTATTCTCACTAAAAAAAAATAAACAAAAAATATGGCCTAATTTTTAGCAAGTAATGGGTTTATTTATTTAACAAATAAATATATATTTACAAACTTTATCAACATTTTAAATTTTAATGAGGTAAATGTTGATAGGAAGAAATAACCTACTTCATAGACAAACGCTTTTTTTTGAAGCTCTACAATAGCTTTTAGAAGCGTAAAGGGCTCCAGTGACCTAAAGGTTTGCGAACTAGTGTTTCACGATCATGTTGATCTTTTTTAACAGTTGTTAAAGAACTGAAAACACATTAATATTCATCTGCTTTGAAAATATGCGCTATCATTTTAGCAAGCAATGTCACTTTACTTCAATTATCAAACAAATTAGGTGCTTTTGCTGAAGAATGGGCTTGATAAGTCCTGAAAATAACTGTGATATATCTTATAGCATTTGGAATGTTAACTTAAATCCAGCCGTTTGTGCACCATTTTTTCCTTAATTTATGTTCAAATTGAAATAGGATGAGTTTGTCAAAGCGGATAAATAGGGAGTGAAATTCAGTAATTTTTCAACTGGTAGAAAAGGGCAGTTTTATAGTAAGATTTTGGTAAGAAGAAACTTTTCATAAATACAAACCTTGTTTTTTTTTCTCAGTAAACTGTGATAACCAGGGCCCGGATTTTGATGACATGTAATCTATTTTTTATTTTTTTGTGCATCAGAGACAATACACACATACACACACACTTCATGATTTTCTGGGTGTATAAATATGAATTTAATAGTCATTTGTAATTTTTTTCCATTTAGGATATTTAGGTCATTTTTTTATGCTTTACGTCATTATTAGGTTATCTTTAGGTATTTATATTGAATACAGATAAGTTTTAAGTTTCTACGTTTTATATATATATGCATGAATTAATGATGCTTTGTAAAAGCATAAATATTCAAACCTTTATTTCCCCCCCACACACTTGTAGAGTTGTGGTGAGGGGGGGGGGGGGTGGGGGATATATATTGCTTCTGAAGCAGATATTTTGTCCATATTTATAAGAATGAAAGATTCTAGTTGTCAAAAGTATGTCATCTTATAGTTTCCAATAATAGAATGCATCTTAGATTCAATCATGGACAAACATTCCATGTGTATTTAAAATGTCTTAAGCAAAGACATTTGAGGCAAATTCGCACATGTTCACTGTTATCTACTGCGATGCATTTTGAGGTAAGATTTTAAAACGTTTACTCCTATTAAGTACATGCACACATGTGTTTATATAAAATGTGCACATGGGAATAATCTCACGAATACCTAACAATAACATTTTATTTATTACAGTATATTTTCTCTTCTGATTTCGAAATGTCCTAGTAATCTCAGCATCTCAGCATCTCAGCATAATTATTATATTCATGATTTAGTCTAGGAATAGGATTACCTACCTAATTTATGCATTCTTATATATCATTGTTTAAATATAAAATTGTTGTTTTAATACATGATTTTTTAAAAATGTTTTCAGTTCATAGCATGTTAGATATCAGATTCATTAAGTAAATCTAAACAAAGAGTTAGTGTAAATACATATGACTTTTCATTTAAATTTTTGTAATATTTTTAATAGTTTTTGGTGTCATTTTAATGGTAATATTTTTACCATTTTTAGGGAATCAACATCCGGACTCTGGTGGTAACAGTTTACTAGATTATTGGTGTTGTTTTATAGGCATTGATAATATTAATACAGCAAAAGTGAAAATTGTAAATCACATGACTTGATGTATGAATACGTGAAAGTAGATCTATTAGCTTTCATAGCTATCAGATAGGCCCTTTCTATAAAAAATAATCCTTATACTATGAGTGGACTAAACAAGTGACAGCTAAAGTTAAACTTGTGGCTTTAATTACAACCTGAACTAAACCATCAATCTAAAATGCAAAGAGATTGTAAGTTACCACAAGGAATGAATTGGACAAAGAAAACTACCTAGTGGACTAGACACTAAAGTGAAATCAGTGATGTACATTCTCCAAACAAAGTTTATTACTATAATGCCAAACTACTGTGCCATCGTGTTAATTTACCTCAATAATTGCCCAACAAAATATTATACTTATATAAATATATATATATTATTTACATAACAAATTGTATTCTATATAATATAGGCCTATATAATAATAGAGGTGTTATTACAATACAGAAATAATAAAATAGTAGCTACATGTTCTGTGATTGACTGAAAATAGTGAACTTTTTACATCGATTTAGGTGTTTTATTTTATTTGTAATAAATGAACATATCTTACATTTTAAAATAAGATATACCCCATTGTATGTAATTGTATATATGAACTTCCAAATGAATTAATGAATGAATGTTTGTAATTGTTTACACTTTGCTCAGTGAAAGAAACAATGAATTATTGTCTATCTTCTCAAGTTAATGGATTAACTAGTTATGTGTAAAACCATTTGTGATGTATTATAACATTATTTCCAGACGTGTACATATTCAGTAGAAAAATGAAAGATTCTGTTTAACATTTTATCAATTTTGTTTTTTTTCCCCCCCTTCCAACTTTTTTAAATACTTACATTCAATTACTTTATTATTAAACTATTAGTCTTAGGCCTGTCTATGACAGATTGATTATAATATTAACCAGCCCAACAAAACCTAGCCTTCAATTGATAATTGCATATAATGTTAGACTTTTGTAAAATAGTATTTTTATGTCATTAGAATGGATAAAGTGAGAGTGAACTAAATTAATTCTATATTTATTAAATTATTTAAATTACTTACAGTAATTATTGAACATGGCTGAAAACTGTCTTAGGCCAACTTTGTGCAAGGTTTGATCTTGTAATTGAGAACACCATTTTAAATGGGAACTGTTTTCATCTCAAAATAAAGGGGATGCCTGGGTTTACAGCTGTCAAATCGACTGTTGGTAGCACACATTCCCTTGAGATAAAACTATTAAAATTGTTACATGGATTATAGCTTTTTATGCAATTTTGTAACTGCTAGGTAGTTTCATTAGATAGGCACGCTTTAGTATCCAAGCACTCAATGAATGTTGCCTCTTTTGAAGTTTATCTTGTGTGGTGGTATTCCTGAGGCCATCAAACTGTTTAGAAACTACTGGATAGTTGACTTTTCTCCACTCGTCCACACAGTCGACTGAGTTCACACTAATGTAACAATGGACCTCTTATGTAAAATACTAAATATCCCATTTATTTGTGCAACTTTGTCATTTAATGAACACAAAACGGCCATTAGAAATATCAGTTGGGCTCAGCCTATTTCCAAATGTTTTGTGAACTACCAAGCCGTGTGTCAATATTACCTCTAGCCCTTCTATAATATTTTCTTTCAAGTTGAATTTTTTTATTTTTTTCAAGCGGAATTTTTTCATTTTTCCATCACTCAATCGAATTAGCCAATAATGAAAGTTACTGTTGATTTTTGTACCTTATTGTATAACTTGATAATTTTAATCTCCTTTCACAACTGAGAGTATTTACTAATTGTCCAATTGTAGACACCCCCTTAATTCAACGACGAATTAAGGCTGGTGCACAACAACAAAAACCATATCTTTTTTAGAAAATTTAAAAGATAAAAAAAGGACAAATATTTCAGAGGAGCCGATAGGACCAACATAAAACAAATGGACAGTACACAGGTCCATTTGAGTTCTGTCTCCGCGAACCCGCTCTACAAATATTTATTATTAGAAATATTTCAAGAATTTGCCATTAAAAAAACCTCCCATCATTAGGTAAAACAAGGGTACGAAAGCAACGTAAAGAATAGGTAACAGTATTAGGTATTTTATTTATATATAAAAAGTTGGATATTTTAAATATGGTACAAAAGGATATATATATATATATGTGAACATTATATTATAAACTCATTATAATCTAAATCTTCCATGATCGTCTCAATCATCAATATTTCAAGTCGTAAAAACGACAAATGTAAACTTTTAAAGTATTAAAGACTTTACCAAAAAGACTAAATCTAACAAGTGAGCTGAAGGCTCTAAGTCAACAATGGTCAAGTTGCGAAAAGGCAACGCTCAGCCTCAATCTAGCAGTAATTCTATTATCTCTTACTCACAACTTATCAAAAACAATTACGTAGAGAAAAGAACCAAATCAATATTTAAAGATACAAATTACATTTTTCTTAGTCGCACATACTATAATTTTGTCTTTTGAATAAAAGGTTTGCTTTTCTACAATATTTATAAATATTGACAAAAACCCAAAAGGGGATTTTTAGCCTACATTCTACAAAGGAACTTAATTCCTGCAAAATTATTCTAAGTAGATTTAACTTTTCTTAAGCCAAACAGGCTATAAATTTAACCATAAAAAATTTGACATTTCCATGATATTACCAAATGTTACTAGACGCAACCCGGAAGGGGCCTCCATGTCTACAAGACAACAACAATAATGCTATGTTTCTATTTGAAAGATTGGACTTGTTCATTAAATTTCAAATGTTAGCCAAAAGGGAATTTTGATACACAATTGCCGAAAGAGAATTTTATACCTTTAGTATTCATCCTGAACACCAACGTGTTCCTGGAGGAAGTCCAGACAAGAGTAATTATTCATCTATTCTACACCAGTATTTATGCCAATATTTTAGCTCAGAGAGGGGGGAGAGGGGAAACGCCAAAACAAAGGAGAAACACAACACATGACATAAGAGGGACGGAACATCTAGACGCGAGAGGACGGTTCGAGAAGCGTGGTGGAGCATGGAGAATGATCCAGACTAAAAGTTTCTATCGCTCACTGACGTCTCGGGCATCATATGTCGCACTATTTTTCCCATGACACCTTGCGCCGACTTGAACTCCATGCTTCATTCAGTCAGTCTTAGCACAAAGTTTATAGTGGAGTGTAGTTCGGGAGGCCGGCTCGGGAGACATAATAACAATAACATAGGACGATGGGGCATGGTAAGTCCACTTTGTATTACTTCACCAGTGCTTCGTTGATGTTTTAATCTTTTCTTGTAGTGGTTATTTCAATAAACGCTACACCATGAGCATGCAGAAGAATTGGTAAACATTACCTGAAGTAGTCCCCCAACAGGAAAATCTTTCTCCCAAATGGGAAAGGATTATTCATTATAGCCTATTATGCAACAAATCATCATCATAATCATCATCATCATCATCATCAACTGTTTCAAGCCTGTGGCGGGGTCAGTTTAGTAGAATGTTTCCATCTTCCGCTATCCTTCCTCCTTTAATTTCTTCCATTCTTCTCCTCTCACTTAAACACTTTCTATTATCTGCTCCTCCCATCTCTTTCTTGGCCTCCCTTGAGGTCTTTTTCCTACATAATTCATTTCCAACATTTTCTTCGACATCCTCTCTTTTTCCAATCTCATTACATGCCCATACCATCTCAGTCTGGCTCCCTCTACTATCTCAATAAAATGTAAAATTCAATTTTAATTAAGTAGGTTATGTATTCTGTTTAATAAAAGTATTGCTATATTCTTTTAAGTGAAAAAACTATATTATGATTACAGCTTCAAATGAAAAATTAGTAATAAACTATGAGTTTATTTTACACAGACTTCAACGTCGTAACATACAGTTCAATTAACAGCACAAATAGTAGACAAGTGACAAATTCATTAATATGCTGTCTATGTAAAAATGTTAAAATTTTTTAATATATTACTAATTATAAAGTTGGTAAGTAAACAAATGTTATGAGTATTAACTTTGTATGTTATTTAATATGTTAAATGATATTAAATTATTGAATCACTTATTGATAAAAAGAAAGACAATTGTTAAAATAACATAATTCAATTATAAAAGGTGGAGAAAATTTGTTTTGTTTATGAAATGTCTTATTATATACTATTAAGTAACAAACACATATGTAATCATTTGAAAAATCTTGAATTTGAAATAATACTGTAAGTTAAATGGCAATGATTTAGTTATTGTGACATAAAATACACACAAAACATATATAGTTCGTTCATAAATTGGAAAGAACACGTTAAAATAATTAAAAATAATATATTAGAACTTCCAATAGGTTGAAATGCACATCAAGTTGGCAGGTTTAATAATATATAAAGTTTATAGTATTTGTTATTAAATGTTTGTCAAATATGATAGAAATTTGAAGTCATATGTAAATAAGGAAACAGTAAATGTATTGAAAAAGTATAGTTTGAAAAAGTTGTAATTAAATAGAGTTCAATGAAAAATTAAAATTGAATTATTTCTTATCTTAATCCCTTGTTCCTTGGTAATCCTGGTTCCTTGGTACCAAGGAACAAGGGATTAAGTTAAGAAATAATTCAATTTTAATTTTTCATTGAACTCTATTTAATTACAACTTTTTCAAACTATACTTTTTCAATACATTTACTGTTTCCTTATTTACATATGACTTCAAATTTCTATCATATTTGACAAACATTTAATAACAAATACTATAAACTTTATATATTATTAAACCTGCCAACTTGATGTGCATTTCAACCTATTGGAAGTTCTAATATATTATTTTTAATTATTTTAACGTGTTCTTTCCAATTTATGAACGAACTATATATGTTTTGTGTGTATTTTATGTCACAATAACTAAATCATTGTCATTTAACTTACAGTATTATTTCAAATTCAAGATTTTTCAAATGATTACATATGTGTTTGTTACTTAATAGTATATAATAAGACATTTCATAAACAAAACAAATTTTCTCCACCTTTTATAATTGAATTATGTTATTTTAACAATTGTCTTTCTTTTTATCAATAAGTGATTCAATAATTTAATATCATTTAACATATTAAATAACATACAAAGTTAATACTCATAACATTTGTTTACTTACCAACTTTATAATTAGTAATATATTAAAAAATTTTAACATTTTTACATAGACAGCATATTAACGAATTTGTCACTTGTCTACTATTTGTGCTGTTAATTGAACTGTATGTTACGACGTTGAAGTCTGTGTAAAATAAACTCATAGTTTATTACTAATTTTTCATTTGAAGTTGTAATCATAATATAGTTTTTTCACTTAAAAGAATATAGCAATACTTTTATTAAACAGAATACATAACCTACTTAATTAAAATTGAATTTTACATTTTATTTATATAAGTGTTCCTTACTAAACAATCTCTAAAAATGTTTTTCAAAAAACTCTACTATCTCATTTACTCCTACTCTTTCCCAGATAACTTCATTACCAATCTTGTTTCTCATACCTGCTTCGATGGCGTATTTGGCTAACGCGCTAGTCATGTTGAGCTCGACTGCCGAGGACGGGGAGATCGAGGTTTGAATCTCGGTCAGGTGAACTGGGGGGGGTTGTGTTTCCTAAATGGTTTTTCACTCTCCCTCCACGCAAATGCGGGTTCACTTCCTGTAAATTCAACCTTCCCAATTCCTAATACATTAGTGTAATTAGTACTTAAGTGTATAACCCGAACGGGTAGTAAGACGCGGTGATAAAATTAATTAATTAATTGTTTCTCATCGTGACAGCCAACATGATCCTCACAAACTTAATTTCCAGGACCTCCATTTTCCTAGTCTCACATTCATTGTCCATGTTTCTGCTGCATATGTGACAACCGGTACAAAGTATCCTGTACAACACTTCCTTACACTTCAAGGGGACTTCCCTTCTCCATAGCAGGTCTCTTATGCACCTATAGAACAACTCTCCCTGCTGTCCCCTTCTAATTAAATCCTCTCTCAATCACGCTTCTAAGATATTTTATGTTCTGTACTTTTCTCAACTCTACTCCATCCAACCATATAGTTATATTAGGCCTTACCCTCTTCTTTGTCATTACCATCATTTCACACTTTGCCATGCTAAATTTCATTTCCCACGCTTTCACTTCCTCGTGCCATTCTTGTAGTTGTTCCTGTATATCCTCTTCCTTCTCCTTTCATACCATCAATTCATCCTTCCCGAGTTTTCCTGCCACTTTGTTCATGGCCATTTCCATTACCATTACAAATAGTAATGGTGGAAGGGCACTCCCCTGCTTCACCCCATTTTTTATTTGGAACTATTCTGTCCTTCCACTCTCCATCTTATCACAACTCCTGTTATCATCATACATGCTTTTTCACTCTAATTACAATTCCTATTTTAACTTCGGACCCCTCCATTGCTTTTTATAATTTAATTTTATTCACACTATCATATACCTTCTCCACATCCATAAATACCATTACCAAGTTTATCCCATATTCATACCTTCCTTCCATCAGCCGTCATATGGCAAAGATTAAGTCTATTGTAGACCTCTGTTCCCTAAATCCGCGCTGTTCTTTTCTCCACCTTACTTTCAATTTATTTCTTATTCTCTTTTCCAGTTTCTTTTCATATATTTTTGTACAGTGGTACATCAGCGTTATCCCCCTATAATTTGTACACCTCTTCCTTTCTTGAAAATAGGTATATAACTTCCTTTTTTCAGTCTTCCAGTACCTTGTTCTCCTTTCAAACCACTCTCAGCATCCTGTATAACCATTGTATACCTACTTCACCTGCTGCTCATATCATTTCCACAGCCAGTTCGTCCACACCCAGTGATTTTCCTTGTTTCATCTTCTATAATGCGTCCTCCACCTCTTTCCATGTTGGACCTCTTTCCTCCTCTTTCCTCCTCTTTTATTTCTACCGGATTCTCTGTTTCACTCTCATTACTTTCCTCTTCCGGGTTGAACATTTTCTCAAAATATCTCATCTATAGTTCCTTTTCTTCCTCTTTTGTCTTCAACGTTCTTAATCTATCATTCTAACTTCTTGTCTTTTCTCTTACCTCCCGTTTCTTACTTGGCTATATAACACCTTACTTCCTTCCACGCTCCGTTCCAGCATTTCCGCCCATTTTTGCATTTATTCTTCCTGGCTTTCCGTAAAACTCGCTTCGCTCTTTTATTCTTCTCCCTATATTCTTCCTCAGTTTCCTCATTCCTGTTCTTAAAACTCCTTCGAAATGCTTAAATCTTCTCCTTTACTGCTTCCTTCATACTCTAGTTCCACCAGGTTGTCTCCTTCCACTTACTCTTATTACTTGCCTTTCACATACCTCCTCTGTCGCTTCCACCAGATTGTTCTTAAACCTTTATACTTTGTATTTCATTCTTGGGTATTAAGCTATTTGCCTTTCTTAGGTAGAGCTCTCTTTCCTCTTCATTCTTTACATCTGCAACAAATGATTGCATCTAATGCATGGATCAGAGCCATGGTTGACTCATCCCATAGTAGTAGTTTGGCTTCTGACGATGGTTGCATCATTCAATGTCATTCCCATGCAAGGTTTTGTTCTGCGTTCGACACAGGACCGTATTTAGGGGGGGATGGGATCAACCCCCCTGCCCCCCTGAAAACATATATTTAAACTTAATATTAAGTTTCGACAATTTAAAATCATTATTTCAAATGGAGTCATTTTAATTTTATAGCAATTTATGTATTTAAATAATATTACATTTTAGTTGAACTGTCACCTTATAGTTCTTGTCTGAAATAAATGACTGTTTTTATATGAATTTAGTAATTATTGTGACTACCTCATTAATCACTAAACACACAAAGTAAATAAACAAATGAAGGAGAGATCTGCTTGAGAGAATATGGCCTTTTCACTAAAAACAGTTTCTTTCTGTCACCATACCATGTATAAAGCCCTAATCTGCGCCAAATAATATTAATGCAGTGGGTATGTGTTTTATTAATATCAAGAGGGGAATAGTACCTGGGACATCGCACAGCTGCACATGTCAAATTCCATTAGCTTTAGAGCAATATTTATTTCTTTTACTTATTTAGAAAAAAAAAAAACATGTCTAAATATTAGCCTGAAGAGTGAATGCAGGTAACTGGATGACCAGACTTGGAAACAAACAGTAACTTTCTTAGGGTTAAAATCAAGCTTATAACAGTGACCTAAGTTTAATAGAATGTAATTTTAATGGTGGATATGTATAATTATTAGCACCGCGTCTTACTACCCGTTCGGGCTACAGGCACTTACGCTAATGTGTAATGGTAGGGTGATTGTGAGATGAAATGGAGGACCTACAGTTTAACGTGGAATCGGAACCACGGTGGAGGCCTGGCATTCCTCACATTCACAAGTTGTGATTAATACACGTCTTGTCAGAGGTGAAGGAAGGGTTTGGCAATCGGATAAATCTGTGCCGGGACCGAGGATTGAACCCCGGACACCCAGCACAGAAGTCTAACACCTTACCCCTAGACCGCCAGGCCACCCGTGGCTATGTATAATTTCTAAATACCGTATGTTTGTTTTTAGGTTGACAATGTCAAAGACTTTTGCTTTCATAGTTGCAGTCTCTTGTTAGATAAAATGATTAGACAACGATTTGATTAGAGGTATAATCTGATGAGTCCTTCTTGGTTGTGATGTGAATGCAAAGAAGACAAGGGAGTATGTGACATTTAAAAATAAATGGTATGACACAATCATGCAAATATTTTCACATATAGTGTAGTAAAGCTCGGGGGGGGGAATTGCAAAAATAAGTTAGTTGTAAATTACCTTTAAATGATTTATATTTGTAAAAAAAAAAATATATATATATTCTTATTTATCATTAAAAATTAAACCCAGCTGGCCATTTTGAACTCAATCTTATAAATCATTTAAAAATTTCTAAAATGTGTAACAAGTAAAAAAAACCCATGGTAGCCTAACAAGCTGTAACAACTAAGCAGCCACACATGTTGGTTAAGATGGCGCCAACATTTGTGGATAAAGGGTGTAATTTGATCAGCACAACAAACCCTTCGGCTGTTACCGCACCACAATTGAGGTGTACTAAGTCTTTGAAACTGATCCTAAATTTGAAAAACTTAATGCCTAAATAAAATAAAAAGTTTTATTGAAGTGAAATAAAACTTTTTATAATTTTAAGTAAAACTTTTTATGTAAAACCACTTCACTTTTGAGGTGTTCCTGATTTACCCTGCAATCTTTCAGGGTGAATGGTGGTTACAGTTTTATAAATGGAAGGAGACATGAAAGAGTAACACCTAAATTCGTAACTATTAGTATTTAATGTGTCGCACAATCAAAAGAAAATGAATTACAGGGACAGGGTATTAAGATTTTAATCTCAGTTTAGTGCCCTTGCTATCAATTCAACACTGATGCGAGTGTAATTCCTCTAACACTACCCTCCCCTTATATCAAGACGTTAATAAGATATCAACCAACCATATTGACATGTGTTACCTTTTTTAAACCCTGGAAGGTATGTGAAAATACCTTTTCCGCTCTCATAGATACTCAGTATGAAGGAGAACAGGAACCACCAAACTTTCTGAACTCCTTAGTACATGAGATTTCCATAAAAAAAAACTCCATGGTGTGAGCAAAGCAAGCTGTACTGACTGAGTGGCCACCCCCATTAGCGATGATAGTGCCAACATTTGTGTGGATAGAGGGTGTCATGTGGTCAACACAACAAACCCTGCAGCCATTAATCTGGTTTTTCTAAACCTGAGCTGCTACTTATTTATTCAAGTAGCTCCTCATTTGTCCTCACAAGGGCGAGTTTGATCCTACTCCAGACCCACTGCTTCACAAATAGGTTTTGGAGGTGCTGGAAATCGAACCCAGGACCTCTGGATCTATAGTAAGCTAAGCTGACCACAGAGGTGGTCTAGGGCAATACCTAAGGAAGTTAATTTTTTTATTTTGACCCTAGCCCTCAAATTAAGGGTAGTTTACTGAAGACTGATTAAAAAAAAAATTTAATATTTAAAAAAAAAAGTGCTTATTAATTTGGTTCAAAATGGGTATTTGTTAAATATAGTCCATGTGCCTTCTAATGCATTAAAAAAAAAATTAACGAGTTCCACTTTTGATCTCAAGCCACAGGACAAAATAATATTAGATTACTTTTAAAGAAACAATCTCATTGCCTCGTTTTTTTTTAGCACCACGTTCAGTAGTACCTGTTCAGACTATACGCCTAAGTACTAATTACACTAATGTGTTAGGCGCTAAGTACTAATTACACTATTGTGATAGGGATTAGGAAGGTCTAAATTAGAGGAAGTGTAACCACAGTTGCATAATAGGAGTGGAAAACAATTTAGGGAGAACCACCCTTAGTACACATTAATCTCAACCTCCCAGTCTTCTGCAGTCTAATCTATTGCAAACGTAGCGCCTAAGATCATGCGGCCACTGAAGTGGGTAATGATTTTAATTCTAAGTTTCTTTAATCTATTATAAAGATTGAGGTTTAAAGGTATAATAACACACTTGAGGTTATTAGTGCATTACAAAGTGGAATATTTTGTTTCGGAAGTTCCTAACTTTTTAAGATGCAAGCCGACTAAGAAAACCAAACACAGTTTTTAGGGATTGGAAAGATAAAAAGGGTATATATTTTGTATAAAAACCTTACTACATTGATTAATATACACAGTCCAGATTTTAATATATTCGAGGCATACATTTGTTTTTCAAAAAAACAAATAAAACACACAAATTATAACACAAATTTGAGAAAATAAAACAAAACTATAAATAAATTATTCTGTTAACAAAGATTAGTGATTATTGTCATGAAAAAAGAAATGACAGATCAAAACATCTAGTCCAAGGAAAGATGTAGAAAGCAGGTACAATACTCAGTAGTGGCAATCCAAGGTTTCCAATGGTACAGTGACAACAGTCAAGACATAGGGTATAGCTTAGTGGTAACAGGCATTTTACTTCAATACTCAATAAAGTTACAATTTTTTTCTCCTATTGCAAGTATTTTGTTTAAAAAAGTGGATTACAGTAGTTAACATTATTAAATGTAAAATACTTTAGTTCAACACTCAAAAAGATATGTACAAATTCATGTATCAAGAAATTAGGTGGTGCCATGCATTATAATTTAAGAAGAGGCGAGGTGTGTTCTTGGCTTCAAAATTTATGTTTTGTTAAATAACACCACCAACAAACCTTTTATTTTATGTTAAGGTTGAATTGATTTTGCTGTTAGTGTAGTAGTGAAAAATGACACATGAACAAAGGAATCAAACTTGGCTTTGATTTCCATGTTAAGGTGTCATTTTTCAACTATATTAAAAATAAATAACCTGTGAAATACAACAAATCCTCAGTAAATGATCATTTTAATCTATTGCGTATTTAGAAACAAGTGTTTATAATTACATTAAATGAAAATTTGACTTGCATAGGTTGGTTATGACCGAGAATTACACACATGGTAAAGATGAGGTTATTTAATTTATTAATTTAGTTTAATTCAGTATATGCTGAACAATTATAACTTGACACAGGAATCTAGTCTCATTTCTTTGGCCTAGTGTGCTTTGATTCTTGATACAGGTGTCGTTTATCAACATACATTTTAAGGAATATTTGTTAACTGCAGTCCTCAAACCAAATATTACCGCATTTCTTCGATTCTAATAAACACCTTTTTTTCCAATTTAAACTTCTATAAAAAATGAGATGCATTTTAGAATCCCAGTTCTTTTTCAATCAATGCCCTTGATGGTTCAGAAGACATTATAAGGAATGATTAAGATAAAGACGACTCAGGTGATCATACTGATATTGATTCAGAAGGAAGAGATGATAACATACCTACTGATAAATAGGTACTATTGTGGTTAGTAAAGTGAATTCTGTAATATTTCTTAGATAAAGGGTATTTTAGCATTTGACTTTTATTTATTTTCTTAGGATCAAAGTTTTTTTCTGTTGGTGGTACTGAAAAATTAAGGTGCACCTTACAATCGATGGTGTCTTAGAATCCAAGAAATAAAGCAATTTCAATGTAGCAGGTGCTATCTGCAGTCTTAATAAAGTGCAAATTACTTTATAGTCGTTATAATCAGTACAAAAACTACTTCCTGTCAATTTTCCCGATTTTGAACCAAATAATCTGACAGTGAGAATGAACACATAGAAAATCTATGCCCAGGAAGTATATAAAATAGTTTGAAATTGTTGCACATTTTTAAAAATAGTGAATGTAACGCCTTATACCATGCAGCCACGGAAGCAGGTACATTTATTATTCTCTGTTTGAAATCAATATATTGCATATTTGATTATTTGGCAATGATTTGCTACCCAAGTAAAGATTTTTTTTAAAGCTGGGCCATACTCAAGAGAAAAATTATGAGCACCAATTTACTATGGTTAAACTTTAAAGCATGTACTGATTCAATCGCAGAAACTCACCATTGACTTTTGCTATTTTAAAATAAATTGACTTATTAGGAAAAATGTTATTTAATTTGTTATCAAGAAAAATGTTTTGTCACACAATAGTGTCGAGAAACTGGCAATACTTAAAAAAAAAAATCACGTCAACAACTTCCCACCTGCAACACTTGATTTTTAAGGGATTATAATAGAATACAAAATGAGGAAAATGATGGATGCGATAAAGCATAAAAACATAATCCTAGATAAGTAGATTCATTGACCTGTTTCTTCCTTTGATAGTTTTACATTTTATTGATTATCATCAGCCTTCCCTAGAAAGTAATAATTTGTTTCACATGCAAGCAAGATATGTTATCCCAAAATTAGTAAAAAGATTAAATGAAATTCACAATAAAACAACTTATCACAATACAATAAGGCAAAACTGTTTTGTAAATCAAACACAAAGAAAGAAAAACCAAATTAGTTTTGTAAATGCTGAGAATGGTTTCACAATCAGATTGTTATGGGACTTGTGATGTATACACATTTAGATGGGCTATTGCACAGTAGCCCTTTGACTATCTCATAGTGGGGGAAAATAGAAAAAAAAACACTGACCACACAAGTAGAACTATAATAACAGTATCCATCATCTGTTTAAAATTGAGGTGGCCCAGTGGCTAAATAATTCTATAGTAATTTCCATTACTATATAAGTATCCATCATCTAGTATTGTTCAGATTCAAACATTGAACTTAAATAAGTTAGTGCTGGTTATGTTGACATCCTATACATTTTTGTTATTATTAACTAGCACTAACATATTAGATTGGAAATTATGATAAGAATACAATCGGGAAATGCATGCTATAGCTCGATGAATAAGTTGTTGAATCTTGTCTGCTTTGAAGGAATGTAAAACTCAGAATACACAAAACATTAATTTTATTATTTTTTTTATAGAGTGTGAAACGTGGGACAAAAACAAATTTAGTGTGTTTGAAAACAAGGTGCTTAGGAAGACATTTGGTCCAAAAAGAGATAAGGCAAGACATACAGCGTAAATGAGAGCTTCTAGAACCTTGTTCGGGTACTGACTGGCAAACCAATGGAAGAGACCATTGGGAAGACCTAGACTTAGATGGGAGGATAACATTAGAAGAAACAGGAAAGAGAGAGGGTGTAATGAGGTGGGCTGGATAGAATTAGCTCAAGATAGGGGGTGTATTTTTGTAATTGTAACGAGAGTTCTTAAGTATTATTTCAGTATTTATTAATTTGTAAAATTAAGCTCCCCAAGAACGATGGATAAAATATCATTTAACAGAATGAAGGGTAAAATATAATTTAACAATGTTCAAACAGAGTTTAACGTAGTACAGTGAAACATGTTCGTACTTTTTCTTGTGGAAGATTTTAATATTAATAGCAGTTCAAACCAATGGTATTTAATATGAATTTGACAGAATAAATAGAGTGGTTAGTACAATTTACTATCGAGGAAAAAGTCTAGTATAAGAGACTGCTCCTAAAATCTGTTTCCCAAAATGTATTTATCCAACCCCTCAAGACAGATGCGTGTCGATTAAAAATAGGTGTGTCCAAGTATTCAAAAATTAAAGTTTGAGTCAAAATTTACTAGCTGTTCAAATCAAATTTGAGCTAAAAGTTTTCCAAAACTTGAAAGTTTCAAAAACTTAATATTCTTAGTTTAATCAATCTATCTCTTTATCTAACTTAAAAAAATGACTTCGTTATATTAAAAATTCTGAATTTTTTTTATGATCCCCCTTTACAAAAAATATTACCATTTTTAAAAATGTTATGTTTGTATTTATGGTCTATGCATGGATTTATAACAAAAATTCAACTTTAAATACTTGTAGTTCTATATTGCTCAAACTCAACCCAAAAGCCTATTTCACTCAATCATGTAGATCTATTGCAGATATTTAGTATAGTACTTGTGAGTTGGGGCGATGGAGGAGGGGAGGTTCAAGTGCTACGATAATGAATTTGATGTTGCTAAATATACTCAAATTATTAAATTACAGATTCAGAGTTGGAGCACTTCCTTGCAACTGTTTTTGTCAATCAAAAATGACCGAGGTTTTATACAAATTGATCTTGTGTGTGCCTCCATCCTATTAAAACATTTAATATTGTCCTAAAACAACCTAACTATCGACACCAAACATGAAAGCTGAATCCCTTTTCTTTGTTCTAATTACAATTATCTTACCTTCACTAATTGTATATAGTATGCTCCATAAAAGGATTATAAAGAGTAAAAACACATTTTTCATATGTGTTTATTCATACTTTAATTATTGCTTGCTAAAAACTGTATATCATTATTACAATGGTAATGGTAACATATTAAAATTTCCAAATTGTACAAGAAAATGAGACAAGACAAAGAACCAACAACCTTATCTTACCAATTTAATTTACATTTCAGAACTTGTACAATATATATTTGCACTTTATTGTAAATTTACTAATAAAACCAAAGATAAATGAAAGAAGATAAACTTTATAATTCATTTTGATAATTGATAGGTACTACAAGAGTTTGGGAGGGGGAAAAAAAGTTAAGGAATATAATAAGATCATCGAAATACCATAAATTAATCAAAACAACAATTAATTATTTAGTCACTTGGTTCATTTTCTGAAGAATTTTCAGTAATATTATTTGTTTATAACTAAATTAAATAATTTAGCAAAATAAAATCTCTTGAATAAGAAAAACTACCTTGCAATAAGTTTTATTATTTAGAAATGAAAGGATAGGACAAGGACCGCACACTAGCAGGAATAAAATAACCACACCACTCCCCAAATGAACAATGGGCTAAAGGGGAACATGTCCCACAAGGTGGACTAATAATAAAAAGTACCACTGATAAAATTAATATTAGCAAAATATGGCCATGATTAGCAACATATTAAAGCTTATTTTTATATGTATTCATAAGATGGATCGAATCCTATATTTCCCAAAGTCAAATCTTAAACTTTCTTTCGGATCTAGAATCCAAATTTGAATCCTCAAATCTTTAAACATGTATTTAAAAAAGTTGTTCAAGTCTTGGTCATTATCATCATCAACAACTGTTTTCAGCCTGTGGCCGGGTCAGTTTAGTAAAATGCCTTATCTTCCTCTAACTTTCCACCATTCTTTCTCCTTTAATTTCTTCCATTCTTGTCTTGTTGACGGCGACAAATTATATATTTTGTTTGTCATGTGTATTACATTATAAATAACAAAGATAAACCTGCTTTGGTGCCCGCATGGTCTAAGGCGCTACTCTCGCAGTAGACTTGATTGCAGATGGGGATATGGAGGTTCGAAATTTGTTCAAGTGTACCGAGTTTTTCCTTCCAAAAATGGTTTTTAACTTTCCCTCCACACAAATGTGGGTACAGTTTCTACAAATATAGTTTTCCTCATCCCTAAAATCATTAGCGTAATTGGTACATAAGTGTATAACCTGAACGAGTAGTGAGAGGTGGTGATAAACAAAATATAATATAACATTGTTTAACGTAAGTTAATTTTACTAATATAATTTTGTCCTTTGTTGTGGTTTTGTTGATTCCATTTATCAATTGCTTAAAATTGTAATTTGAAGCAAACATCTTCATAATTGTTTAGATTTTTACAAATTTCCAATATCACAAATACCATTGGATTCGAGGGGTTCAAGTGTCCCATCTCTTGTATTAATTAGTGTTGAGCCATTGAAAATAATAACAGAACCACACCCTCTAGTTTCGGCCATCACTCAAAGTGAGAGGTTTAATCTAGGTATACCTAGGTGGATATGCCCCTGAACAGACAATTCAAGCCCATTCGTAGAGATATGAAACCCGACTGAATTGTGGCATCAATAAATATCAAAATTTATAAAACACCTTGATTATTCATCATTTAGAATGCTAAAATATAGTTACCAACGCCAAAAATATGTTATAAGAAAAAACTTAGTAAGTAAAATCAATAATTTTTAAAGTTTTCATGGTTTAAAGATCTATTTTGCATAGTAAACCAATGAAGAAATAACAAACAAAACTCTATTGTAAATGTCACTCACAACTTGGTACCAAGAGGAAGTGAACAAGATGATTGATTATAATTACAGGCTAACTTCATGACTCAAACTGAAAACAAACTATAAATATCACATTCAAACCTTCCCTTTACCACTAGAGTTAAATGGTTAAATTGCCTGACAAAGCAACAAATAAACAGCAAACCAAATATTCCTTCTAAAGCAAGAAATCACAACATGGTGAGTGCGTGTATTAAAAAAATAAATAATTATCACCATATCTTACTACCTGTTCAGGTTATAGGCACATAATGCTTGTAAAATCCCTCAACATTCCACCCTGTTCAACAGCAGACTCACATAAGAAGAGTACTCTGTCTGAAAGGTTACCGAGATTGCGCCATAGTAAACTTCAGTTTACCAGTGATAATGCAACCTTAGCTCAGTCAGTAGCATGTCTGCCTACTGAGCTAAGGGTTCCGGGTTCGATTCCCGGCATGGCCGAAAATTTATCATTGATGAAACAACAGTAATGAATGTAAAATAAAGTGACAATGCAACCATTATTATTCATATCAGCCTAACATTTTAAAATTATATCTAATACCTAAAGTTATATGTACTTTGCCCACCCTTGATAATAAGGCATCAGTTTCAGTGCATAAGTTATTTTTAGAGGTGTGAAGCTTGAATTCTGTCGCAGAGTCAAATTCAATAAATTATTCTAGTTTCAACCTGAGCCAATGTCAGATTCAGAATCCAACTGGACTTTGGTTTGAACAGGTGACAAAGAGGACTTTCTATACAGGACTTAGTCTCATGGAACAGTTTAGTCAGTTTTCAACTCTATTGTGTAGTATATTTTTGTTACTATGTGAAATTCTGCAATTTTTCTGGCGAATGTGCAATTCTTGTCTTATTCTCCAGCCATTTAGAGCTCTTCTCCTTATCTACAATAATCTCTATTAGAATATCAATTAAAAGAAAAATCTCTTTTTTTTTAGTCAAATAATTGTACACAAGCTAAAGGAAAGAGTGACAAGAACAAATATTATTATTATTATTATTATTTAGTAACGCGTCTTACTACCCATTCGGGTTATACGCTTAAGTACTAATTACGTTAATGGATTAGGAATGGGGAAGGTTGAATTTAGAGGAAGTGAACCCGCATTTGCGTGGAGGTAGAGTGGAAAACCATTTAGGAAAAACCACCCCCAGTTCACCTGACCGAGATTCAAACCTCGATCTCCCCGTCCTCGGCAGTCGAGCTCAACACGACTAGCGCGTTAGCCAACTATGCCACCGAGGCGGGTAAGAACAAATAAAAGGTCAAACACAATTTGGCTTTGGTAATGAAGAAACATTGTTCATCTTTGATACTGCCGACACAGGACCAAGATCTAGTGTCTGGTTTCCACACAATACCTTGAATTAAATTAGTTTCTATCGAAATTATTCAGGAAGGCGTGCAAAAAGCACATAAAATCTCATTGGAGATGCGAGGATCAGTGGATAATTATAGTTTGACAAATAAATAGATTAATTAATAATTATATTACAGCCAGGGAGATTAGGCTGTAGTATTAACAAGCCTAACATCCAGACCACAAGTAATGAATATAACACTAGAATGAATAAGGGTTTAGCACCTGCCAAAGTGAATGTGATTCATAAGTAAAACTGAAAATTTTTCCAGAAAAACTAGCCTCCGTCACATATTTTCAAAGATTTGGATTTAGGTAGATGGAAATAAGAAGATGGAGGCATTTTTACTAAACTGACAGCCTGGGAATAGTCAATAATGATGATTATTTGGATTAAAAACTTAATAGATTTTACCCATCTCTAGATTTAAAAAAAAAGTCAAAAAAATGGTTAAGAATGATCATCTTATGTCCTACCATTCTCTACCATATACTTTGACCATAAGATAAGAAATTTAAAACATAATTTGTAAATGAAGAAAATGGTTAAGTTATTTTTAAATGGTGTATCCCTATTATATTGGTTGTTTCAAAGTTTCTTTCCAACTAATATAATCATTAAATATTGTGAAAAAAATATGAATATTCTTAAAACTGGAGGTGTACCAATAGCAGAAATAAAATCACCGAAAGAAGCACATTACATCAATATCAGTTTTAGTATCATCTCTATGACATGAAAATGATGTGATAGAAGATATCAATATACAACTTATGTTTTTAAGTTCAAGGAAAGCAAAGGCACATGTTGGTTAACACCAACCATTCATCATTTATTACATAAGAAACAAACAAGCAATAAATTACTAATTTGGTAAACATTTACCTAATATTTAAAAAAAAAAAAGAAAAAAAAAGATCATTTTAACTAGCAATAACATGTACTGCTCAATAACTTCATAATATAGAGCACCAAAACAAAAATTATGGTATAGCTATGATAAAATATGGTATCAATACACCTTCACTTAAAAATTATTTCATTTCAATGGTTATACTTATAGTATGAGATAAATATATCTATATAGACCTAATGAAGATTTACCTCTTGTTTTTGAAAGTAAGCCTGATGCCTATAGATTTTTTCTCTCATTTCTTAATATGTCATTTTTCTTTTCTAAAAGCATTTTGACAAACTTAATAAATAATATTAAGTAGATAATATGGATATATTAAGGATAAAATTATTTGAACTTCAATTCACTCATAATTAATGAGATTACATTAACATAAAAAATAAAATTTGTACAGGAGACATGTACAAACGTTATGGCCAACCCATTTCATGGCTGGGTCGACATTTCAGTAAGTATATGTTTGGTTAATGGTTAAGTTTTATTGTATAGTTTAAAGTGTTCTGGCAAATAAAAACATGTCACCATTGCTATATTTTTTTCTTTCTAAACAACAATTATTATTACTAACACGGCAAATAGTGTGAATTACAAATCGAAAACGCTTTTGTAAAATTCTTCTGTAATATTATTAATATTTAATATAATACAATGTACAAACTTTGTCAATGGAACACAGTATTTTGAAAATTCACTTGAGTACGAAATACATCTAATTTAGAACATTTGAAATGATTAATACTAATACAAAATACTTGTCTCTTGCTTCCCTGATGACTAGCTTAAGTTCTGTCAAGAAGAGATTTCAAATTAAAGTATAAAGATATGACAAATGTTGACAAGTCAAAATAATGATGAACCAGTCTAATAAGATATTTCCAAACTACCTATTCAATTCCAATGATAAATATTATCTATGATGAAATATCATTAATAGAAAACATTATCACTACATTGGATTAAATGATCACAATAAAAGGAAAAAAAAAGTGTTGGCCTAAATTAATACATTTAAATTTCCCCAAAAATACGGTTTTAGATTATTTACAAAATAGTTTTTCTCAAGTTTATATAACAAACATTGAAAAGAGAGTAGAAAGGATAAGCAACACACACCATAAAAATGTTGGACAAAAAGTTCACATTTAATACACAATACATAACGGTAATTATTTCGGCACATCAGCCGTGGTGTTCTGTTTAGGAGAGGGGATTTATGCACCTTGAGAATTACTTTATATTTTATAGAAATCTGCCAGTATTAGAATTTATAACTCAAGCCTAGTCTCAACCCTTTATTATTATGATTGTTATTATTATTTTTATTAATTTATTATTATTATTGTTAAAGGTTTAAAGGAGTGTCAACACATAGAGGTCATTAGCGCTAACCATTTAGTAGAAGCTTGAGTTCAAACTTGACAGTTTTATCATTTTGGCAAATCCAGGCTTGATGTATAAAGCTGTATTGTCTCTCTGGTAAAGGATGATTAATTGTTTATTAGTCTCGCTACTTGTCGGTATGTTGTCTGTGAACTGTGCAGTTGCCATAGGTTCTTTCCATTGTAAAATTACTCGTATTAGTGTTATTTCATAGATATTGTTTTATTTTATTTTAAATAGTTCAATTTTAAAAGTATAAGTGTATTTATTTAATTCAAGCTCAACTTTACCTGATACTTGTTAAGTTTCTTAAAAACCCACTCTCTTTAAGGAAAACCCATTTCGCTTTTTTTTTTTAGATATTTCCTTTATAGTTGGGTCGAATTCACTATTTTACAAATCTGAATCTACAATTTACTTTCAAATCCTGAATCTCAAATCCAAATCTGATTCTTGGAAAATATTATGATCATAAGAGGAAATATAAATAAAATAGAATAATATGAAATATAAATTGTAACTAGATGTTAAATTACTGGTGTGGGGCCTGGTTGTTAAGTTCATCCAACAATTATAATCGGTTCTAAACCACCAAGAAGCAGTATTAGAGCTCGAAAACATGTTCCACCTGGGAGAAAAAAACAACTTTTTTTTTAAAGGGATTTGAGTATCGAATCAAAATTTTTCTTAAATCTCAAATATTCTAAAGGATTTGAGGGATTTATGGGTCCCATACCTAATTTCATTATATTCGGAAGAAGAAACGAGAAAGGTGGCTGGAAACATATAAAATGAAGCTCAGTTGAGGTTGTGAGGTTGATTGAATGAAAAAAACCTGAGCTCACAGTCCCCTAAAATTTTGTTTTAAATGGGAACTTTTGGATCTACTTTTTTTTATGGAAAAATTGTTGGCCTTACCCTTCAATTCTACTTTCAATGTCAATTTTCCCTTTGTTCATCCCATGTTTAAACAAATAAGATATATTTACCATTTAATTATTCTTTATTAAAATAAGAACACCGACAATACATTATGATAAGATAGTTTTTTCGCTATATTTTCTTAAATAAAAATAATATCCTTGAGAAAAATGTATTTTATTATATTTCAGAGCAAAAATAGGTTATTCAAAATTGATAAAGATTTTTTTTTCATCAATCTTTAAGTGTATTTGAAAGATGAGTGTAGGATTTTAGAGCCAAATATAATGTTAACATTGTTTTGCTTTAAGGAAATCAATTGAGGCTACACGAAACACTTTGATTTCCTCAACTTACCTTATGAAGAACCGTTTTGAGCATATGTAAACATATTGAGTCACACAACCATAAGAAAAGCTTGGGATATTTATCTTATACTTTATAGCTATCAAAATAGAAACAATATTGAAACAATATTTATGCCAAAGATGATAACTGCACAACCACAGCATCTGGACAAATACATGTAAGTAGATGTATTAGCTTTTGTGAACTATCAGATAAGGTTCTTTTTATGGCAATTCTAATATACTTTGAGAAGCCAACAATCCCTAAGGTACAGCTGAGCCAAAGTGAAAAGAAAAAAATAACCCTACAAATAAAAGTTACTGAATGTTTATGGTAGGTTTAAAATAAATGTTAATCTCATAAGATTTAGTAAGTAGATATATAATGTATCATTTGCGTTTTACAGTAATTTGAAAGACTGATTCATCTTTCTAGATAAAAAACAAACAATTTTACAATATGGTGTGAAATATATTTTTTAAATATAAAATAAAAAGATTGGTTTATTATAGAAATATTAATTAATATCAGTTATAATACTTGATTTTTATACTTTCACATGTTGTCAACTTTGAAATGTGTAACCTAGCACTAATTTTGCTGCCAACTATGGTAACAGCATTTATACACTCTTTTGATAGTTAAATGGAAAGCACTCCAAGACAATGGGGAATAGGCACGAAATTCATAATCATAAATTCTTATGAATTTAACTTTATATCTTGTGACCACTTTGACAAGGAATTCAACCACGCACCATTCAAACCAACTATTTGTTCCTAAATATATTTTAAATGTATAATTTTAGCTGTATTTAAATTGATTCAATCATAAATCTACAATATAATCACAAATTATAAATTGCTTAAAGAAGAATCTTCTTTCACTTAAAAAGATATAAAATTAGAACATATTTTCAATCACTTGAATAGTACTAAAAAAATTAGTAATAAATTATAATATTATCATTGCTTGGCAAATATTTGTTGTTTTATATTTCCAATGGATAACACCATTAGTTTCAAATTGTACTAGGTATTTATATTATATTTTAATATTTATTCAGAGATAACAAATCATATATAAAACAAGTAATTAAATTAGTATTCCACTCGAGCTTTTTTTTTAAATAACTGAAAACTATTAAATTCTATACACAAAAGTAGTTAATGATAGTACAAGTTAAGTACATAACCATAAAAAATAAGCAAAATAAAGATTTTTTGTTACAGAAAAATAAAGACTACATAAATTAAAATACCGCTATTATTTTGTCAAAGATAAATAAGAAATACACAAACACACAAACACACAAATATTTTTAACTTTCTACAGAATACTTGCGACTTCTCTCTCAACATTTTGTACGCCGCATTTGAAGCTAACTTAATTTCAAACACATTTTAATTTTATCGTCCACTTCAACAAGTCCTTGTTCACTTTGAAACTAGTTTAACAATCACTCACTCAGTTCTGGGATGCTACGGCAACCTTGAGGAGGGAAAGGGAGTGGATGCAGGAGCTACAGTCCTTCTGTCAACTCGTTGTTTGATGTAGAACTAAGTCTAACTGTCATAACTGGAAGATCCATGATCATGCCCTGGGCTAGGGGGGGTGCTAGGATTACTGCTGTTGTTTGACGCAATGGAGTGCCGCGGACTTCCTCCTCCTCCAATCTGGTCCTGCATTAATAAAAAGTAAATTATGTCAAGGTATGTATACTTGTCAGCAGAAGAGGGGAAGTGTTATGAGCAGATAAACAAATTGACTTGCAGGTTAAACGATTCATTTTCTTCCCTCTCTTTATATTTCATATAATGGTGTCTTGAGTGTGATATCAAGTTAAGATGCAACCTACTTTGCGAAAAAGCTTCAAATTCACAGAGTAGGCATTGTTAAGCGGTAACAAAATGAACAGTCACCATTTTGACACCAATCACAACCTGAACAAACCTGTAATCATTCATGATCATATTCACAACCAAGACTTTGAAACCTGCTACATCACTAAAATATTTAGAGCATTCCCTAAAGTCTTCTAAAGAGTGCAACAGTTCTCAGCTCTGACAGTGGAAACTGGGTCACCAATAGAGATGCCATCAAATGAGGTGAATTTAGACGCTTTTGGAGTATGTTTAATGATAAATGAAAGTTGAATGATTAAATAGTGTTTTTTACAATGTCGATCATGGGGTATATATCTTAGGAATCCAGTGCTTAATGAGTTAATTTATATAAATTTGTTTGATTAGTAAAAAAAGTAAATAGTGTCCGAAATCACCCCATATGGTGGTGTGACTTGGACAGTTACATTTTTAAATGAATGTCTAAATTTACTCTTTCTACTTTGGACAAGTAAAATGCTTTTTTAAAAATGTATCCTAATGTTGGACGCAGGTTCTCAAAGAACTGCTCAACAATTAACTTGGTCACAATCTCTCTTTATATTTTCACTAGGTCGAACAGACAAAACATTTCACGCCTCTTGAGAAATGACCATGACCATTCAGATCCAGGCAGGTTATTACAGAATATTTTCTCTTTACGCCCACATTTAGCAAGATACCCTTCCACCAGATATCTAATATCTGTTGGGGTAAATGAAATCCCCAATAAGCAGCTCTTTGAATTCCATGAAGTAACAATTTTTCCTCATCATGAGTTAAAGCCGTCTGTCCCCCAATAGTTTTGGGATTTGTTTGATTCAATTTGTTTTGAAGAGTTGATCGAGGGATCTAGTATACCTCAGATACTTTTCTGTAAAATAATTTTCCTCCCTTTATATCCTAGAGAGCTTTTCCTATGTTATCAACACTACAATTGAAAAAGCTTGGCTCCCCAATTTTTTTTTTTATAATTTCGCGGCATTGTCCGAAGTCACCCCTCACCATCACTTTATAATTAAAATCGCCCAATATACTGTTATACTTGTCTCTAAACACAGTTCACAAAGATATGTTCTTTCAAACAAACTAACAAAGTGTATATAAAATAACAGACATTCTATTATTATTTTCTTATAGCTTTACACTTAAAAGTTCACAAGGAGACATAAATTACTATTTTTAACATGTCAACTTTATATTATTAGAAAAGCATATTTTACTGTGTAAAAGTGTAAACATTAATGATTATCGTTTCACAGATAGCACATACAAACAAAATCCTGAAAAAACAGGACAGCATAACCTTTTATCACGGTGATACCAACATTAAAAGAGAATGGTACTTCAAATGACCGAACTCACCTTGCCGTCCGAATTCACCCCATTTGACGATACATACATTTTACTGTAGATTTTCTTTTCCTTTAATTTTCTTTTCAATTTTCTTAAATTTGTTTTTTATTTTGAACAATTTATTTTGAAATATATTTAGTTAACCTTTATTTTTCATTTCTACAGATAAAGGCATAAGAAATTTTATTTTACTCCCTCTTCAGTTTACTAGTGTTTAGAATAGTTTATTCAAATTCAAAATATAGTAGTAGGCTAGTTTTTTGAAGAGTTTATTAAAATTCAAACTATAGTAGGCTAGTGTTTTGAACAGTTTATTAAAATTCAAAATATAGTATGCTAATGTTTTGAACAGTTTATTCAAATTCAAAATATAGTAGGCTAGTGTTTTGAACATTTTCTCTCAAATTTTTTATAAGCCCAATAATGCAAAGATATAAAGACTATCCCTGTGTCTACTCTAGAAAAAAGAAAATGTCACATTTGTGCATTAGATTCTTCCCACATTTTTTCCCCCTCTACTTAGTTGAGCTTTCTTCACTCAATTTTCAATTAATTAGTTAAATAATAAGATACACATTATGCCTAAACACATAAACCTTTACATAAAAACTTGTGACATGGATGTGAAATTTTTATTGTGATTTCTAGAGTTGGGTTGAATCCAGTATTTTACGAATTTGAATCTTGAATCCAAATCTCCAATTTACCCTTGAATCCAGAATCTGAATCTTGGAAAAAAATTATAAACTTAAAAGCGAAAAGAGTTTTTCCTCATAGAGATATATTATATATTCACATCCATGTCCTTTTCCTGTGTTTGTCCTCTATGTTATACCTTTTACATGTTCCTATCTGTGTGTCCTATCATTCATTACATTTTTCCTGTTTCTCCCTTTTGTGTTTTTTTTGTTTCCTCTTTTAGGAAGTTGCGTTGCGCGTTTCACACTCCTCCCTGATGAGTTCCGATAGAATGAAACCTAGGTCGGCGGATTGGGCAGTGACGATTGACGAGGCAAACATTACCTCTTTGTCCAAAGGCAGTAATCTAAAGTGTGAACTGTGTTCTTTTTTTCATTTTAAAAGCCATATCGTGTTCGTCCCTTTTATATGTTTCTATCCACCTTTCTTATACCTTCTTCCAAATATAATACATTCAGTTAAGTGTTAAATTACTGGTCTGGGTCCTGGTGTTAAGTTTGCCCTATAATTATGTTGGTTCTGAACAACGAATAAGCAGTATTAAAGCTCTAAAACCAATTTAACTTGTAATTTTATAGTAAAGGAAATTGATAGAACTAAAGAACAAGGAAAAATAAACTACTAAGAGTAAATTTGATGAAGAAAGCCCACCTAGGGAAAGAGGGAAAATGTGGGAAGAATCCAATTCACAAAGGTGACATCATCTTCCTTTCTTCTGTCTTCTATAGTAGAAATAGTCACACACACATTTTAACACAAATAGAGTAATATTTCGGCACTGTTGCCTTTATCAAACACAAATAAGAGAGTACAAATAACACAAACACTGGATTACTCCATTTTGAATTTAAATTGGAATTAAAATTTATTTTTCCTCTTTCTTTAGTTCTATCAATTTCCTTTACTATAAAATTATTTAGCCATTGGGCCACCTCATTTTTATACAATTTAACTTGTAAGTATTTTTAAGGATTCGAGTCTCGAATATAAAATATTCTCAAATTCTTGAATCTCTTTAAGAATTCAAAGGATTCGAGGGCCCATCCCTAGTCATTTCCAAGATCTACTGACAAAAATGAGCTAATAATAGCCCAAATGTTACTGGAGGTAAAAATCATGTTGAATAGTGTAGTTTAAAAAGATTAGCTCCATTCAGACACTTACCTTGCTCACTTCGTGTAGAGAGGGGACACTGCCAAGACTGTGAGGCACATGTTGGTGCATCAGGGGATCTGCGTCCCCCAACAGACCATCAGGGGAACGAGGGAGGGATGGTGGGTTTACCACCGGTCTCTGTGGTGGGGCAGAGCGACGAGAAGATGTTGATCCTACACACACAAAAAGTGTAACAAAATCAATAGAATTACATACATACACATGATATTTGATTTAGAAAATTTTACAAGCTTTTGTGCAAGACAAAATAATACATGGTGTCTACTCAACTTGACCAATGAAATTCCTGACTTTTTCCCTGATTTCCCCTGATAATTTCCTTAAATTCCAGACTAAAAAGTATGTCACATCCTTCTAATTCCGCCACCTCATCCCTCATTTTTCTATTAATCTTTTTTTATGAATAATTATAAGTTTTAAAATTTAAATAAACATACTTTTTAAATTTGTATGAACATTGTTTATTAGGAATTATAAAATTTACTACACAGCTACAAAAAAAACTACACTTTGAATAATATTATTATTTACTGTTTTAGTAATTATTATAGTTCATATTTTGACTAAAACCACATTTTCCCAGATTTTTATTGTAATTTACCAAATTCCTGGCTTATTCCCGATCACTTCAAATTCCCGTTTTCCCTGATTTTCCTGGATGGTAGACACCCTGTAATATCTATGAATCTGAATATTTTGACATTTTTTTGGGTAGTTTGTCTCTCAGCATCTAGGTTATCCACTTTTTAAAGAAATAAAATGTTTGGTGTATCAATAACAAAATAAAATGTTTGAGAACCAATGGAAGAATTTTATCTTATTAATAAAAAATAAGGAAAAATAAACGAAATACTAAATAAATTAATACAAATACTATGTGAATACACCTACAAAACAAATTCAATTCATAAAGCAATTTTTTTTAAATACTTTTTAAAATATTAGGGACTAAAATCACCTCACTCCTAATCTAAAAATGCCAGCAATATTTTACCAACTTCTGGAAGACATTATCCAAAATGTGTAGCAATAAGTTTGTCTTCTTAATGAGAATTCACACTTTATAAATCCAATTTGTTGTATCAGCACACAATTTACAAATGAACTTATTTTGAAGACAAATGAAACCCTTATAGTTTGGACTGTGAATTCACCAATGATAACTTTATAGCCCTGATGGTAATCAAACCCAGGACCCATGCTTCAATAGGTGAAAAAAAAAAAGTTCAACCAATAACTATACTGCTATAAACTAAACAATGGAATAATTTTTCAAAAATCGATTTGATAAAAAGGAAAAAGGGGGATCATTTGAGTTAGTGGGTGGGGTATTTCATGCCTCAACAATGAGTGTATTTCAAATAACTTCAATTTACAGACAAATAATCAAATAAGTTTAAATCAAAATATGCTAGTAGGCATCCAAGGTCACACTGAAGGAATAGAAAGAGTAATATACCAGTAATACACTTCTCAGGCACCTGACAGTGTTACCACACCAAAAAATATAAAATTAAGGCGCCTTATACCCAGCTCTCAAGGGTTATTGAACTTTATTTAACTTATAATATAGAAGAAGAAGTCAAACATACAAATAAAGTTTCTCACTCATGTTTGATTACTTAAAAAATAAAGTTCGAGTAAAGTTTTAGTTGTTGTTAGCTATACTAGAATTTGTTTTGTCCAAAAATTAAAAAAATCAGGTTTAATTAGTTTGATTCAAATTTAAAGTATTATTTCTTAGTGAACCATATTTCCTAATGTCTTATTAAAAACACAACTTGTAAAGCGATATTAATTTAGTTTGTAGGTTCAAACACATCCGGGGTCAACAGATTTTTCTTGATCGATAAAAATCTATAACTTGTCTTCCTTTGGACAGGAAGCAAAGCTGTCGGTCTCATGTCAATTTTGGCATGTAAAAGAATCCTGGAAGGTATGTGAAAATACCTTTCCTGGCAAATTTGGTAGGGCCTTTTGTTCTCGCTCAGAGAAATTCTTGTGTGCTGATATAATCAGTCTGTTAAGAAAGTGATCGTTAAATACCTAAAATAAATGAAAATATGTCAATTTCATTAGAAATTTTCATTAGTGTGATCATAACTTTGTTCACAAAAAATTTCATTCTTTAATCTTAAACATTTATATTTGTGCTTATAGTTTAGACATGGATCTATTGGAGAAATTCATGCTTAAAATCCCTTAGAACAAATATTGCTCAAAAATAGAAGGAAATCACTTCACTTCCACCAATTAGATTAGATTAGATTTCAATTTGGAATAATCGTCTGTTATACGTGTTTTGCTTTTATTTTTGTCACTACTTTTGTTCAATAAAGGCAAACATGTCAAAATATTAAAACTTTGTATATGAATTTTTCTAATACAAAATAAATTTAAAAAATAATTAAAAATTCTTTGATTAATGTGTATTAGATTATCTCTACTCTTTACCAAGGTGAACTTTCTTCCCCATTTTTCCCTCCTTAATTTATTTTTCCTAATTAGAATCAATTTACATGTATTATAATATAATATCAAAAATAAAGTATTGACTAAGGTATTTGTAAAAAGATATTTAAGTAATATATCATAAAAGTATTTATATATTCAATATACTTATACAGATGATTAGTTTTTTTTAAGTTTAAAAATTGCAACATGATATGTGTTCCTTCCTTTTATTGTAAAATTTATATTTTTTTGTCTTATTTGTACTCTTCTTGGTGCAAGTTACCATTATGAGGAGCAAAGCCCTGGGGTGAGGGCCTAGTCATATGTCCAGACATGCGCCTCTGCTCAGGGGGCGGGTGTAAGGGGTGTCTAAGGGGGGGATGTCCCATCTTGGTGGAGTACATCACCCTCTGTTGGGGTGGTAAAGGGGGCTGGTCTGCTGTCTCCAGCGTTGTAGGCAGGTCCATCAGGCGCTGGATCTGTATACCATCTCCAGGACCCATGTGACTGATGTGGTTGAAATTGGTGGGAGCAGAAATCATCTTGGATGATCTTCGGTCAATCCTAAGAACAGACATATTAGGTTCTCAATGGTGTGAATATGTCACTCTGCGACTTTGTGATATTTGCTTTAAAATATTTAAGCTTTAGTTCTTAGTTTCAAAAGAGAGAAAACATTAATCACTGGAAGCCCAAGTTTGTTGGTTAAATATTATTTTATTTTTATACACTAATTTAATTTTTTTTAAATGGTTAAATATGGAAAATAACAAATGACTTAAGAGTAGCAATTGTCAATTGATAACAAAACATCGCTTACGCTCTGGTGGTACGATGACCTTCTCTCAATGAGAACCTTCTTCTTGGGCGAGGCATTGGGCGACCAGACCCGTCGAAAGTCAACACATTCACTAGGTCACCTAGGGAATTTATAGAATGTATTCTAGTAATCAAGGTACAAAAAAATTAGAAGAACTCAGTTCACACTTTGCATTGCTGCCACTGTATGAGTTCCAATAGTGAAAGCTAGGTTTGGGAATTAGACGATCACTATTAATTTTCTTAAAGAGACAGCCAATATCCCTTTGTCCAGTGGTAGCAATATAAAGTGTGACCGGTGTTGTTCTTTTCATTGTAAAAGCCATTTTGTGTTTGTTCCCTTTTATATGTTTTCTATCCACCTTTCCTGTACCTTCTTCCAAATACGTATGCAAAGTACCTCAAAAAAGCAAAAAAAAAAAAAGATTTCCTCAAAGATACACAATGGACAAGAAATAAAGAGTTAGGCTATGAGGAAAACTCACGTTGGTGGATGTTGGCCAGGTAGATGATATGAGGCATGTCGTTGATGACGCAGATACTTAGAGTGCCCGCACTGTTGAGAGGTTTCGACTTCTTTACATTGATGGTCTGCACCCAGTCGCCAGAAACAGAGTTGAACACATCAACATGTGTATCACTGTAGACTAGTAGGTGTCCATCACAGAAACCTGGGCAAATTACATTAGTGTGCATGTGGTTGAGGAGTTTGTTTAATTATTAGGCCTGTGAGGGAATGACGTTTTACTTTTTGGGTAATTTTTGGCCGGGAAGTATCAATTTCACACGGGAACGAGATGGGATAAGGAACATAATTTAAATCTAAACTTAACCTTCCCATTCATTCCAATAAAGAAATTAAAATAATGTGATGATAAAATTAGAAGCATAGGGCAATTTGATCCTGTATAAGTCCAGGAAAAAAGACAAACACTGATTAGGTTGCAATTTAAAGGTCTGAACAATAAATTTAAATTCTGTAATCTTAAGTTGAATTTTTTACAGGGAAAAAACTGGACTTTAATCACTGCTACACAACCAAGGTGGTCAAATCCTTGAACAAATAAATATGCAACCCTTCACAACTAAGGATATGGAAACTGGCCCATCAATATATCATCAAATCCAGACAAGTCCCTAACCTCAACCTTAGGTAATTCCTCTCCTTCCTACCAACACACTTATTACATTCCATGTCACAGTGGTGGTGGTGGTGGTGGTGGTGGTGGTGGTTGTAGTGGTAGTGGTAGTGGTAGTGGTAGTGGTAGTGGTAATGGTAATGGTAATGGTAATAATAATAATAATAATAATAATAATAATAATAATAATAATAATAATAATAATAATAATAATAATAATAATAATAATAATAATAATAATAATAATAATGCTCTTGATTGAACTGCAAGGTTGGCTGCCCACAGCTGATTGTTTTTCAGTTATGATATCACAACTGAAAAACAATCAGCTGTGGGCAGCCAACCTTGCAGTTATGATATCACAACTGAAAAACAGTCAGCTGTGGACAGCCAACCTTGCAGTTCAACCAAGAGCATCAGTCTACTATCTTGACCTGATGAAGCTGTCCGTGACAGTGAAAGCTTGTCCTTAAAAATGTGTTTGTGTGTTTTTTAGTGTTCTATCTAAACAATTTCTACTCCAGTAACACCAAGGTAAGTGTGCTGGCTAACCCTCCTAATTTAAACCATGATTTAGCCCAATGTAAAGAGAATAGATAGGTAGCGCCATTTGGAAGAATTTGATGATGTCATTGCTTACGTCAGCCACGAGACTACGTCACCCAGTACACAGCAGTTAGTAATATGTCGTGCGGTCCATGTGTTTCGGACGGTCCTTTCATTTATCTTTATAATTATTTATTTATTTGTATCTGCCTGGTAGTGGTTTTTTTCTGTATAGTTAGTTACTTTATTATGTTTACCACTCGAGTATCTGTTTTAATAAGCTACTATAAAATACAGCAGTGATGTTTTAATTAATGATTTATAGATTTTACTTACTAAATTTATTTAATAGTAATAATACTAAGCATCGCGTTCGGTTTATACGCTTATTTAATAGTAGTTACTATAAAAATAAATATGTATGCTAACTGTATTTAGTTACATTGTTCTTCTCACACTGTTTATTATAGTATAATAGTTTTTCTTTTATATAATATAATATACAGGATACAAGTCATTGTTGAACAATCAGACTTTTAGGCTTGTTGCTAATTTATTTGCGTACGTTCTTCAATTTTAATTATACATGTGTTTTTAAACAGACATAAAAAAAATGCCATGCTGAGTTTTTGCGCTCTGTGTAAATAATCAACGAAACTGCAAGGGTAATAATAATATTTTTTTTACTCCTTTCCTTAAGGATCCAGAAATTTGCCGTACATAGGAGCTCAAATGTAAAAGGAAAGACACAAATAATAAAAATTTTGCTCGAATATGTTTAATTCATTTTGCTATAGTGACTTTTTGTTAGAAAGTTCTTAGTTCTTCCTTAAAGCTTTGTGCATGTTAAGCCGTGTTCTCACGTATTATTTTCAGTTATTCAATGGCAATTAATACAAAATGAACGTCCAAACACTCATTTCATTAGATTGAATTATTATTTCACTCTTTCATTAAAAGTGAAAAGGAGTTCTACTTTTCTTCATTATTAATTATCATTATTTTAAAAATGAAAACAAAATGAACCGTGTGAACACGTTCAGGAATTAACGAATTCATTTTTATTTAAATATAAAGATTTATTTATATATTTAAAGACATTGTGTTGTAAGATTTCTCAAAAATTGTATATAAGTGCCGATATGAACAAACCAGCCCATTTTTGGACTTGTACAGACAATTTGAATGTCTGTAGAGTATAAGTAGTGATTTATATAAAATAAAACAGCACGTGATGCCATTTTAACAAATGAAACGGTAGTTGAACATTTGCAACATGATCATAATGATAAATGACACATGTGAACAAATTCCTTTAATTTTTATTTTCATTAAAAATGAATCAATTGAAATTATTCACTAAAAAGACATGCGAGAACACGGCTTTAAGCGCTGGCTAGTGTACTGAGTGATGTCACGCGCTCAGCCAATCAGATGTCTTTCTCCAACTGGCGCTACCTTCTATTCTCTTTACATTGATTTAGCCTAGTTCTCTATTCCAAATAACCTTAAAGATAATATAAACAATAAAAATTGACATAAAAAAATAAATAGAAGTTTGTGAAAATAAATGGAGTATTTTAGATGTCATCATTTTTAGTGGTGCAGCTGAAATTTTTTCAAAGCCAAGTCAAAGCTGATAATTTTTTCAGAGCCAAGTCAAAGTTTCAAAACATTGCACTCTCTTGATAGATAGTAAAACTACCCTCATACTCATATAATTATTAAGGCTTACCGACTGCTTGTGGTATGGCTGGATACATGATCTCTCTGTCGCGGGACTTGCGGCCTTGAGAGTCAACATAAACGCCAAGTGTGTGGAAGACAAGCAAGTACTCTCCCCTGGACAGTTCTATGGCCCGCAAAGCATCCACCGCGCTGTATGCCAAAAACCCCAGCAGCTGATTGTCTGGGTGCACCAGCGCTGTCAACCACACATTACTATTCAACAGTGTGTCTACCAAGGGTGGACTTCATTTGATTAACATGTTACATTAACATCACAAACACATACATTTAAGAGATACAATAAATACTAACAAATTCGCTCCTTTGATTTACACAACTGGCACAGTACTAGCCCAGAAATGTAGACCTTATTAATTAAAGTGGCTATATTACAAGAACAAATAAAATGTTTGTTTCATGAAACTAATAATGACAAATCCACCAAATGTTACTGGTAACAAAACATCATGTCTAATATAGGTTCAGTGTGTGATATCTGGTGTAACATACTCCAGTAAAGGGTGAAGGAGGAGGGTGATAAGGTGGAGAAAAATTTGGTGGAGTAGGGGTGTGTGGAGGCCAATTTTTAAAAATGAAGAGAAGTCAAAGTGAAGCCTGAAACATGTGAATAAAAGTTGAAGTGAAATTTGAAACACATGAAGAAAAGTCAAAGCGAAGTTTGAAACATGTAAAAGAAAAAAAAAGTCAAGGATAGGAGTTTTGTTGTTGTTACTTTACATTATTTTTAATTTCTAAGTCACCTATTAAGTACAGTTAGTTAAAATAAAGGTGTAGAGAAAAAGTCAAATCAAAGAACACCATATCCATTTATGCTGCCATATCTAAATTTATTTTGATTAAGAAACCAAAATAAACACACAAGATAAGTAATTATAGTATTTCACTTGCATATTATTTGACTTTAAGCTTTATAAAAATAAAGAAAATCATAATCGGCATCTAAAAACTAAAAAGTATTCACATATACACATACAAATTACACAAAAGTATTGTTTAATCAATTAGGCGCACTTTAGAAATTGTCATGAAGAAACACAAGTTGTCAAAAATTTGCCGAAAGCAAAGTATGATGCCTTTCTGTCATTATGTTGCCTGCTGTAAGGAACAATCTTTAATTATTGACCTGGGTAGCAGGTATGCCTAGAAGATACCTTGCTGCTACCTTTGCTAGATTAGGTTAAGTGAAGTGTCCTTTATGCTTCCCTCATATACGCCTTTCACCAAAGTATCACACAAATTCATCAGTTACTGAATCAAAGAGATTTGTTTGGTAACTTATCAAGTGAAGACCAAACAAAAGAAGTGGTAGTACTTGGTCTTGGTTGTTCCTCATACGGTTGGGTTTCAAAGCTTTGAGACTTGTTTACTACAGGATATTGGTAAAGAAAAATAGGACACTTGGATGGGAACCTACAAAAGGAACAAAAAAAAAACAAAGGACAAACACAGGAAAAGGGCATAGGTTATGAATGTGTAATATTTATCTCTCATATATCATATAATATTTTTCTTTATCAATTTCCATTTTCTTCCTTTTGTGTTTTTTGGTTTTCTCATTTAGGAAGTTGCGCTAGGCGTTTCACACTCTCTCCTAATGAGTTCCAGTAGAATGAACTCTAGGTCAAGGGATTTAGCGGTGACGATCAATTTTCTTTAAGAGGCAGTCATTATCTCTTTGTCCATTGACAGCAATGTTATATGTGTACTGTGTTCTTTTCAATGTAAAAGCCATATTGTGTTCGTTCCCTTTTATCTGATTTCTATCTATCTTTCTTGTACCTTCTTACAAATACATATAAAAAGTACCTAAAAAAAGTTTTCCTTAAAGTGATAAATATCTTGAAATAAGTAATACTTAGTGATATATATAAAATCATTTATACAAGTTTTATCCTTTCTTTGAAATATTTAGAAGACGCAAAGGTTATTGTAGCTGTCAAAGTCAAAGCGAAGAATATTTGATTCTCAACTTTGACATTTCAAAGCCTAGTGAATATTTTGTCAATGTATCAACGTCACTGTCACCTGCTTCAATGGCTGCATGATTTAAAGTGTTACACTCAGGAGCCGGCGAGTTTACCGAATAGAAATTTTTCGAATTCAGTTTTTCGAAATTCAATAATTTGAAGTTTAATTTTTTGACACAGCAATTTATCGAACTATTAGTTTTTCGAAAACATCTTTTTCTAAAATCAATTAGGTGAAAATAAATTTTTCGAAACAATTTTTTCGGAAATAAATTTTTCGATCTAGAAATTCTTCGAAAGAGAAGTTTTTCGAAAATGAATTTTTCGAACAATAAGTTCGAAGTATAATAAAATTCTAGGTTAGGTTAGGTTAGGTTAGGTTAGGTTAGGGGTAATCCTCCCTCTAAGGGGGGTGAGGGTAGGGGTAGGTGATTTCCAGTCCGCGCTGAAATAACTTCCGGAAAACTCGCAGTTCGCTAAATTGATTAAAATATAATAATTTACAATTTGAAAAATTGATTGTTCAAAAAATTCATTTTCGATTATTTGACTGTCAAAAAATGTGGTTTCGACAAACACATTGTTCGGAAAATTGGTGGTTCTAAAAATTCATTTTTGACAAAATTACTTTCAATGATTTTTCGTGATTGATCGGTGAATTGATTTGATAAATTGATTTTCGAAAAATTTACCTAGACCCTTACACTCAGTAGACTAGACTGCCGATGATGGGGAGATTGAGGTTCAAATCTTGGTCAGGTGTACTGAGGGTGGTTTTTCAAAATTTTTAATGCTCCTTTTCATACAAGTGCAATACATTCCTATATATAACCCTTAAATATACTTTTAATCCCTAAACTTACGAAATAGCAATACTATATCCAAAAAATAGCAAAGAGATACAAAATACTAAAATACCATTCCTTTACTATCAGAGAAATTAGTATTCTGATTAGTTAACTAATAATTGTCTTCTTCATTTAACTTCTTCATGGAATTCTAGGTTTGCTTATTATAACTCACTTTTTGTATTACTATGAGGCATGTACACGATTTAAAATGAATATTAGTATATTATATAAAGTACAAATAAAAATGACTGTATACGTGGTGATAAGTAAAAGAACAAAATGAAGATTCAAGGTAACTACGTAGTGTAAACAAAGTAAAATTGGATCAAATATTTTGTTGAGTGTGTTTAAATCAGTTTCATTAATCGCTCCTAGTCGACCACGGTATATGGACATGGCAGCTGTAAGCGACTAAGGTTGTTTATGGGCTTGTACGTATTAAGGTAAGTTTAGATTGATGTTTTTTCTTAAAAACAATATAGAATGTTTAATAATATAAAAAAAGAAATATCCATAGCCCAGAGACCAGAATTCAATCCCGAGTTGAGAAAGTAAGCCGTTTTCATTATTTTTAAAATTTAGTTTTCCATTCCCCCTCTTCGGACAAATGCCATTGCAATTGCTTATAGGTAGTTTTTTTTTAATCACTGTGCCTTACTACGTATTCAGGTTATATGCATGATGATTACTTGATAGGGATGAAAAAGGAAGCATTTTAGAGGTAATCTACTGCATTTACTTGAAAGGAGAGTAGGAAACTATTTAGAAAAAATCAGCCTCAGTAGACCCGACCAAGATTCGGACCTCGATATCCCCATCATCAGCAGTAATATGTAGCTATAATATTATTTTTATAATAAACTGTAAGAAAACAAACAAGTTAAATAAACAAACTTAAACAAGCTCAATGTACTTACAAAGCGGATGCTGGTCACCCATGATGCTATAGATGCTGAACCCAGACTGATAGCCTACACAGAGCCGCCCATCACTCAAGATGTTGAGCGTCTGAGCCTGTGTCGGCAGCATCACTTCACGCAGGCGTTTGTGACGTGTCTTAGTGCGGGTTACCTCATATATAATTACCTGAGATGTGTTCTGTAAAAAGTTTCAAATGAGTCATTATATCGACTATTTTCTCTTTAACCAATTTAATACTTTAATCTGTTACTAAAGGTTTATTCAAACTTAATCAGTGATATTTAATTATGAACTAAATAAGCCTATCAATGTTTCCCACCAAACTGTTTAAATCAAAATTGCTACCTAGAGTTTAAAACTAAACTAGTACCTTCAGATAATTTTGCAAGTTTTAAGATGTGAAATTGTACAGAATTAAAAGTGTCACAACTGTTAGTGGAAGTTAATGTTAATTTTGGACAGGTCTGAGGAGTTGAAGTCGGTAAAAATGTACAGACTCAGACTCCGCTTAAAATAAAAACTTATATAACAATACATGATAAATATATCATCATAGCTTTATAGTCTCTTATTTTTTTAGGACCGAATGTTTGTAATATCGTTTGATAAATTTATTCAAATGTAAATTCACAATGCCAAAGAAACTTCTAATGAAGTCAATCTGTATCTAGCATTTACATGCAGTATGCTTGTAGTTATTAGTTAATATACATTAAGCCATTTATGAAGAAGCCTGAGTTCAACAATAAAAAAATACAGGAGTCTGAGATGAAGGATTAGCATTACCCCCGATTTTGGGTAAGAATATAGTGTAAGATTTTCACAGTATTTCAGGTATGATACATTTAGATATAGGTATTTGAAACAGAATAGAGGTGATCTTACCTGCCTCTTGATGGCCACACAGAGGCAGTAAACCAGCACTGGTGAGCGCCTCATGGCGCCGGTAGCAAATGTGATGCAACCCTTTGTTTCTGCTACTTTGATCCACTCAACATCATCTCCATCCAGCGCGCGAACAGGAATAAGCCGCACATGTCTTTGTTTGCCCGAACAGCACCACCAAGAGTTGTTCTTCTACCACATACTCTAACTGGAACACCTTCTTACCCTCTCCTATCCGAGCTATCTCTGAAACAGCAAAACCAAATTATTAAATACCTGTATTTGCAATATGCTATGATATTAGTACTGACCATCAATTAAAACAATATTACAAATCTAGTTTTTTTAGCATCACTTTTATTACTCATTCAGGTAAAATAATATGTACTATTACACTAATGTGTTAGGGATGAGGAAGGTAGAGGAAGTGTATCCACAAATGCGTGGAGGTAGAGTGGAAACCATTGTGGAAAACCATTTATGAAAAACCATCTTCAGCCCATCAACCTGGGATTCAAAACCCAAGCTCCCCATTACCGGCAGTCCAGTTTACTCCAAGAATGATATCTTAGACCATTCAACCACCAAAGCATTTTATTAAAAATTATTAATGACATATTTTGCAACTAATTGAATTTTAAGCCATAGTTTTTGCCTTTAACAGAAGCCAGGCTCAACTATTTTGAAGTGGATTGAAGAGATTAAAATTCCAAATAAACTATTTGTTTAACCCAAAATTAGAAAAATACATACTTAAAAATATTTTAGTTCAAAATTAGAGCAAACACAGCAGAAAATTAGACTTTGGATGTAAGAGAAACAAGGAAATTGGAGGCCATGGAATGAAGTTTTTGAGGAGCACGGTAGCTATCACCAGAAGAGAGAGGATTAGGAATTAATATGTATGGTCAAGAGTTGGTGTACAGGATAAAACTGTGTTCTTTTCATTGTAGAAGCCATATTGTATTTGTTCTTTTATGTTTCTATCCACCTTTTCTCTACTTTCTTCTAAATCTAATACAATTAACTCATAAAGTGAAAAGAGGTTTTCCTTATTAAATATATTGTATATACACACAGACACACAGACACACACACAGACCACACACACACACACAATATATATGAAGAAAACTAAGGAACTGCAGCTCTCAAGAAGTTAAAATTGTCTTAAAAACTTCACTTTGTTACTTAAGATGAATTAAAACAGGCTCAATAAAATACTATAAATGAATCGAAGCTTGTTTGAATTAAATTAGACTTACCAGTTCGATCCAGATCTAAACAGAACAGCCCCTCTTCAGTTCCAATGACTAGGCGATCAGGATCAATTATGGCTCCCGACATGGCATTCTTTATGAACGCTAAGGTATTGTCCAGCAATTCCTTCGCTCTGAATACCTATGAGGAAATATACACTTTATAAATAATTCCATAAGTAAAATGGGTGCTAAAATGAACTACTGACTGTACACCCACAAATACACTATTTGCTTTGTTCAAAGATCATATAGAGTCTTGGAGGGAAAAAACATTTTAAGTTCTTTTGTAAAAATTATAAAATCATAAAAGAAGCCAACCTTTAACAAATAATTAAGAAACTTTCGAGACAGTTGGCAGCTATGCATAGGATTTAATGATTACAAACACACTCAAATATTATTTTGTTTGAAAGGTCATATTGTAGGTATGTTAAGGCCCTTGGCCCTATCAAGTGCAAGTCTAAAACCTATTTTGTGGGATGGTGGGCGATAGGGTGAAAGGTGTGGTGTGGCTTAGCAGTAGACCAAAGTATCCTTCCGCGCCAACAAGAACAGATGGATCACGGAAACCGTAGATGGCGCTAGCTACTGGACAGGTCTTGCGGAAAAATCATACTTATGGAAATATCGGTTTTCTCGGAAAAAAAGTGAAATTTTTATGTTAATATTTTCAACATTCCTTCTAAGATAATGTATCAATGTTTATTAATTGTTACATTTTCTTATTTTTTGTTATGAAGCCGGAAGTTTTCTATTGAAAAATGTCAGTTTTATCGATATTTGATCATTGTTAAAATTATAGAGGAGGTGTGTGTATAAAAAGTATTACTTAATCAACATGCTTCTATTCTTGAACAAAACGTTTCCGAAAAGAAAATTGCAAAACAATAAAAATTCTTGAAGATAACTGTTTGTTCCCATGGCTCTGCATTTCCGCGCCAAATGAAACGGGCCAATTACCTTAAGGGTTGGAGAAAGTTAGGGGTAAAGGTGTGCGAAGCTTCAAAACTTAGACTTGGCTTCGAAACAAGCATCCGCTTCAAATTGCTTCGAAAAAATTCTGGCTTTGAAGCTTAGCCAATAAAAATATTGATCTAGCTAAAATACTCAATTTATGTTCAATGACTGCCATTCTGACCTGTTTAGTACATCACAAATTAATAGTAATATGGAAAAAATTGCAAGTAATTTAATTGCATATTGTGATAATAGCTTGACTTATCAAAGTGAAACAAAATATGACAAACAATTGTGCAATAAAACAATTTCCAAGTAGTTTTAGCGGATAAAGTAATTTATATAACCACAATCTAATATTTTTTCAAGCGTAACTAACCAACAAAAAGCCCGCGTCAGTGGCCACATGGTCTAACACGCTAATCTCGTGTTCGACTAGAATGCCGAAGACAGGAAGATCGGGGTTCGATTTGGGTCGGGTGCACTGAGGTTTTGTTTTCCTAAATAGTTTTCCCCTCTACCTTCGCACAAATGTGGGTGCATTTCTTATTAGTTAAGCCTTCCTAATCCCTAACCCATTAGTGTAATTAGTACATAGGGATATAACCCGAAAAAGTAGTAAGATGTGGTGCTAAAATAAAAGCTTACAAAAAAAATATTCAAACTTTGATTTGGCTTTAAGAATATTTTGTATATTTGATTAGAGTTTGCTTCGAATTGAAAAAAATGGTCTATGCACACTCCTAGTTAGGGGAAACTTAGCACACACATTTTTATGATGTAAAATTTATTTATAAGGGAAGTAATTACAGGGCAAAAAAAGAGGGGAAGTCTAGAAGTTAATAATATTTCTGCATTGATGACCTGTCTAAGAGCTGAGACAATGATGGATTTTACTTTACATCCATTACGGTTTACAGCCTATGGCCCGGGTCTGTTTTTATTCAAGTCATATATTTTCCACTACTGGCTGGCTTAGGCCTGTCATAGCTTTATATGCCTTACAATCTAACTTAAGACTAGGACAGGTACAGCATCCAGTCCATGGCTGTTAATTTATCAATGTGAGAGGGTAAACCCACATTTCACCAATGATAAATTTTTTGGCCATGCCTGGAATCAAACGCGGGACCCTTAGCTCAATAGGCAGATACGTTACCAACTGAGCTAAGATGTCAGATACAGTGATGGATATTGATTAAATTCATATGATTTTCATGACCCACAAAATTAAGAAAAGCGTAGAGCTTTAAGCTTAACAAGACTATATAAAACAATTTTTAACAGTTAAAACTAATTTGTTTGTGGTCACAAAATTTTACAAAATGTTTAAGTTCAAAACCAATTGGTTCTTTGTAAATAATATAATAAATATAATATAATATAATATTGATAGAAATCTTAATGATAAATTATTATTTTACATTTATTTTACTTTACTAGCTACAGTAAGCCACTAACGAATTATTTTATTGGATATTAAAAAATCAAACATACATTTAAATGCAATACTATTAACATTTTTGTGTAACATTATTTTAAAATTGCAAAATTAACAACGAAATCACAAAAAAATCAATCAAATGTATGACAAAACAAAATAGTTTTCATAAACATGTAAGCAACAATGATGCAGACAAAACTACACTTTGAAAAAAAAAGAAAAGAAAAATGGACGAGTTCATAGGACTTTAAATATAGAAAACACAATATTTATACAAATATTATTACACGTAATATGATATAAGTACCAAGGCTATAGCTACTATAGGAAACAGGAGGGATACACACGTCTAAGTCAATGTCCTGTGACTGGAGGAACTATTGATAAAAAGTACAAACTTGTACGGTATTAATTAGAGGTACATAATTAGTGATGAATAATTTTAAGCAATATATTTTACAACATACAGCCTACCCTCAAACACTTTCATCTCTATTACTAGATATGGTGCGTATAACCCGAACGGGTAGTAAGACGCGGTGCTAATAATAATAATAATACTAGATATGAACTGAATCCATTATTTTATGATTCCGAATCTTAAATTCGAATCTTGAATATGAAACTCTAATTACTTCAAATCCTGAATCTGAATCTGTATATAATTATGAAAAGAGGAAAAGAATATAATATAATATAATATAATATAATATAATATATATAATATAATATAATATAATATAATATAATATAATATAATATAATATAATATAATATAATATAATATAATATAATATAATATAATATAATATAATATAATATAAAATACAAATCGCAACTAAATGCTATACATTCTTTCTTATAGTCCATTCATTATAACATTCATACATTCATTTAAGTGTTAAATTACTAATCTGGGGTCTAGTTGTTAAGCTCATCCTATTGTAAATGGTTTTGAACCACCAATAAGCAGTATTAGAGCTCTAAAACAAATTTTCCTTGGGGAAAAAAAAAATTTTAATCTCGAGTATCTTTTAAGGATTGGAGCTCCCATCCCTGCCTAATACCTTTTACTGTCACCCAGAGCAAGAGATTTTGGAGGGTTAGAGATCAAAGGCAGCTTTGATGCTGTGTGGAGGGTTAGTTCTCTTCGACTAGGAGCAAAGTCATATATGCAGGTCATCACTTACCGTCCGGTTGGGCAAGTTGTTCCTCTTGAGTATCCTATGGAGCTCACTCAGGGCAACAACCCATTTGGTCTTCTCGCTCTCCGTGTCGGCTAGCATCAGTGTGTGGTTTTTTACGCCCGGTGGGTCCATCAGTGATGTTGTTATCTGATGACATCAAAAAGTTTGAGAGTCAACAATGGCATTTCAAAAAAGTTCTGAATTCTTATCCTTTGTCAGAATTGAAAACTATATTTTTAGGTGTGTACGAGGAGGTATTTCTCACTTTGAGTCGAGTTCAAATTAAATTTGAATAAAAACATAGTTTTTTTTAAGTTTGAGTAATATAGAGCAGTATTTGTACTGGATAACTTTTTTTAATAGATCTATGCCTACACCATAAGCACAAACGAGAATGAAATTATTTTGTGAAAAAATTTAGTTCACACAAATTAATATTTTAAAATAAATTTAATAAAACTGTACATGTTATATATTTTTTAATCAAACAAAAGGAAATATCAGAGTTTTTAAGAAATATCCAAGTCGAGTTCGAACCAACTACTAAAACTAGGGCAGGGCTGATGCCAATAATCGATCCGATTTACTGGCCGATATTGCAAAATGTATCAAAGATAATCGGTTTTTTATCATGCAGATATTTTATGCCGATAATTCAAAATCTATAGATATATTTTAAATTCTCAAGCCATGAAAAAATCATTCATAGTTCAAACAAAAATATTTAAATACAGTCTCTTGCATGTAAACACAAATTCTTTAGTCCTGCGTTAAATATTTTATTTTATAATAAACAGCAAAACCAACATACTAAACAAAATAAACCTTTCAATTTTATTTACCTTTTAAAGGCTTATTTCAAATTATGAAATACTTGATAAATATATTGAAGATAAAGATTTCCTCAAGTAACAATGTTAAACATAATAAAAACAATATTAGGTTCACCAGTATGATTTTATTTGCTGTGGGTTTATAAAAAATAAAAAAAACATCATATTATTGCTATAAGTAACGTAGTTCTAATGGAATACAAGTTGAATTCAATCGATCGCTCAATGAGCACTCCCTGAGATCAGTTCTTAGAGTGCGTTCAAGCGTAATGTTAAAGTGCCGATTTACCACTGTTGTAAATAGTTGTTTAGTTATTTTGTCATTCAACTGAGAATTTATATATTGATCATTTAATTGAAAATTAATAATATAACACAAAGCAAAGACAAAACTTTCCACTACCTTGGTATATTTTTATTTGAACTTCAATAAAAAATACTTAGAAATGCCTTAGGTGGCATTTTTTCTCTTTTGGTAAACCTGGTAGTGACGTTTGTCTGCTTATTTTTTAAGCTAGTCATGTGATCTGACTTGGCGATGCTAATTTATCCCGTTATTAATAGTTATAATATATGTAATTATGTACATTCTTGTTTATTCTAACAGTGTAGTAGGCCTAACAATACAATTAAATATATCCAAACAACTTACATTTACAACTTTAATTTAAACTTTTACTCAACAAACCTATTTCTATCATGAAAAGTATAAACGTGGCAAAATCAGATAATTCTTTTTTTTTTTTTGAGTAGTATTACTGTACACTTTTGAAATCCGCATCGGTTACCAGCAATATCGGCATCGGTAATATCTGCAAAAGGGCTTATCAGCCCAGCCCTAACTAAAACTTGATGGACTTGAATTTTCAAGTACAGCCTTAATATATTTTATAAAAGACTGATATATAGGTCTCCAAGAAAAGGTTTTTTCTTTCGAGTAAATCTCAAGGGAACTTCTCATAATTATGCTATTTTTAAGACTGACCATTATTGGGTTATTTTAACATTTCCACTTTATTACTTAACTGGAAATGTACTCAACATCATAGAATGTAGCCTTAGTCAATCGAGAGCATGCAAGAATGACGTAAGCCTAAGAACTCATACTGCCATCTGTCTGACTATGCAGTCATGTATTCATGCAGGTCATGTTTTTAAAAACATAGATTATTTAGCCAATTAGCATTACGCAGAGTATTGGTGAAACTAGAAACTTAGGGGAAACATCCTTCCTTTTTTTGGTATATAACAGCGAGTTTTTATACCTTTAGAGGAGAAGGGGGGCCGCAGAAGAACACCAGCTGTTAGGGGGGCTACTTTGAAGTGCTCTATATACTCAGATACCTAGTTACAGCAACTTGTAGAAAGAATAACCTACATCTTGAGTCCCTGCTAAGTATGGAAGAGGACATCTCAACCCATCTTAGAAGTTTGAGTTAGACAAGGTAGTCAGTCGGGTGTTCGACACCAGTTAGAGTTATTACACCGAAGATAAGTCAGGACAGAGAAATGCTAAGTAGGGACAATGATAAAACGAGGACCTTTTTCTAAACTCTTTCAAATAGTTTTAAAACCTATATCACATTTATTTACTCATATAGCAATTAATCTACTTTTAAAAACAAGATCAAAAAGAACCCCACAATTAGCAAATTAGCATAGCAGCAACATCAACATGACCTAAATGTTCTAATGATCTTACACAAATCAAACATAGCCAAACAAGATTTTTTACTAAAGTAATCGGAATCAAGAATTGAAAAATCTAGGTTGACAATCGAGAAATATAAGTATTGTGACATCTCTGTTTAGATATTGCTATTATCAATATTATTCAGGTGTTAATAATCAAAGTGAATAGAAGAGAAATAAATAGTACGGAACTCCGCATGAACTTTCTCGCTCTACTGTTTAAAAATGGGGATATTTACTCAAAGCTCGTAATATATGTGAAACGAAATAATATACACCAGCAAACCCAAGCATAAATTGCACTATACTTAGGTAAAACATTTTAAGTCTGGTTTTAAATTTTATAATTTTATTTTTAAAGAATTATTATCCTCATTTGTATGTCTGGACCAATAAAAAAGATCAATATTGGGTCCACAAGGGTCAACACTTCGTATTAAAATTTCGATTTCCGGTTAAAATTTTTGACATTTTATTAGGTGTTGCACATCTTCAGCTCATCGCATTCATATTAAATTCCTCATTTATAAATTTTGACTAATAAAAAATGTAAATATTGACTATTGAGTCTAAAATGGTGATAGATCATTGTTGTACAAACATTTATTCTAAAAGGTTTAAGGAAAAATGACAAATTTTTTGAAAGACCTACTTAAATTTAATTACCCTATTGCATTGGAGAATCATTGCGTTAAAACTTAAGTAGGGGATGAAAATTGTATTAATATATTTGCCAATATCTCAGAAACTGTTGATTTATAAAAATATATTTCATATAAAAGTTTTTAATTTTTAACAGTACTACAATTTTGCAATGATAAGTTATTTAGTATCTCAAATAGTTGCGGCGATACGGAAATTTCCGCTTCTGTAAAGTACCCTGAAAGCCATTTTCATGGGAAAATGGAAATAGCCAGTTTGTTTATAATCTTAATCAACGAATTTTAATCAAAATCATTAGAGGAAATTTTTAGAAAATCAATTTTTTCTCTTTCTGCATTTTATTCAACTACTCTTAATTTTTGGTTTAAACAGACACACGAATTACAAGACCACTTTTTAGGGTTCGGGGGGTCATTAGACGTTGACATCCATCAATATTACATGTATTTTTTTTACGGTTGCAATAATTTACCTTTAGTGTAGAAAAGTTTAAAAAAATATATATATTTGCATATAGCTTGAAAGTTATTGGTTTTTAAAAAAATATGTTTGAATAAAATATTTGTATTATAAATAAATCTACATATTTGCAAAGATAAATAATTTCATATCTCAAATAGTTTCAGCGCTATGATAAAAAAAATAGAATTTACACATCAGACCAGAGCCTTTAAAGTCATTTTGCCGAAATATTGAGTAGCCGTTTTGTTTGGAATGTTTATAAATGTTTTGAAATGAAATCTAATCAAAATCGTTAGAGCCGATTTTGAGAAAATCGACTTTTGCTCTTTTTGCCCTTCAGTAAACTAACCTTAATTTTAGGGTTAGATATCAAATTCCAAAAAATCCTCGAGGCAACCCTATGAAAACTCTAAATTCCAAGTTTTAGCCCGATCGTTAAATTAGTTTAGGCTCTAGTTGGAGGTACAGACATACAGATAGAAATTCTAAAACCACTTTTTCTGATTCGGGGGGTCATGAAAGGTCGAGATTCATCAAAATCTCGAGTTCGATTTTTTTTATGATCACAATACTTTATCTACCTGTAAGATAGCGAGGAAGTAAAAATGTGATTTTTTCCCAGGCTCGTAAAGGATCTTGAAAAGCGGGGTAAATCTTGGGAAATCAAACTTTGAAAATCACAAAACTGGAAATATTGATTTTCTGTCAAATTTAAAAAGGTTTTTATAACATTGGTATGCTATTATTTGTAAATGAAGACACCTAAATAAAGTATGTAAAACATATAGGTAGTGATAAATTTAAATAAAACGTTCATCAGTAGAGATTGATTATTTGAAAAGTTGTTTATACTAGTAAAATAGTAATTTAGCAATACAGTTGGTTCTAGTTTTGGCTCTTTCTATTTGCAAACACATCAATTGTACAAACGTTTAAGAGATGAGGATTTGTCGAATCCAATTTGTAAATTTCTTGAAGTAAAATTGTCATTCTCTTACATGCCTAAAGCTTTTCTGTAACTAATTTAATCTAAACGAGCATCTTAAGTCCGACTTACCCTAAAAATACAGGGCACATCCTTCTTGGTGGCATGTATGACATCAGAATCCCTGACAGAGCTAACAGCAAACTCCTCGTCCCTCATGTCTAGGACCTGGGAGACGTAAACTGAGGGCAGAGCATTGCGGTCTGGCGAGATGTCATACAGAAACAACTTGAAATCGCACACCACCACAAACTGGCGCACCCAGCCTTTCTTCACACCACCAGTTTTGGGCACCTTTACATACCCCTCGTACGCTGTTCCGATACCACGCGTTGGGTCGATTCCCAGCGGACGCTTGGCTGGAGAGTAGCAAACAAAGGGCGCTTTCACTGAGTTTAGTAACATTCACATTTTAGAGAAACACGTTAATAGCTGGATTGTAAAATTGAACGTTTATAACTATCACCAGAAGAGATAGAATTAAAAATGAAGATGTTGGGCAAGAGAGGGGTATAGGGGTTACATGAGATAGTAGAGGAAGCAACGGATATAATGAGAATGGAGTAATGAATACCAAGGAGAATAATAAGAGTTTGGAGGGAAAAGACCTAAAGGGAAACCAAGGAAGAATTGGGAGGAGTAGATAACAGCGGGTGAGAGGAGAAGAATAGATTAGAATATGGGAGGAAGAATGGTGGAAGGACGGAGGAAAAATAGTGGAAGGACAGAGAAAGATGGAGGCATTTTACTAAACTGATACGGCCACAGGCTGGAAACTGTTTATGATGATGATGATGATGATGATGATGATGATGAAATACACATTTCCTTGACTTGAAACTTTAAAATTAAGAACAAAACAACATTTAACCAATTATATAAAGCTGAAATAATGGAGACTCTTCATTATTACTAAAGCGTGACAGTAATAAAACGAAAGTATACAAATTGAGTTAAGGTTTTCAAATAAAGTAAAGAAGGAAGCATGTAAATGAATAAAAAGGGAAAAGAAATTTATTTGATAACCATTGCATGGATATTATAGAATATTCTGTTTTCAGGGAGGAAATGATCAATATATCATAGAAACTTTATTAATAGTAATAATGATTTTAAAAAAAAGCAACAAAATCTTGTAAATCAATTGTCATGAAAGGCCAAAGAGCCATGAGTCCGTAGATCAAGTTCATGTTTGGTTGGAGATTTTATAATTTACTACTATGCTGACATAATGGTATATAACAAAAAATAATATTAAGTTGTTTTATATTCTTATTTTTGAGGTATCTAAGATACTAGTATCTTGGATCTGCTGACTATAATGGACATAGCCACTCTTATACAGCCTGATAAATTGCTGATAGCGATTCAAAACCAAATCTCCAGGGTTGGTAGACTGACACTCACTCTGGTCTGAAGGCACAGGGCAGACAGCAGGCACCTTGTCACAGCAGCCGATGTGGCAGGCGAAACCACACACCTCACACACCACTCCTTGTCTGGTGAGTCCCACCATGAGCGAAGTGCAGTGGCTGCACTTGGTTGGCGAGGAGAAGGTACGAACCAAGAACTGGTGACACTTGGGTTTAGGGAGGAGGTGGGGAGGCTGCTGTTGAGGCACCATTGGGGGGCGAACACTCTGGGGAGAGTTGGGGTCCTGTCAAAAACACACACCAACTTCACACATACACGTCCAATCAGAGATATATGCTGAGATAGCTAGGATCAAGAACTTGTGTGACAAATAATATATAAGTATTAATATTAAAAAAACACATTTAAATTTTATGAGTAAAAAAAAATTAAAATGCAAAAACTATTTGAAAGTGGTTTCAAAAACATAAAAGAAAGTTAGAAATTTTGATCAAAAGTTCTATATTATTATTTACTTTTCGTACAGCGTTCCCAAACTTCCATTATGTCTTAGCTAATGGTGTGCGATGATTCAAAAACTTTGATTTTACTCTGAAGATTACAAAGCTTTGAAAATAAAAAAGATATCCAGATGCTTTTTTTTTTTCTATTTTTTGTTATGTACCAGTGCATACCAAAAATTTGTAGTAATCGATGACATATGTATATATATTGATATATATATATATATATATATAATAATATAATGCACGGATTCTGTTCACATGTGATAAATTGAATATTACTCTCTCTCCTCTCTCTCTCACATATATATACATATATATACACATATGTCATTCAATTACTATATATATTAGTTGAATTTGTAGTAATTGAATGACATATGTGTATATATATATGTAGTAGTTGAAATTGTAGTAATTGAATGACATATATATATATTCAACTACTACATATATATATATAGAGAGAGTAACTCAATTTATCACATGTGAACAGAATCTGTGCATTGTTTTCACTCCAGGGTCGCTACTCTTATTACTACAAAATTTGCTGTGTTTTCCAGAAGGAATTATAATTTTTACAGACACGTTAGAGATTAATATGGAAGAATTAAATTTCTTTTTCATCAAATATACTATTGTGGAGTTACAAGAAAGTGATGAGAAGCGAAAAAATATATTTTTATTCTATTTTAAAGGATGCAGTTTATTATACAAATTCACAAATATTTTGAAATTTTTTTAGTTTATTGTAAAATTCCATGTGTTTTCCCCGACTCTACAAGTTTTCCATGTGCATGGTAGCCCTGCACTTTTATATAATATTCAGTAGGAGTGGTAGACATCCACTTTTTCAATTCGAAATGAACTAGAATTGAGTATATGAAATATTCTCAAACCCAAATTGAAGTTTGAATATTTTTTTTAGTTGTTTTATGCTTGAAAGAATTAAATATTAAATTGTCGTTATATGTATGACTTTATGCACTAAGATAACCTGGAAAAAGTTTTACTGCACAGTTGTTTTTGAAATATTTACTTTTATTCTGATGAATAAAATTATTATCATAACTTACAATTCAATAACTTCAGATTTTCTCTTATGAATATTCATTTGCACTGTACATAACAGCTCAATATGGCAGTAATGGGTCTGAAATTTATTATTTTAGCTGTCCATATTTTTTACTGGCGAAGATTTGTAATTGCTGAAGCAGGAATTTTTTTTGGAGCAAAGTTGAAGCTGATATTTATTCTGAAGCAAGTTGAAGTTTTAAAACTTTACACACCCCTAATTATTTAGTATCAATGTTGTATAAATATGAAGGTTCTTATTTTTTTCTGTATAAAATATTTAAACTTTGATTCAGCTTCTAAAAAATTTCCTTTAATCCATTCGACAAATTCAAATTGGATTTTGCGAGCATCTAGTTTTTTATATGTTCTTTCATTTGTATTTTTTATATATATTAACGAAAGGAACACGCACTACTTTAATAAATATAAATGGTGCCAACTAAACTTGACCAATTAAATTCCTGACTTTTTCACCGATTTAACCTGATCATGTCCTAAAATTCCAGATTCAAAAGTATGTCACACCCCACCCCCACACATTTTTTAAATTATTTTTTTATGGATGGTAATAATAAGTTTTAAAATTTAAATAAACATGTTTTATTTGTATTAACATTGTCTACTAGGAATATGAAAATTATAACACATATTACAGTGACAAAAAAGAAAGTTTGGATCACATTGTAATTTACTGATTTATTGATTAATGTATTTCATATTTTAAGTAAAGAAAATTTTCCTAGATTTTTGTTTGTTTGTAATTTATGGAATTCCCGGCTTATTCCCATTTTTACCTGACCACTTCAAATTCCTGTTTTCCCGGAAGGTAGGCACTCTGATGTATTTTAAAGGCTTTTAGGAACAAATAGTACTCACTAAACTAATGTCTGATTTGCTACTAGTGACAGAAGGGGCTCTGTTGTCCTCCACATCCCCTTCCTCGCTCTCGATGGAGCCACCGTGCCGTGTGGAGGACTCCTTGAGGAAGTGGTCGAGGTAGGACATCTGTGACGAGGGGCGTTCCAGGACTGGAACAATGAGTGATACCAATATCAGCGCATACCTTACATTATCGGCAAGTCTTAAATACTTACAACCATTTTTAGAATGTTTTCTAACATATTATAAGTCTTAAATATGCCCGTAAAATAATAATATTTAAGGTATTACTTTATACACTCATGAGGAGAAACATCGCACCAGTTCTAGTTTGAAAAATTTTATAGTATTTCCAGAAACATAGATAACACTAGAATGTTGAAAATAAAATAGCTTTGAAAGAAAGAAGAAAATATTTTAACTCTATGGCTAAGAAAAATATATAGACTTATAATTATATTTATCAAACAATAAAAAAAAAGGGTTAACATTTTTATATGTGAATGTTGTGTCATTTTTTTCCTTCAAAATTATTGTAAAGAAAAGAATGAAAAGGCATAAAGGAAAAGCAATAATAATATTCAATCAAGGATCAATTTCATTTTGTCTCGGCATCTTTACACATTTAATACAGTTAAAGGCTCAATAAATACCAATGTCGATTAAAGAAGGAAAAAAAAAACACATAAATTTGAGGTACCTTCTATATTGTTTTACTCATTACAGTACATAATATTCTGATACCAAAACGCATGTGAATAAATTCAAATTCAACACGAGTGCTTCATATGATGCTAAATACAAATGCATGGATAGTCCTAAAACAGTCGATCCATTATAAGATTAACATATACCAGGAATATATTTTGTCACAACCAAACAAAATAAAAAATGTGGGGTGGTAAAAGTTGATTATAAAATGAAGTTTAATAGGATGGACCAAACAAACACAGTGACATGATTTTACTTACCAGGAATAAAATTATAGTACCAAAAGCCCAGAAAAATAAATAAATAAACAAACAAACAGATAAAAACAAAACAAAACAAAACAAAAAACTATTGACTAGTAAAACAAAGACTACATGAAGATTTTCAGGTTGAAAAGTAAGCAATCTGTAAACTTTTTGGTTCATATTTAGTGCTATAAATTAAGTTTGAAAAAATACAATAAATGATTTATTAAGTGTAAACATATCTTTGAAAACTTAATTTTGAGTATTCATTAGCTTCAAATAGGCTTAAAACACCATTTTGGCTTCAACCAGTAAAAAGTTTATTTTAAAAAAATGAGATAATCATGCTAAAATTTAGAGTAACTAGGAATTTTTTCTTTGTGTGTGAATGTTATGACAAATATTTTGAATCTAAGGATTTTAATATAACTCATAGCATAAAAAATATTTAAACTTAAATTCAACTTTGGGAATAATTAATATATTATGTTTGCCTTTGATATGAATTTTTAAAAATGTCCTTGACACACCTGTATGTCTAGTTTTGAATTTGATTAATCAAAAGTTTTTCAAACATTTGAGAAACATTTGAAAATAAATTTCACCAAGAGCAATTATAAAAAAGTTCAAAGTATTTCCTCGCAACATTTTATACTATCTTAGATAGTTTAACACACAAAGCCAAGACATGAGCAATGCTATCACTTACATTATATAGCAGACTTTGTAGAGAAACAATGGCATAAGCTAACTAAAAGAGTGTTAATGAAATAATGATTATTTATTAGCTAAATCCAAGCAAGTGCTTAAGCTGATATCTGTAAATAGGTGTCTGAAAATTCTTGGATATGTTTTTAAAAATTTGAGCACTCTGCTTTCTAAATGATACACACTTACTGCAGCGGAGTAATAAAAAATGGTAGGCCAAATTTATATGAGTGATCATTGATTTAGTTTGTAGGGGGAAAAAACAAACTACGGGAATATTATACGACAACTTCACACAAAATTACCAGATTTTATTTTTAAAGTATCACATTTAAAATTATTTTACTAAGTTAAGATTATAGTTGGAAATACAATTCTAAAATGTTATTTTAATTAAAAACCAATCCAGAAGTATTCTTAATGTGGTCTCAGAGTTAATTACTGTCTACACATACATTTTGTAAGCAAACTAAGCCAAATACACAAAAATTAAGAATATAAAATACTTATACGAAAAAATAAGAAACAAAGGAAACATAATGTTATTTTCTGTTAGGCTATATGATAATAAAAGAGTACAGATGAATCTGCTTAAGCAGTGCAGTCCAAAAAACTGCATCTTCAAATAAATGCTGAACAATAATGTTAAAACTCAAATAATGAATCACAAACTGGCAGAGTATGGGTGGCCAAACTTTCCGATGGTCACACATCCTATACTATTCATTATTTACCGTTTACCATCCCTGATGAAACAATGATGATGCTCTTAGATACATATGAAACGAAAGAAGCTGCAATTCTAAACACAAAATGAAACTTGACAAATCAAAATGAATGAACTGGAAAATTATAGTTTTCACTAGAACAAGTATGATGTGACAGCAAATAATATTTATCTCGTAGTTTGGCCAACCTCTTAAAAAAAACTTATTTATAGAAACAAGTCAAAGATGGGCAGATGCCACAAAGTTCAGTTCGAAACAAATATTAGTAATATCAGGAAATGTTCATTGAAAATTGTGTGTCGTAATTTTGACTGGAATTGGAATCCTTCACTGTGTAGCCTTTCCAGAGTTTTCTCACAATTATGCTACCCTTTCACCGGTGACAGATAGACATTTTGTAAGATAGAAGGTGCTATAGGTTTAGTGTAAGGGGAGGGTTGGGTCTACTGAGGCAATGTTTGAAGTTGTAAAAATCTTAAGTTTCTTAAATCAAATTAAACTAGTTGATAGAAGTGGCTGTAAGGTTTAAGACACTAAGATTGTATTGCACTGAGTCGTCATTGACGAATTCAAACCCTAGCTAGTTTTAATGATTATGGTTTTAATCATACAAGAGTCATCAATGTGATTTTTCTATTCTCTGTGTTAGTACAAGTGCACTTCTTATAAATTACCCTCCTCATTAATAGCCCGGGTGTTAAAACATATTACTTAAAAAACTGAATCCAAGCTCTCATTAAGTCTTGAGCCAAACCTATTTTTGAGTATTAAGTATTTAATATTTATTAAGAACAACATGTCAATTCCTAACTATGGTTGGGTAATGTATTGCCAGTTTCATCATATATATATATATATATATCAGTTTAATATTTACATCAATATACCAATATTATGACTTTAGATACAGTATATCGTTTACTATGGAAGAGAGTTTTTAACCATAAAGTCTACCATGGTATATCGTTTACTACAGAATATAGTCTTTAATCATAAATAGTCTACCATGGTATATTGTTTACTACAGAATATAGTCTTTAATCATACATGGTCTACCATGGTATATCGTTTACTACGAAATATAGTCTTCAACTATACATATTCTACCACTGTGTATTTTATATCATGGCATATAATAAATGACGATGCATCACAATGAAAGATATAATGGTGGAAGATTGTGTACCGTGTCACTAATCATTAACTATAAATTAATATTGTCAACTAATCATTGGAACACTGCAATTGATAATTCATGTCCTAAATTCTATGTATCAATAAACATAGCTAAAAATACTGTTATTAATGCAACTCAGCAATGTATCATCCCAATAAGTGATTTATAGTACAGTCTATCAAAAATTGAATGCTGATGCAGATTACAGCCATAGTTTTAATGATTGGTTGTAAGTTTTTTATACCCATGTCAATTTTAACTAAATACTTTCATTTCCAATTTGAATTAATCCCAAAATTATTGCTATGCAATTTAAAATAATAGCAAATTAACGTTTTCAAACACATTATTGAGGTGTAAGAGTTATAAAGTTGTCGCTTCACTGTTGGAATCTACCCACAGCTGTATCTTGAATTGCTAGCCAGAAAGTCAAGTAGGTATACTTATTTCATGACATCCACGCTGAATCACAATTTACTCTATTTCTTATGAATAAGCACTTGCTCGGCAGCAGAAATAGTTACTCCCTACTTATTTCCCAAATACCACACAAGTAAAAATAATTGTGCTAACATGGGGCCTTGGACAAACCCAAATTAAACAATCCTGTATTTTGGGATGGGTGTAAAGAATACTGTGCCATTGTTTTTGTTTGTTTTCAACAACTATGGTAAGCAGTTCACAAGAGGGAAATTGTGCAGACAGGTTTTTTTTTTTTTTAAAGGACCAGTGACCAGTGATGCACCGAGAAGTTTTCTTAGGGATGGACATAACTTAGTCTTAGTCTTAAAATTTAGTCCATGCATTCAATACATTTGTGTGGCTCTATATTATTATTTGACTTAATATGTTTTAATCTTTTAATGAAATAATTTCTGATCTTGGGGTATTGCCCCCCCCCCCCCTCTTGCTTCACTTTAAACTCACTATAGCACTACTGTAAATAACTATATAAAGCACCTCGTGGCTAGTTAGCTAACGCGCTAGTCGTGTTGAGCTCGACCGCCGAGGACGGGGAGATCGAGGTTCGAATCTCAGTCGGGTGAACTGGGGGTGGTTTTTCCTAAATGATTTCCACTCTCCTTCCACGCAAATGCGGGTTCACTTCCTCTAAGTTCAACCTTCCCAATTCCTAATCCATTAGAGTAATTAGTACTTAACGTATAACCCGAACGGGTAGTAAGACGCGGTGCTAAATATTATTATTATTATTATTATTATTATTAAATAAAAGCAAATACAATATTAAGTTTTTTTAAATATCGCATCTTACTACCCATTCAGGTTTGGGGGGTAAAATATTAATTTCATAAGAAAATGTTTGTGTGTTGTTATATTTTTAAATTAACTAGAAAATGAATTTAAACAAATTTAATGTTAAAATGAACTCATCTGTTGAAACTCGACCTTAAATAAATGGAAAACGGCAAAAAGTTCAATAGAGAGTTCCAAATTTCTTTCGAATGTGTTGCGCTACCACTTCATGTTTCTTCTATTACACCTCTTCAGATGGAGACATTCATGAGAAAGGGTCTCAAACACTTTTATACTGTTGGTGTTGAAAAACCTCTAAATAATCGGCCATAATGTGTCCACCTTTTATATATAATAAATTCACTCTATGAGTTGACTCAAGCCAAGATCAATTCTATCTTATTTTAGAAATATAAGCTTTTGATGGAAAATAATGGTTCAAAATTAAAAATGATCTTTTAACCCTCAGTACACCAGACTGGGTAATGGATCGAATTGATGGAATCTCCCATGTGCATTCGGAATCATTTTATATAGGAGAGTAGTGCCTTAGAACCATGCGGCCACCAAAGTAGATAAGAAAAGAGATATAAAATCAATTTTAGATCTTAAAAGAACAAAAATAATCAAGTGCCTAAAAGTATAATTATTTGAGTTAAAATGATTCATAAATTAATCCATATCAAAACTAGATAGTACGAATAACAGGCTGACAATATAAGCTAGATTTTCAAATTTAAACATTTTTTTTTTTGGCTTGCTATTTAGATTATAAGCTTAACAAAGATTTTTCTCAAATGAATATTCAGCAGCAAATTCTAAAAAGTTTTTTAATATTCATTGGATAAGTGATTAACAAAATATCCCCCTCCCAATTTTTATCTTTCCTCACTCATACCCCCCTCCTCAAACACAGCCATGAAAAATTAAAAAAAAAAAATTGTGATGTATCGTGCATACCAATTGAACCCTTTTAGTGCCCACAGAGCTGATCTGATCGGCTCCGCCTACTACCGTTAAAATTGCCTGAGCCGATGAGGTCGGCTCTCTAAATTTGAGCTAGTTCTCACTTTATCTGATAGAAAGTGTCAGTAGTTGCTAGCTATTTATAACCAGGAAATCGGGGTGAATCAATTTAGACTCTAATTACTTTTATAATTCAAGATATCAGCAAACCCAATAAATTACAATCATATAAAAGTATTTTATTGAACCTGGAAGTTTTAGAACTTATACTTTAAAATTGGAGGGTCACGTACTCAATGTGCTAAGTCAACGCAATTTACCTATAAAGCTTCATAGTAAAACAAAGTGTGGCTCACATTCATACTGATGCAACAAGTTTTTAAGCAGTTTTCCAATGTAGGGTTAAATTGTTATGAGTTTGGAAAAATATACTATTTAGATTTTAATGTTATGTCTTGTGAATGAAAAGATTTCTTTACAATGTAAGTAAATAGATGTAATGACTTTATAAAATTTTATTTTAATAATTATTATTTTTTTTTAAAAAAAATTATTGTGGGGCTAAATATTTATTCATGTGGTAACAATATAATAAATCTTGCTGTAATGGTAAGCTATAATGGCCCAAAAATATCCAACGTAGGATATCAAATAAAAATTCTGTAATTACTATTTATAATCATATATATTCAAAACTTATTTTTTCTATAAAACTAAATGTATTACAACAAAATATATTGAAATGTATGTATAATATTTTTTTTAAATGTCAGTTGCATTAGTTTTGGGGAAAAAAAAATTAAAGAATTTAAATTTTAAAATTTAGAAATTAAATAATTTTAATTAAATTGTATTAATTTATTATTATAAAGAACAGTACATACTGAATTAAAATGATAGAAAAATCAAAATAATACTTCATAAATAAAGGTTTGCGAATTTTCTTGCAAACCCTAACAAAAATGAGGAAATAGCTGTGGCATTCTTTGCATACAAAACCTAACAGCCTGGCATTCTTTGCACGTGAATTCTGGAATAGGCGTGGCACTAAAAGGGTTAACCCAGGCAATAGGGTATGTCACACTATAGATGAGCTGTCAATTTTTCCACTGTCAATTATTTTCACTTTGAAGCTTTTAATTGCATCTACTGGCACTTCTATGTTGGCAGCATTTTTTTTTTTGTTCTCTCCAAAGCTAGTTAAGTTGAGCTGGATTGTGTTATTTAAAGATATAAACTTTCACAAATGTGTGTTAAGACAATTAACTATAGCTCATTAAAACCTGACATGTATGAGGTAGGGCAGTAAGCTTCTTAAAAGACTGCCACATGTGAGATTAGAAGAATATTCCCTTAAATCCTTGCTGCATGCAAGGTTTAGGGCAAACAGCACCCACCAAAGGCTAGAAAATAGTGGTATAATCTGAAACAATATTTATTAGCTTGGACCCTAAGGTGAAAAGGCAGCACAACAAAGAGCAACACTGTCAAGGTGTGTCAGCAGCCTCTTTTTAAACACACAATAAAAACAACTATAGTATTTATGAGCCTAGGACTTCTTCCGACACTAACACCGGCCCAACTAAAAACTCTCAATTTCATAGCAGGATGAGAGCGATCTTTTTCATACCAATTAAGAATTAATAGCGCAAAAAAAAACAAACTCAAGTCCAGATAGTAATAAAAAAGCTCCAGCGATGATTAGTTTGCACTCCACACTGTTCGAAACATGTTATCATGAATGTTCATAAATGTTGCAGTCATTGTTCCGACAGCATCAATCATGAGCCATCCCTTAACACTCAAAAAAACAATAAATTTCAAGTCGACAAATGTTTTTAATCACAGCAACAACAGTGCGGTCAGTGGTGTATTTTATGTGGGAAAGGGGGAGGACAAGAGAAAACTAGAGTGCAGCAAACGGAATGAGCGGGCGGGCGGGCGAACGAGCGTGAATGGTGAAGAGCAAACCAAGTACTTTACCAGATGGTGAGGTGGGCCGGTCAAAACTCAGTCAGAAATAGATTTTCATAAGGAGAAGAAGCAAGCCCCAGAGGCAGCTTGTGACACCAATAAATAGGGGCATTTTGTCTACAGAGCAACAGAAAGAATATAAACTAGTGGCAGGCGAAATAAACACAAATACATGCTAAATACCATTTTATTTCTTTTTTTCTCTTAAGTATTCGTATTAATTTAGTGAGATGTTTCTTGTTATCAAATGAACTAGATGTACACTATAAAGATTCAACTATGTAGATTTCGAGAGAGAATTTTATTAATTCAAAGTAAATATAAATAAATACTTCACGATTTTTGAAAACGCAAGAAAAATCATCTTATTACCCTTATTCTGGAATCTATTAAGTAATTTTTAGTATTTGAAAAAATATGTGTGATAATAAATAAGTATTTATAGTGTTTGTATAAAGCCTTTATGTAATCATTATAATAAAGGGTGTTTTAGTTTAGCTTTGTCATTTAACTTTGATGGCTAATTACTAATACAATAAATTTATATAAACAGAACCCAAAAATTTTAAACTCTCCCCACCTTTTTTTTTTAACTGTCTGACCAAACCCACATAGTGCTAAGATAAAATGCACAACTACTAGTCAATGTGTGATCGTTGGATTACTCCAGATAGGGAAATGATAGTAGAAATTAAAAAATTACAATATATTCCAATCCATTCCAAACCTTTATGAACCTTATTTACTTACTTAGGTAAATAACAGGAGGGCATTTTCAATGTGGAAAATTTTGCTCTATTAATGTACACCTAAAAAAACTGATGTTGAAGTGATTAAAAAACAAAATACTTCTAATAAAAATATAATGAAATAATACAGGTGTCTAAATTAACAATGTTAAAGCTCTCCTAGTATAGAACTAATGCAATTATGATTGCTCCCACAGTAAATGAACAATTTCGACAGAGTTTGTATGCATACATATTGAATAGAGCTATTGATAATAAATATTAACAGCAATTTTAAAGCACTTTGAATAATTAATGTAGAATAAATAATCAAATTCCATGACAAACTGCAAAGACAGTTCAGATACTACAGAACCAGTTGTTAACAATACCAACTTATGTACTAATGGCATATAATTAAAGATGTGTACTCTTAATAATATAAAACAAATTTGTGACGAGTCTTTTCCGGTTCTATTATTTCGATTTTTGTTCTTGAACTACACTTTTTCACACAAAGTAATCGAAAGGTATTGCTTTTTTAAAAAAAATATATATTCCTGCAATATGGGTAGCAATAAAATTCTTAATTTCGTGGGACAGTAGATTAAAGACAAAGAATTTGTACACTGAAATTTATCAACTATTTTTCAGCAAACATTATTTATTTCATTGTATGTATTTATTAGAGGGGGGCGCTCGAATCCCTTTAATCATTGATCTGTCAAATCCCTAAAATCAATGATCCTTCGACTCCTATAGTATTCAAGAGATTCAGGATTCATAAAAATCTCAACAAAGTATCTCAAATACAATCATTCTGAAGACTTTGACTTTAAATAACAATTTTAAGAAATTGGTAAAACAATTAAATATACTTATGTAGTTGGGAGGAAAAAAAAAATAACAAAAAAATAACAAAATAAAATTGAGTTAATATAATTAATTTAGTAAAACCGTGTTCTTTTTAATGTTTAGGACATAAAAGACATTAAAAAAATATATAATAGGTAAATGGCACCAACTTTGAACAACTTTTTTTTAAATTAAATTTTAAATATTTTCTCTTTAGCTAAAATTGAAAGTTTTAAAAATTCAAAGATTTTAATTAGGATTCAAGATTCGTAAGAAAGTTTAAGATTCAAATTCAATAAATAAGAGATTCGACCCATCTCTAGTATTTATAAATAATTTAATTTTTATAAATAAGAAATGAAGAAATGGTTTTCTAGGATGTGAAACAAATTATTGTTACTGGCAAAGCCAAAATATCAAGAACCCAAACGCTCCAACGATAAATTTAACAAAAGTTGATAATTATTTAATTCCTAGTGTCATAGATGAGATGTAAATAATAAAATAAAACAAAAACTGCACCACTGTCTTTAATCTACTGTCCCACGAGATTATGAATTTTATTGCTATCCATATTGCAGGAATATATATATATATATATATGGCAATATATGGCTATTTTAATAAGATAATAAGACAGTGTAGAAACACACTACAATGATGTAAAGTAAGTAATAGTGAAGGAAGTCAACCTGAAAGGATAGTTAGGTTAGGCCTAGATAGAAACAAACACACTTCTCTCTTCATTTCTTCATATACTTTTACACTTCCCACTTCTCCAAACTTCCACAGTTATACATTGTTTTGAATTTTCGGAAATATTCCCTTTTTATATAAAGAGACCCATTAAAACACACAAAACACAAAGAAAGATGTTATGTGGAACCACATGCTTCTTGAAGATATTTAATATTAATGATTCCCTCATAATTTCACAATTGAATAACCTCTGTCTTTTTAAAGTATTTTAACTCTCTCAGTGCTGTGTAACTGAAAACCATTGTGATGAATTAGATGATTTCAACATTACCACTCTTACTATGTTGTAATCTCTAATTCACTTTCAAGAAAATATGAGACTCGGGGCAAAACAATTTGAGGCCCCCCCTTTGTACGGTATTTTTTAGTTTTAGCAGTATGCTGTTATAATATATTGATAAGTACTCGATACTTATGTTTCTTGATAATTACTCGAGCCTTATGTTACTTGATAATTTCTCACGTTTTATGGAATATTGAGCAATCCATTAAATGACTGTACTTTATTAAATGCAATCAATCCAATAAAGTGAACAAAAGTAAATTCCTCTTTTCACCATTGCACTGTTAGTTTTTTGTGGACTGACAGCGGTAGCAAAATGGTGGCGTATTCTACTGTACTGCAGCACATTACTTGAATAAGGTAAATCTTAAATTACATAAAGTTAGGGTTTTTAGGAATATGAAATGAAATCCTATCACTAAGTGAATACATATTGCTGTTAATTATCTGTACATTATTTGATGCAAAATTTATAATAATAACTGTAATTTATTTAACAATTTTTAGAGGAAATGTGGCCTCCTGGAATGAGGGCCGGGGCAATTGCCCCCCTCCCCCTTGATGCGGCCCTGCTCTCATGTCAGTTTAAGTGACTTTTATAAACCAGCATTCCTGCTGCTAGGTGTGATATGGTAGTTTTTACTTTCTCGTGACTCATGGTAGAGAGAAAGTATTGTGATTGTAAAAGTAATAATTTAATTTGAGATTTTAGTTTCATGACTCCCCCCCCCCCCCCTGAACCCCAAAACAGGTTTCAACAATGACGTATTAATATTCATCGGCATAGAGCCGAAACTATTTTACCAAGTGGGCTAAGACTTAGTATCTTTACATAAGCAGATATCTCCAATTTTGAGCATATCAACGCAATGCTTTAAAAACCAACAAATTTATCATTGCAAAGTTGTAGGACTATTCAAAATAAAAAATATTTTATTTGAACTATATTTTTTACTAAACTAATAATTTTTTATTTTCGGTAATTGGATTTTTAAAGAATTAATACGCTCAAGAAAATCATAAGTCTTTAAATTAGAAACTCCAAAATGGAATGTAGGCTTTCAAAATTTACAAAACTAGAGAAAGTAAACTATTTCTTGGTGAGGTAAAAAATTTAAATTTTGTATAGGAGACTAAAAACCCTAAAAATTAACCAAAACCAAAGCTTACCGAAAAGAGGGTGAATTAGTGTATCAATTACATAATTAAACATTTAGAGCCAAACTAGTGCCTACTAGTAGCAATAGAATCGTTAAAATAAACATAATTGGCTGTCATAACACATTGAACTGGTACGCTCTTTGGTAAATTGTGATAACCCCCTCCCCCCCTTTTAAAATTAGGTTTCTGTAAAAATGTATATTTATTACTTCATGTATACTCTTTGGTGGAATGTGATACCTTTTAAACCATTATGTAGAGTTATTATTATTAGCGCATAGCGTCTTACTACCCATTCAGGTTGTCCGCACTTACGCTAATTTCTAATGGTAGGGTGATTGTGAGATGAAATGGAGGACCTACAGTTTAAAGTGGAATCCGAACCACAGCGGAGGTCTGGCATTCCACACATTCACAAGTTGTGATTAATACACGTATTGTCAGAGGTGAAGGAAGGGTTTGGCAATCAGATAAACCTGTGCTGGGACTGAGGATTTAACCATGGACCCACAGCACAGAAGTTCTACACCTTACCCCTAGACCGCCAGGTCAGCTCATTTTGTAGAAAAAGTCACCCTAAAGAGTATAGTAAAACCTATGGAACATCAGTGTTACTAACAAAGAATGGACTGTATTGGAATGGAAATGGGTAGAGGCAACTCACCGTCACTTTACTTGTCTGATTGGTGTAGAGCTTGTATTGAATCAGTCATATTTATGAAGACTGCAGAAGCCTGGAAACGCTTCCCTGTTAAAGTTCATGGAAATTCACACCACGCACTAGCATCCCTACAAAGTCTCAACACACGAATGACTCAACTGGCAGTCCAAACTGCGCCAGCGACACTTGGTGGGAACCTAAGCCCACCAAACTATGAATTTATAATAAGCCTAGAATGTTCCATGTAAGTTCTTGTTACCTCCAAGATTAAGGAAAAGTTAAGGAAGGGTAGGGAAGAACAGGAAAGTCTTAACCTCAACAATATAGCAAAGATATACTTAACATATTATGTTTCTATAGCAATGTATATTATTTCGTTTGACATCTTACAAGTTGTAAGTTAAATGTTTCCATTATTAGGTAAAGTAGCGAGAAAGTATGTGCCAGTAGTGCACCGTATCATTTATTTAATTCTTTTACAGAGGGCATAACATGCATCAAGAGGTTTAACTTTTAGTTAACTACATTTGTAATGGATTATAGTATATGCTCAGAAAACTTGAGATCAGTGTTTTTTTAACACTGCGTCTTACTACCCATCCGGGTTATACACTTTCAGAGTGTTTGTTTTGATGAATGTTTATAAAGATTCAAAAAGTAGAAATATGGGCACAGCAGTGAAAAGGTTAATCTACATACGGGTTCCAAAAGTAAACAAATGAGTAAACATGCCCGAAATATGAAACAAAATAATAAGTAAAAAATTAATACATTTATTTAGGGAAAAATAACAGACTAAAACCAAGATTAAAGTCAAGGTTTGATTTTAGAGTTGGGTCGAATCCACTATTTTACAAATTTGTATTTCCAATTTACCTTCAAATCTTAATGTGAAACTTGGAAAAAATTCCGAACATTAGAGAAAATATAAATATAATAGATTACTATAAAATACAAATATTAACTATGTATTAAAATTCTTTTTTATAATCCATTAATTATAACATTAATTTATTAGGTTAAGTGTTAATTCATCTGGGGACTAATTATTAAGTTCATTTTATAATCTTAATTGGTTCTGAACCATGAATAAGCAGTATTTGAGCTCTAAAACAAATTTTGCTTGAAATATATATTTATTTTAAGGATTTGAACCTTGAATCTGAGATTATTTTTTGAATCCTCAAATCTTGAATATCCTTAAGGATTCGAGGGGTTCGAAGGAACTAAGAACCATATTTATTTAGCTATAATTCAGTTAATAAATTCAGATCAATAATAAATTAATGACATTTTCAAATTTAAATTGAATATTCTTAAGTTTATAAAAGAAATACCTCCAGCACAGATTTATTTTACTAATAAAATAAATTGAAAAAATTTTAAGTCAATTTTATAAACAAAAGGACACAACAGTAATTAGCATTGTACAAACCACACTTCCCACATTAACAAACATCCCTTCCGGACAGCACATCACAATATACTGTTACATACAGCGACAAAAAGCCTCCCAAAGATTTTCACAAGTAAAAAAAAAGCAAATTTCACACTCAACTTAGACCAGTAGTTTTCAAACAAGTTGTTTGATTAGTTGTGAGAAAAAGGGAAAACGGGAAAGACCTTAAAAATAAATAAAAGCATCCCCTAATGAAATTTGCAAACGTGCTTTTAAAGAAAACTGAATAATAATTCAAAATTGTAGATGATTAATATAATATCGTCAAATTATTGTAACCTACTATATAGCCCAACATGCCTCAGCCCATTAAAAATATATTATTATAGTGGTTAAAGGCAACATTTTTTGTGAAGTACATTTAAGATTTTTTTTTTTGTAATGTTCATAATTTTAGTCAGGAGTGTTAAAAATTTTGAGTTAAGAAAGAATTAAATCACAATAAAAAGAATCAAACTTGTGGCTTTGAAATGTTACGTCACATCAAGTATAGGCATTGTGACACTGTGCTTAGCTATTAACTTTCTAACTAATTGGGAGAGGAATCATAAGGATCATCTTCAGAAGGTGGAGGAAGATGAAGAGATGAAAATGATGATGGCTTGATGACGTCAGACGCAGATGAGATTGATGGCTCAGGGTCATCGATTGTGTACCCTTTTTTTTCTAGACTTGTGGAAGAACATCGTGATTGGGAGTTGTTGCTTTTGTCATTTCAATTCATTAAAACATTTGCTGAAGAGGTTGCAAGGCTTTTGTTTTCATACGTGTAGCTTTAATGCTACCTTCCATCATAGGATCATAGTCCATCATTTTTTCCTTTAGGTTTTGTGCCATTCAAAACACTTAAACTTCTATTTATTCTTATTTATCTTCTTCCTCTGTAGATGACTTGACTAGGTCATCCAACTCCTCGTTCATCAACACTTTCTGATATTCTTCGATAAGTTTTTCCACTTCTTCATCTAATATGTCTATGAATCTGTCGCCACCAACTTCTCTTGCTGTTCAGATGACCTTTATTTCTTCGCCAATCTCTGGGGAGCATTTAAAATCATGAACGGCTTCACTCCACAAATTCTTCCAGCAGGCATTGATTGTTTCTGGTTTTATTTCATCCAATGCTGCTTTAATGAAAGTTATTGCATTAGCAATGGTGAAGGATTTCTAGCATTCCATGATTTTAATTTAATTTTAGCACCGCGTCTTACTACCCGTTCGGGTTATACGCTTAAGTACTAATTACACTAGTGAATTAGGAATTGGAAGGTTGAATTTAGAGAAGTGAACCCACATTTGCGTGGAGGGAGAGTGGAAAACCATTTAGGAAAAACCACCCCCAGTTCACCCGACCGAGATTCAAACCTCGATCTCCCCGTCCTCGGTGGTCTGGCTCAACACGACTGGCGCGTTAGCCAACTACGCCACCGAGGCGGGTCATTTCCATGATTTAAATTAGAGTCTGCATCAATGGCTGCTCAAATTATTTAGTGCATCAATGGCTGCTCGAATTATTTAGAAGATCTGGTGAGTGTATGAGGCCTTGACACACCTAATGACACCCTGGTCGAGTAGCTGAAGCAGTGAGGTCGTGTTTTATGGCAAAAAATCCCACCCAAACAATTTCATCTTCGATACCAATGGGCTGAGAATGGCTAGGCACATTGTCTATTATAAGTAAAAATTTTAATAGTAACCCTCCCTTCTCCAAATATTCCTCGACTTTGGGGATGAGGCATTGGTGCCAATCGGTGAACAACACATCCATGACTCAGGAAGACTATGTCACCTTTGTGCAATGGATTCTTCCCACATTTTTCCTCTTTCCCTAGGTGGGCTTTCTTCATCAAATTAACTCTTAGTAGTTTATTTTCCTTTTTCTTTAGTTTTATCAATTTCCTTTATTATAAAATTAAAAAGCCATTGGGCCATTTCATTTTTAAACATAAAGCAACAAGTTTGATTTGATTTTAAATTATATATTTCTTAACATTAAACTTTTAAGAATGTTACTTAACAATGTAGCCTATGGTTATAAACACCATTTTGTTAACCAAAAGCAAAAGTATTGCATTCGATTAAAAGTTATAATATAAAACAATAATCAATTTTATCATAATATGTGAACAATAATTTTTGTTCTCTTTGATAATTTTTTAATAATAATGGAAGTTTTAACTATTTGAGAAAAAAAAAAAGGAAAAAAAAAGGGGGAGGGGGAACCAATAATTTTAAATTAGATAATTCCTTTGTTTATGCTAAATATTTTAACTGGCAATAAATTTTATTATGGTAAGGTGAGGCAGATGAACTTTAAAAATGTTTAATACCAGGATATTAAAAGGCCAACACAATGTCTAAAGTGGCTAATTTAAATAGCGAGACAAGGAATTCCTTAAAACTTTCAATTTTTTAATACAGTGATTGTAGAAAGTATGCTCCATTCAGGTAAAACAAGTCCTAAATGTATTTACACGTACTACAGCTCAAAGCACTTACAATGGATCAATCCT